>JANJGN010000011.1:2424153-3024153 GCA_026770705.1 Isurus oxyrinchus
TCCGACTGCCCCTCCGACAGTGCAGCACTCCCTCAGTACTGACCCTCCGACAGTGCAGCACTCTCTCAGTACTGACCCTCCGACAGTGCAGCACTCCCTCAGTACTGACCCTCTGACCAGTGCAGCACTCCCTCAGTTGTGACCCTCTGACAGTGCAGCACTCCCTCAGTACTGACCCTCTGACAGTGCAGCACTCCCTCAGTACTGACCCTCTGACAGTGCAGCAGTCCCTCAGTGCTGACCCTCTGACAGTGCAGCACTCCCTCAGTGCTGACCCTCCGACAGTGCAGCACTCCCTCAATACTGACTCTCCGACAGTGCAGCACTCCCGCAGTACTGACCCTCCGACAGTGCAGCATTCCCTCAGTACTGACCCTCCGACAGTGCAGCATTCCCTCAGTACTGACCCGCTGACAGTGCAGCATTCCCTCAGTACTGATCTTCCGACAGTGCAGCATTCCCTCAGCACTGACCCTCCGACAGTGCAGCACTCCCTCAGTACTGACCCTGTGACTGTGCAGCACTCCCTCAGTACTGACCCTCCGACAGTGCGGCACTCCCTCAGTAGTGGACCCTCCGACAGTGCAGCACCTCCCTCAGTACTGACCCTCCGACAGTGCAGCAGTCCCTCAGTACTGTCCCTCCGACAGTGCAGCACTCCCTCAGCACTGGACCCCTCTGACAGTGCAGCACTCCCTCAGTACTGACCCTCTGACAGTGCAGCACTCCCTCAGTACTGTCCCTCTGACAGTGCAGCACTCCCCTCAGTACTGACCCTCTGACAGTGCAGCACTCCCTCAGCACTGACCCTCCGACAGTGCAGCACTCCCTCAGTACTGACCCTCCGACAGTGCAGCACTCCCTCAGTACTGACCCTCCGACAGTGCAGCACTCCCTCAGTACTGACCCTCCGACAGTGCAGCACTCTCTCAGTACTGACCCTCCGACAGTGCAGCACTCTCTCAGTACTGTCCCTCTGACAGTGCAGCACTCCCTCAGCACTGACCCTCCGACAGTGCAGCACTCCCTCGGTACTGTCCCTCCGACAGTGCGGCACTCCCTCAGTACTGACCCTCCGACAGTGCAGCACTCCCTCAGTGCTGAGCCTCCGACAGTGCAGCACTCCCTCAGTGCTGAGCCTCCGACAGTGCAGCACTCCCTCAGTGCTGAGCCTCCCAACAGTGCAGCACTCCGTCAGTGCTGACCCTCTGACAGTGCAGCACTCCCTCAGTACTGACCCTCTGACTTGCAGCACTCCCTCAGTACTGACCCTCTGACAGTGCGGCACTCCCTCAGTACTGATCCTCTGACAGTACGGCACTCCCTCAGTACTGACCCTCTGACAGTGCGGCACTCCCTCAGTACTGATCCTCTGACAGTGCAGCACTCCCTCAGTACTGACCCTCTGACAGTGCGGCACTCCCTCAGTACTGACCCTCTGACAGTGCAGCACTCCCTCAGTACTGTCCCTCTGACTGTGCAGCACTCCCTCAGTACTGTCCCTCTGACAGTGCAGCACTCCCTCAGCACTGACTCTCTGACAGTGCAGCACACCCTCAGTACTGACCTTCTGACAGTGCAGCACTCCCTCAGTACTGACCCTCTGACAGTGCAGCAGTCCCTCAGTACTGACCCTCTGACAGTGCAGCACTCCCTCAGTACTGACCCTCCGACAGTGCAGTACTCCCTCAGTACTGACCCTCCGACAGTGCAGCACTCCCTCAGTACTGACCCTCTGACAGTGCAGCACTCCCTCAGTACTGACCCTCTGACAGTGCAGCCCTCCCTCAGTACTGACCCTCTGACAGTGCAGCAGTCCCTCAGTACTGACCCTCTGACAGTGCAGCACTCCCTCAGTACTGACCCTCCGACAGTGCAGCACTCCCTCAATACTGACTCTCCGACAGTGCAGCATTCCCTCAGTACTGACCCTCCGACAGTGCAGCATTCCCTCAGTACTGACCCGCTGACAGTGCAGCATTCCCTCAGCACTGACCCTCCGACAGTGCAGCACTCCCTCAGTACTGACCCTGTGACTGTGCGGCACTTCCTCAGTACTGACCCTCCGACAGTGCAGCACTCCCTCAGTAGTGACCCTCCGACAGTGCAGCACTCCCTCAGTACTGACCCTCCGACAGTGCAGCAGTCCCTCAGTACTGTCCCTCCGACAGTGCAGCACTCCCTCAGCACTGACCCTCTGACAGTGCAGCACTCCCTCAGTACTGACCCTCTGACAGTGCAGCACTCCCTCAGTACTGTCCCTCTGACAGTGCAGCACTCCCTCAGTACTGACCCTCTGACAGTGCAGCACTCCCTCAGCACTGACCCTCCGACAGTGCAGCACTCCCTCAGTACTGACCCTCCGACAGTGCAGCACTCCCTCAGTACTGACCCTCCGACAGTGCAGCACTCTCTCAGTACTGACCCTCCGACAGTGCAGCACTCTCTCAGTACTGTCCCTCTGACAGTGCAGCACTCCCTCAGCACTGACCCTCCGACAGTGCAGCACTCCCTCGGTACTGTCCCTCTGACAGTGCGGCACTCCCTCAGTACTGACCCTCCGACAGTGCAGCACTCCCTCAGTGCTGAGCCTCCGACAGTGCTGCACTCCCTCAGTGCTGAGCCTCCGACAGTGCAGCACTCCCTCAGTGCTGAGCCTCCAACAGTGCAGCACTCCGTCAGTGCTGACCCTCTGACAGTGCAGCACTCCCTCAGTACTGACCCTCTGACTTGCAGCACTCCCTCAGTACTGACCCTCTGACAGTGCGGCACTCCCTCAGTACTGATCCTCTGACAGTACGGCACTCCCTCAGTACTGACCCTCTGACAGTGCGGCACTCCCTCAGTACTGATCCTCTGACAGTGCGGCACTCCCTCAGTACTGACCCTCTGACAGTGCGGCACTCCCTCAGTACTGACCCTCTGACAGTGCAGCACTCCCTCAGTACTGTCCCTCTGACTGTGCAGCACTCCCTCAGTACTGTCCCTCTGACAGTGCAGCACTCCCTCAGCACTGACTCTCTGACAGTGCAGCACACCCTCAGTACTGACCTTCTGACAGTGCAGCACTCCCTCAGCAGTGACTCTCTGACAGTGCAGCACTCCCTCAGTACTGACCCTCTGACAGTGCAGCACTCCCTCACTACTGACCCTCTGACAATGCTGCACTCCCTCAGTACTGACCCTCCGACGTCGCGGGGTTCACTCAGTGCCGGCCCTCCGAAAGTGCGGAGCTCCCTTAGAACTGACCGTCCGACAGTGTGGTAGGTGGTGGAGTAGAGGTATTGTCATTCGTAAGCCACCAAGGCAGAGGGTGAAAATTGAATTCAGTAAAACTTAAATGCCTCTTGATGCCCATGAAACTTGTTGATTTCCGTAAAAACCCATGCGTTTCACTGATGTCCATTCGGTTTCCTAATGTCCTTTCGGGATGGAAACCTGCTCTCCTTACCTGGTCTGGCCTACAGACCCACAGCAATGTGATTGGCTATTAAATGCTCTCTGCATTGGCCTAGCAAGCCACTCAGTCCTGAACAGCAATGAGGGATGGGCAACACCTGCTGGCCCTGCCAGCGACGCCTCATCCCCTGAACGAGTAAAGAAAACTCTCTCAGTAATGACCCTCCGACAGTGCGGCACCTTCTCTGTACTGACCCTCCGACAGTGCTGCGCTCCCTCAGGACTAACGATGTGACAGTGTGGCACCCCCTCGGTACTGACCCTTCAACAGTCTGACACCTCCTCTGTACTGACCCTTCAACAGTCTGACACCTTCTCTGTACTGACCCTCTGACAGTGCGGCACTCCCTCAGGACCGATTATCCAACAGTGTGACACCCCCTCGGTACTGACCTTTCGACAAAGCGGCATGGACTTGGCACTGCACTGGAGTTGTCAGCTTTGATAAGAGTCTCAAGTCCCTGGTTTGGGACTGGAAACCATAACCTTTAATGCACAGATGTACCTACGGTTTGGTTATGTATGGAAACTATAGTTGTTTGGTTGCACAGAACTTGAATGTTGCTGAATAAGAGCCATGCTGTTGAAGCTTTCTGTCTTGCACTCATGAGGGCAGCTTCGTGAGAATATCAGTTACGAACACACACATATACAAATTAGGAGTAGGAAGAGTCCATTTGGCTCCTTTAAGCCTGTTCCGCCAAGTAATAAGATCATGACTGAACTGTTTGTGGCCTCAACTCCACAAAGATAAGTAGGAAAGAATGTTGTGAAGAGGACATGAGATTACAAAGGGACAAAGAGAGGTAAAGTGATTCGGTGTCTGGCAAATGGAGTATAATGTGGGCAAATGTGTAATTGTCCGTTTGGCAGGAAGAATAAAAAAGAAGCTTATTATCTAAATGGTGAGAGATTCCAGAGCTCTGAGATTCAGAGGGATCTGGGTGTCCTAGTGCATGAATCACAAAAGGCCAGTGTGCAGGTACAGCAGGTAATTAGGAAAGCTAATAGAATGTTATTGTTTATTGTGAGGGGAACTGAATACAAAAGCAGGGAGGTTATGCTCCAGTTGTACAGGGCACTGGTGAGACCACATCTGGAGTACTGTGTACAGTATTGGTCTCCTTATTTAATGAATGATGTAAATCTGTTAGACACGGTTCAGAGAAGGTTTACCAGACTAATACCTGGAATGGGCGGGTTGTCTTATGAGGAAAGGTTGGACAGGTTAGGCTTGTATCCACTGGAGTTTAGAAGAGTAAGAGGTGACTTGATTGAAACATATAAGATCCTGAGGGGTCTTGACAGGGGGGATGTGGAGAAGATGTTTCCTCTTGTGGGAGAATCTAGAACTAGGGGTCACTGTTTAAAAATAAGGGGTCACTCATTTAAAACAGAGATGAGAAGCAAGTTTATCTCTGAGGGTTGTGAGTCTTTGTAACACTTCATCTAAAGGCGGTGGAAGCAGAGCCTTTGAATATTTTTAAGGCAGAGGTAGATAGATTCTTGATTAACAAAGGGGTGAAAGGTTATCAGGGTAGGTGGGAATGTGGAGTTGAGGTTATAATGTGATCAGCCATAATCTTATTGAATGGCGGAGCTGAGTGGCCTAATCCTGCCCCTAGTTCGTATGCTGGTATATTTGTATGTTTACATTCCTACCCCCAATAACCTTTGACCCCCTTGTTAGTCAAGAATCTATCTACCTCTGCCTTAAAAATATTCAATGACCCTGTCTCCACCGCTTTCTGGGGAAGAGAGTTCCAAAGACTCACAATCCTCTGAGAGAAAGGATTTCTCCTCATCTTGGTCTTAAATGTGAGACTCCTTATTTTTAAACCTGGTTCTAGTCTGTCCCACGAGGGGAAACAGCCTCTCAGCATCCACCCTGTCAAGTCCCTTCAGGGTCTTATATGTTTCAATAAGATCACCTCTCATTCTTCTAAACTCTAATGGGTACAGGCCCAGCCTGTCCAACCTTTCCTCATAAGGTAACCTTCCCATCCCAGGAGTCAGTTGAGTGAACTTTCTTTGAACTGCTTTTAATGCATTTATATCCTTTCTAAAATAAGGAGACCAAACTGTGCACGGTACTCTAGTTGTGGTCTCACAAACACCCTGTACGACTGTAACAAAACATCCCTACTTTTATATTCTATTCACCTTGCAATAAACATCAACATTTCATTTGCCTTCCTAAACACTTGCTGTACCTGCAAACTAACTTTTTGTGAATCATATACCAGGACACCCAGATCCCTCTATACCTCAGAGTTCTGCAACCTCTCTCTATTCAAATAATATGCTGCTTTTCTATTCTTCCTACCAAAGTGAAGTTTACATTTTCCCACATTATTAGCTCATCTGCCAAATTTTTGTCTACTCATTTAACCTATCACTTTGCAGACTTCTTATGTCCTCTTCACAACTTACCTTCTTATCTATCTTTGTGTAATCAGCAAGTTTAGAAACCATACATTTGGTCCCTTCATTCAAGTCATTGATATAAGTCAATTAATAATTTTACTGCATGAGAGGAGAATGCTGTTGGGTTAGCAAGTGGACTCTAATCAGTCAAGGCATTGCCATGGGGAATGAACCAGGGAATGGCTGCTCCCAAGTTTTTGTTTAGTTGAAAGAGGTGCAATGCATGGACTTGCATCTTCTACCTGCAAAGGAGAGGCCCCTGTGTGTGAATATATGTAGCTGCTAGCACACATAACTGAGCAACATTGTGAGTCTGACTGATAATCTTAAATTGGTTTTCAGTATAATTCTTAGCACACTTGGGATTGTTTAGCAAGTGCTGTCCAATTGTGAATCACTTCCAATGGTTGGAATTCTATGTTTTAAATTTTGCAAGAACGGGCTGGTTAGGTACGGTTGGCTCGGAAGAAGAGTCGTGTAGACTCAAAACGCAAACTCTATTTCTCTTTCCACAGATGCTGCTAGGCCTGCTGAAATTTTCCAGCATCTTCTGTTTTTATTAATGTCAGTACTTTGCCTGTTGCGAACAGCTGAAGGGATGTGCTGTTTGATACAATCTTCTAGCTGTTGGGACATACGGCCTACATACCCGTCATCACACCAGCACTGAAACTCATACACCACATTACTCATTTGTGTGATAGGCAGAATGTCTTTTTGGCTTGAGGGCAGCATCCTGTTAGTGGTGAATACCACTCGTGTTACTACTGCATAGTAGCAGCGTGAAACAGCTGGCTTCACCTGTTGCTCAAGTGTTTGAGATACCTTCCCCTTCCAGAGTAATCTGAGGTAGACAATGGCCTTGCATAACAAAAACAGAAACAGAAATACCTGGAAAAACTCAGCAGGTCTGGCAGCATCAGTGGAGAAGAAAAGAGTTGACGTTTCGAGTCCACATGACCCTTCGACAGAACAGGTTCTTTTGAAGGGTCATGAGGACTCGAAACGTTAACTGTGTTCCTCTCCGCCGATGCTGCCAGACCTGCTTAGTTTTTCCAGGTAATTCTGTTTCTGTTTTTGTTTTGGATTTCCAGCATCAGCAGTTTTTTTGTTTTTATAATGGTCTTGCATATTTCTGTTATCTACTGAAACCTTTGCTATATTTGAATCCTGCATATAAGAATTTCCTAACACACTTTAATGGGCTCCACCCTGCTCTCAAATTCACCTTTGAAATGGAGCAGTCAAATGATCCTCCTTTCCTCGATGTGCGAGTTGAGAAATCTGCCGGGGGGTTCTCCACCACGGTTTACCCCAAACCGACCTTCACTGGTCAGTATACGCGTCGGGATTCTTACAGTTCCACATGCCATAAGATTGATCATATTGGCAACCTGGTAAATAGGACCTGAGCCATTTGTTCACCACACAAGCTGATGCTGAAATAGGCGCATCAAAGACACCCTGCGGGATAATGGCTCCCCTGATTAGATCATTTTGTGCAGTATATCACACAAACCCATCAACTTAAGGGCGCTTCCAGCCCTGAAAAGTGCCTCAGATTACTCTGGAAGGGGAAGGTATCTCAAACACTTGAGCAGCAGGTGAAGCCAGCTGTTTCACGCTGCTACTATGCAGCAGTAACACGAGTGGTATTCACCACTAACAGGATGCTGCCCTCAAGCCAAAAAGACATTCTGCCTATCACACAAATGAGTAATGTGGTGTATGAGTTTCAGTGCTGGTGTGATGACGGGTATGTCGGAAGTATGTCCCAAAGACTGGCGGACTGTATCAAACAGCTTGTCCCAACCGCTGTTCGCAACAGGCAAAGTACTGACCATACCCAATCCGCCCAGGCTTGCAAAACTCAAGACACAGTGTCCAACATTGGATGTGATTCCGCAAATGGACAGCACTTGTTACAATCCTAATTGTGCTAACAATTAAACTGTAACCAATTGAAGAATATCAGTTGAGCTCATATTGTGGCTCACCTGTAAGTGCTAGAAGCTGCAAACAGTCACATAGAGAGCCCTTTGCAGACAGTAGCAGCATGTCCCTGCATTGTGCTTTTTTCAACTAAACAAAAGCAGGGCAATGGCTTGACCAATCAGACTCGACCTGCCTGGTTTGAATTTAAAGAAAAACTTAGCACTTAACTGTTCCCTGGTGCATTCTCCATGGCAATGCCTCTACCAATCAGAGTCCACTTGCCAACCAATCAGCACTCTCTTCTCATGCAGTATAAATGATTATTCCCTTTACAATTACCCTCCACATTATATCAAGAAACAGCTAAAGGCACTGGATCCTGCAAAGGCTATGGGCCCTGACAATATTCCGGCAATAGTACTGAAGACTTGTGCTCCAGAACATGCTGTGCCCCTAGCCAAGCTGTTACAGTACAGCTACAACACTGGCATCTACCCGGCTATGTAGAAAATTGCCCAGGTATGTCCTGGATGACCTCATTATAACCTTGGTTCAAACATGACAAAAGAGCTGAACTCCCGAGGTGAGGTGAAAGTGACTGGCCTTTAACATCAAGGCAGCATTTGACCGAGTGTGGCATCAAGGAGCCCTAGCAAAACTGGAGTCAATGGGAATCAGGGGGAAAACTCTCCGCTGGTTGGAGTCATACCGAGCACAAAGGAAGATGGTTGTGGTTGTTGGAGGTCAATCATCTCAGCTCCAGGACATCACTGCAGGAGTTCCTCAGGGTAGTGTCCTCGGCCCAGCCATCTTCAGCTGCTTCATCAATGACCTTCCTTCCATCATAAGGTCAGAAGTGGGGATGTTCGCTGATGATTGCACAATGTGCAACACCATTCACAACTCCTCAGATACTGAAGCAGTCCATGTCCAAATGCAGCAAGATCTGGACAATATCCAGGCTTGGGCTGACAAATGGCAAGTAACATTCGTGCCACTCAAGTGTCAGGCAATGACCATCTCCAACAAGAGAGAATCCAACCATCGTCCCTTGATGTTCAATGGCATTACCATCACTGAATTCCCCACTATCAACATCCTGGGGGTTACTATTGACCAGAAAATGAATTGGACTAGCCATATACATAGTGTGGCTACAAGAGCAGGTCAGAGCCTAGCAATTATGTGATGAATAACTCACATCCTGACTCCCCAAAGCCTGTCCACCATCTACAAGGCACAAGTCAGGAGTGTGATGGAATACTCCCCACTTGCCTGGATGAGTGCAGCTCCAACAACACTCAAGAAGGTTGACACCATCCAAGAGAAAGAAGCCCACTCGATTGGCAGCACATCCACAAACATTCGCTCCCTCCACCACTGACGCACAGTAGCAGCAGTGTGTACCATCTACAAGACACGCTGCAGGAATTTACCAAGGATCCTTCGAGAGCACCTTCCAAACCCACGACCACTACCATCCAGAAGGACAAGGGCAGCAGATAGATGGGAACACCACCACCTGGAAGTTCCCCTCCAAGTCACTTACCATCCTGCCACTGTCGCTGGGTCAACATCATGGAATTGCCTCCCTAACAGCACTGTGGGTGTACCTACACCACATGGACTGCAGTGGTTCAAGAAGGCAGCTCACCACCACCTTCTCAATGTACACAAAAAACAGGACTAATCCAACTCGGCCAATTACTGCCCCATCAGTCTACTCTCGATCACCAGTAAAGTAATGGAAGGAGTCATCAACAGTGCTATCAAGCAGCACTTGCTTTGCAATAACCTGCTCACTGATTCCCAGTTTGGGTTTGGCCAGGGCCACTCAGCTCCTGACCTCATTACAGCCTTGGTCCAAACATAGACAAAAGGGCTGAATTCCCGAGGTGAGGTCAGAGTGACTGCCCTTGGTATCAAGGCAGCATTTGACCGAGTGTGGCATCAAGGAGCCCTAGCAAAACTGGAGTTAATGGGAATCAGGGGGAAAACTCTCCACTGGTCAGGGTCATACCTAGTACAAAGGAAGATGGTTGTGGTTGTTGGAGGTCAGTCATCACAGTTCCTGGACATCACTGCAGGAGTTCCTCAGGGTAGTGTCCTCGGCCCAACCATCTTCAGCTGCTTCCGTCATAAGGTCAGAAGTGGGGATGTTCGCTGATGATTGCACAATGTTCAGCACCATTTGCAACTCCAGATACTGAAGCAGTCCATGTCCAAATGCAGCAAGACCTGGACAATATCTAGGCTTGGGCTGACAAATGGAAGGTAACATTCGTGCCACACAAGTGCCAGGCAATGACCATCTCCAACAAAATAGAATCTAACCATCGCCTCTTGACAGTTAATGCATTACCATCACTGAATACACCACTATCAACATCCTTGGGGGTTACCGTTGACCAGAAAATGAACTGGACGAGCCACATAAATACTGTAGAATCCTAAGAACAGGTCAGAGGCTAGGAATCGTGGGAAGAGTTACTCACCTCCTGACTCCCCAAAGCCTGTCCACCATCTACAAGGCACAAGTCAGGAGTGTGATGGAATACTCCCCACTTGCCTGGATGAGTGCAGTTCCCACAACACTGAAGAAGCTTGGTACCATCCAGGACAAAGCAACCCGCTTTATTAGCACCACATCCACAAACATTCACTCCCTCCACCACTGATGCACAGTATCAGCAGCGAGTACCATCTACAAGATGCACTGCAGGAATTCACCAAGGCTCCTTAGACAGTATCTTCCAAACCCTCGATCACTACCACCTGGAAGGACAAAGGCAGCAGACACATGGGAACACCACCACCTGGAAGTTCCCCTCCAATTCACTCACCATCCTGACTTGGAAATATATCACCGTACATTAATTAAAAAACGTTCAACAGGTTTTTCTTAATGATGACTGAGGGGTTATGGAGATTAACCTTTCTGGAAGATTGTTCCAGTCTTTAATTGTTCTTGGGGGATAAGAGAGTTAGCAATGGAAGCATGTTGGGATGCATATAGTTGGAGCTGTTAGATATGAACTCTTGCAGCTTGCTCAGCTGAAGGGCCTTGAATAACAGCACCTCTCCCTGACTGATCTGCTTGCTTACTCGTTCAGTGTGGCTTGCGGGCCAATCACACAGCGTGGGCTTGGAGTCATGTCTCGATCAGACCAGGGAAGAGCGACAGCTTCGACTGAGATGATGGGTTAGAAAGCTGTATATTCAAATTTGCTGATGACACAATGATGGGCAGCATTGGAAGCAGTATAGATGGAAACATAACGTTACAATGAGATATTGATAAAGTGAATGGGCAAAACTGTGGCATTGGATTTTCATGTGTGAAAATGTGAGGCTATGAGAGGGTTAATCCTGCAAGAGTGTGTCGGTGGGTGGAGGCTGCTGGTGGCATGTAGTTGAACCTCTGTCTGTGTGGGACTGAGAGGGTTAACACTCTGTCCCTCCCAGATTGAACAGACTTCAGATAGGAGGATTGTTTTGGGGATGAATAAGAGAGTGAGTTTGGCATTTCCAGTATTGCTTGTGCCGTCATTTCCTATAGCCTCAACAAACCCACGGCAGCAGAGGAATCTTTTTAAAGGAAAATTGATTTAGTCGGGGAGTCAGTGAGCGAGTATGAGCTTTGACAGTGATCTCCAGGAACTGCTCTTCCTGTTATTAGCTCTGAATGTTGGTGATGATGTAGCCCCTTCACAGGAGAGTGCGTGGATATAACGCAGGGTAAGGCGCTGTTTTATGTGAACTATTGTCTTTATTCACTGGTCAGGCCCTGTCACCCAGCTTTACATGTGCAGGCAGGCAACAGACCTGCCTGAGAAGTTTCATATGATTCATTTTTTTACCTAATGGGGTCAAATTTTTCAAATCAACTGGAAACTAAAACTGGTCCAAATGCAAACCACCCGCTGATCAGTGGAGGGAGTCACCGGCATGTTGGAGTCATTTCTCATTCTATTGCGAGTAGTTCACACTCTTCAAACCGCCCAGCCCTCAGTATGAGCGCTGCCTGTGCCATGCAGGGGAGGTGGGATGCACGTTTCATAGTCATAGAGTCATAGAGGCTTACAGCACAGAAAACGGCCCTTTGGCCCATCGAGTCTGCGCCAGTCAAACAAGTACCTAACTATTCCAGTCCCATTTTCCAGCACTAGGCCCATAGCCTTGTATGCCAAGGCATCGCAAATGCGCATCCAAATACTTCTTAAATGTTATGAGGGTTTCTGCCTCTACCACCCTTTCAGACAGTGAGTTCCAGATTCTCACCACCCTCAGGGTGAAAAAATTCTTCCTCGCATCCCCTCTAAACCTCCTGTCCCTTACTTTAAATCTATGCCCCCTAGTTATTGATCCCTCCACCAAGGGGAAAAGTTCCTTCCTGTGTATCTATGCCCCTCAATTTTATACATCTCAATTAAGTCCCCCCTCAATCTCCTCTGCTCCAGGGAAAATAACCCCAGTCTATCCAATCTCTCCTCATAACTAAAACTCTCCAACATGCTGGTAAATCTCCTCTGCACTCTCTCTAGTGCAATCACATCCTTCCTATAATGAGGATTCCAGAACTGTACACAATACTCCAGCTGTGGCCTAACCAGCGTTTTATACAGTTCCAGCATAACCTCCCTGCTCTTATATTCTATGCCTCGGCTAATAAAGGCAAGTATCTCATATGCCTTCTTAACCACCTTATCTACCTGGCCCGCTACCTTAAGGGACCAGTGGACATGTACACCAAGGTCCCTCTGATCCTCGGTCCTTCCCAGGGTCCTACCATTCATTGTGTATTCCCGTGCCTTGTTTGTCCTGTCCAAGTGCATCACCTCACACTTATCTGGATTAAATTCCATTTGCCACTGATCAGCCCATCTGACTGGCCCGTCTATATCCTCCTGTAATCTAAGGCTATCCTCCTCACTATGTACCATCTCACCAATATTTGTGTCATCTGCGAACTTACTGATCAACCCTCCTACATTCAAATCTAAATCGTTTATATATACCACAAACAGCAAGGGACCCAACACCGATCCCTGTGGAACCCCACTGGACACAGGCATCCAGTCACAAAAACACCCCTCGACCATCACCCTCTGCTTCCTGCCACTCAGCCAATTCTGGATCCAATTTGCCAAATTGCCTTGGATCCCATGGGCTCTTACCTTCGTTATCAGTTTCCCATGCGGGACCTTATCAAAAGCCTTGCTGAAGTCCAAGTAGATCACGTCAAATGCATTGCCCTCATCTACACACCTGGTCACCTCTTCAAAAAATTCAATCAAATTGGTCAGACATGATCTCCCCTTAACAAAACCATGCTAACTGTCCTTGATTAATCCCTGCCTCTCCAAGTGTAGATTAATTCTGTCCCTCAGAATTGCTTCCAATAGTTTCCCCACTACTGAGGTTAGACTGACTGGCCTGTAGTTCCCTGGTTTATCCCTTCCTCCCTCTTTGAATAACGGTACCACACTGGCTGTCCTCCAGTCCTCTGGCACCTCTCCTGTGGCCAGAGAGGTTTTGAAAATTATTGCCAGTGCCCCTGCTATCTCCTCCCTTGCCTCACTCAACAGCCTGGGATACATTTCATCCGGGCCTGGAGATTTATCTACTTTTAAGCCTGCCAGACCATTTAGAACCTACTCCCTTTCTATGCTAATTTCTTCAATTATATCACAGTCCTTCTGCCTGATTTCCATACCCACGTCATCCCTCTCACTTGTGAACACCGACACAAAGTATTCCTACGTCTTCCAGCTCCACACACTAATTACCACTATGGTCCTTAACTAGGGAAAGAGTAGGGCCCAATATCCTCTTACTCTTAATGGAAGCACAGGGATCAGAAATTAGAACTCGGGAACAGGAATTGCTGGGAACACGCAGCAGGTCAGGCGAAACAGAGTGATGATTCTAGTGTGCATCCTGTAAGAAAGACCTGGAGTTGGAGCTGAGATGGGTACCAGGGCCTGTGACATGGTGTGTGAGGTGCAGCATCCGTTCTCTCTGTTTTTATAATCTGAAAAGCCCATTTATAAGCTTCAACAATCACTTGGCTTCATTGTGTGGGTTTAGAATATGTGATAACTACACTCTCCGCAAACTCAGCACTAAATAAGCCCTAAATCTCGTACCAAACACTCCCTGGAGAGGTACAGCATGGGGTTAGATACAGAGTAAAGCTTCCTCTACACTGTCCCCATCAAACACTCCGAGGACAGGTACAGCATGGGGTTAGATACAGAGTAAAGCTCCCTCTCCACAGTCCCCATCAAACACTCCCAGGACAGGTACAGCACGGGGTTAGATACAGAGTAAAGCTCCCTCTACACCACCCCATCAAACACTCCCAGGACAGGTACAGCACGGGGTTAGATACAGAGTAAAGCTCCCTCTACACTGACCCCATCAAACACGCCCAGGACAGGTACAGCACGAGATTAGGTACAGAGTAAAGCTCCCTCTCCACAGTCCCCATCAAACACTCCCAGGACAGGTACAGCACGGGGTTAGATACAGAGTAAAGCTCCCTCAACACTGTCCCCATCAAACACTCCCAGGACAGGTACAGCATGAGATTAGATATAGAGTGAAATTCCCTTTGCAGTCCAATTTTCACAGGTATGTGATATTGCTCTGTACTCTAAGCAGACCAATCCCAGTTTCCCCTGTTTTTCTCTCTGTCTTTCTCTCTCTAACTGAAGTTCCTCGTTCCTGGTAATATTCCAAGGAAATGATGTCGTCTGCACCCTCTGCAGTGCTGTTGCATCTTAAAGTGTGATTCCAGAATGGGGCACTATACTCCATTTGAGGCTGAATTTTATGAAGGTTCATAACTTCACTGGCTTCTGTAATCTATGCCCTTCCTAATAAAGCCCAGGATTCTGTATGCTTTATTAACACCTTTCTGTGCTTGTTCTGTCACCTTCAAAGAGTCTCCCTGATGCTGCATCCACTTAAAAATTCTACCATTTAGTTTATTTTGCCTCTTCTCATCTTTCCTACCAGAATGTCCCCCTCCACCTAATCTGCTTTAAATTTTATCTGCAATAATGTCTGCCCGTGATGTCCTCCTGAAATCGTTTAATATCATCCTTTCTGTTTACTACATTTCCAGCTGTTAGAGTAAGAGTGAGCAGGAGACACTGTTTAATCAAGAAGATTGACTGGCTGTGGAATTAACGACTAGAGTAAGATTGTGTCAAGTTTGAAGCTGAGGTTTGGTACTTGTTAGAGTAAAGGGGATGAGAGTGGGGTCAGGCTACTCTTTGTTTGGGGGCGAAACAGCAACATGGGCTGGATGGGACAAATGGCCTTTTTATGTGATGTAATTTCTAACTCCCTGAGGACTAGAGCATGGTGTGGGGGTATGTGGGTGAAGGTGATTGAGTTCAGCTCAAAGCTCATTCGTCTTTCTCCTTACATTAAGGGAAAGCCTTTCGATTTGGAACTAAATCTAAGTGGAGGTGGATATGGGACCTGTACCCCAGTGAGAGTCAGTATGTGTGGGTCCCGTACCCCAGTGAAAGTCAATATGTGTGGGACCCGTACCCCAGTGAGAGTCAGTATGTGTGGGTCCCGTACCCCAGTGAGAGTCAGTGTGTGTGGAACCCGTACCCCAGTGAGAGTCAGTGTGTGTGGGACCCGTACCCCAATGATGGTCAGTATGTGTGGGACCCGTACCCCAGTGAGGGTCAGGATGTGTGGAACCCGTACCCCTTGAGCCCATATCTTGCCAATGAACCTTTTGAGTCGCACCTTATCAAGTGACTTTTGGAAATCTAAGTATACCACATCTACTGGTTTCCCTTTCTCTATCCTATTAGTTACATCCTCAAACAGCACTAATAAATTTGTTCAAACTTGACTTTCCCTTTAATAAAGCCATGTCGGCTTAGTCTGATCATATCGTGATTTTCTAAATGCGTTGTTAAGATTTCCTTAATAATAGATTCAAACACATTCCCGATGGCTGATGACAGACTAAATGGCCGGTAGTTCCATGTTTTCCCTCTCCCTCCTTCCTTGAATAGCAGTGTTACATTTACTAGCTTTTAATCTGCTGGCAGAATCTGGGGAATTTTGGAAAATCATAGCTAACCCATCCACTATTTCTTCAGTTATCTCTTCGAACTCTAGGGTGTAGGTTATCAGCTCTGGGAACTTGTCAGATTTTAGTTCCTTTTGTTTCTCCAGTACTTTTTCTCTGCTGATATTTCTTTAATTTCCTGACTTTTATACCCCTGGATTACCGTTTATTTTTGGTATGAAACTTGTGTTTTCTTCTATGAGGACAGGCACAAGATATTTGTTCAATGTCTATAGCTGAAAAAGAGACTCGCTGTCAAATCTTTTCATCTTACACTTGTCATGTCAGAATTGCAAGAATACCAAATATCAAAGGGAACAACAATTTATTCTGCGTGAGAAGAACGTGTTGAATGGTTGACAAGTGGACTCTGATTGGTAGAGGCATTGCCATGGAGAATGCACCAGGGAACAGTTAACTGCCAAGCATTTGTTTAAATTCAAACCAGGCAGGTGGACTGTGGCCAAGGCATTGCTCTGGGGAATGAATAAGGGAATGGTTACCCCCACAAACATTTCGTTGAAAGAAGTACAATGCACGGACATGCTCCTGATGAGTCCAAGACAAAAAACTTGGGCAACATGTCTCTTTTTTTTCAGCAATACTCAAGTCCTGTACTACCAAACGAATATTTGTTCAATGGCCCTGCCATTTCTTCATTCTCTATAATAATTTCTCCTGTCTCAATGGAGCCAATGTTTACTTTACCTACTCTCTTTTTATAGATTTGGAAAAGCTCTTACAATCCATTTTTGTGTTCCTGGGTAGTTTGCTCTCATATTAGAACCATAGAAAAGTTACAGCATAGAAGGAGGCCTTTCACCCCATCTTGTCCATGCCAGCCCGTGGACACCCAGGTGCCCTTTCTAATCCCACCTTCCTGCACCCGGCCCATAGCCCTGCAGCTTACAGCACTAAAGGTGCAGATCCAGGTACTTTTTAAAAGAGTTTAGAGTTTCTGCCTCTACCACCAACTTGGGCAGCGAATTCCAGACACCCACTACCCTCTGCGTAAAAAAGCTCTTCCTCATGTCCCCCCTACACCTTCTGCCACTTATCTTGAATCTATATCCCCTGGTTCTAGAATTCTCCACCAGGGAAACAATTTGATCCTGTCCACTCTATCGATTCCCCTCATAATTGTGTACACCTCAATCAAGTCACCTCTCAGCCTTCTTTGTTCTAAGGAAAATAACCCCAACCTATCCAATCTCTCCTCATAGCTACACTTTTCTAACCCTGGCAACATTCTTGAAAACCTCCTCTGCACTCTCTTCAGATCTATTACGTCCTTCCTGTAATGTGGTGATCAGAACTGCACACAATACTCCAGTTGTGGCCTCACCAGTGTTTTATACAATTCCAACATTATATCCTTACTCTTCTATTCTATACCTCTGCCAATGAAGGAGAGCATTCCATATGCCTTCTTTACAACCTTGTCCACATGAACTGCTGCCTTCAGGCACCTGTGTACTTGTACGCCAAGATCTCTCACTTCATCTACCCCTCTTAGTATATTCCCATTTATTGTGTAATCCCTGTAACTGTTTGACCTCCCTAAATGTATGACCTCACACTTCTCTATGTTAAAATCCATCTGCCACTTTACCGCCCACTCCACCAACCCATCTATATCGTTTTGGAGATTATGGCTATCCTCTACACTATCCACTACTCAGCCAATCTTTGTGTCATCTGCAAATTTCCCAGTCGTGCCCCCCATGTTCACATCCAAATCGTTAATATATAACACAAACAGCAAGGGTCCCAACACCGAGCCCTGTGGAACACCACTTGAGACAACTTTCCATTCACAAGGGCATCCATTGACCTTTACTCTCTGTTTCCTGTTACAAAGCCAACCTTTTATCCAGTTTGCCACATGACCCTGAATCCCATGGGCTTTTACTTTCCTGACCAATCTGCCATGTGCGTCCTTGTCAAATGCCTTGCTTAAATCCATGTACACAACATCCACTGCACTACCTTCATCAACCCTTCTTGTCACTTCCTCAAAGAATTCAATCAAATTTGTGAGGCAAGACCTTCCTTTAACAAATCCATGCTGACCATCCCTGACTAGTCCATGTCTTTCCACATGACAATTAATCCTATCTCTCAGGATTGATTCTACTAATTTGCTCACCACTGATGTAAGACTAACTGGCCTATAATTGTTTGGCATTTCCTTTGATCCCTTTTTAAACAATGGAACTACGTTTGCATTTCTCCAGTCCTCCGGTACCTCCCCTGTATCTAGTGAAGATTGGAAAATCATCCTTAGAGCATCTGCTATCTCCTCCCTGACTTCCTTCAGCAGCCTCGCAAACAATCCATCTGGCCCTGGTGACTTATCAACTTTCAATGATTTCAACCCTTCGAGTACTTCCTCTCTCTTTATGACTATCCCGTCCAATATCTCGCAGTGTTCCTCCTGGACTATATCTACATCCTCCCTTTCCTTTGTAAACACGGAGACAAAATATTCATTCAAAATCCTTCCCACAGCCTCTGCATCTACACACAAGGTTTCATCTTCATCTCTGATAGGTCCCACTTTTTCCTTAATTAACATTTTAGCATTAATGTTCCTTAGCACTTGAGAGAAAGAGAAAAAGTTTCTTGTTGAGGCATCGGATGAGACGAAGAATAAAATGAAACCGGGGGCACGCGCAGCTTTGAAAAAGGGTACGGCGGTGCTGCTGGAGGGAGAGGTCGAGTGTGTTCATATGGCGGCGCATGGCACTGAGTGTGGATCTCAGAATGTGACGGGAACAACAGTTCGAGAAACGTTTTATGTCCCGGAGATACCTGTAATCCTGGGTGGGTTCGAAACATGAGGGGTGGAATTTCAGTTGAAATCCACGTGGGGTAAGTCGGAGACGGAGACAGTCACTGAGAAAGGAGATATGGCTGTGAAAGCGGGTTTTAGTAAACACCTTGTCAAACACCAGGAGAGAAATGTAAAGCAATGAAGGTGAATAAGGCAAAAGAGAGATACGGAAATCTTGTCGCAGAGACGAACAAAACTTCTTCAAGGTAGGTATTTCTTGAAGAGCAGTGGCAGTCAATTAAACACAGAGATAAAAACAAAAAACTGCGGATGCTGGAAATCCAAAACAAAAACAGAATTACCTGGAAAAACTCAGCAGGTCTGGCAGCATCGGCGGAGAAGAAAAGAGTTGACGTTTCGAGTCCTCATGACCCTTCAACAGAACGAAGGGTCTTCTCACAACTGTCACTTCACCCACTTGCCCTTCTTCGTTCCCCAAGACTAGGTCTAGAATTGCATCTCCTCTCGTTGGGTTTGTCACTAATTGGTTGAAAAAACTTTCCTGGACCCACTGCATGAATTTTTCTCCCACAGTGCCCCTTATATTGTTTGAATCCCAATAGATATTAGGATAGTTGAAGTCTCCTACTATTATTGCCCTCTTGTTCTTACAAGCAGAAATTTGCCTACATATTTGCTCTTCTATCTCCCTTTCACTGTTTGGGGGTCTGTAGTATACTCCCAGTAGTGTGACTGTCCCTTTTTTATTTCTAAACTCAATCCATAAAGCCTAGTTTGTTGACCCATTTAGTGTATCATCCCTTCTCACAAGTGGAATTGATTCTTTAACCATTAGTGCTACCCCACCGCCGCTGCCCCACCCCCCCCCACCCCACCCCCACCCCACCCCGTCCTTTTTTATCTCCTACTCTATCATGTCTGAAGACTCTATAACCAGGGATATTAAGCTGCCAGTTTTGTCCCTCCTTTAGCCAGGTCTTCGTTACAGCAATGACATCCTGCTGCCATGTGTCTACCTGCACCCTTAACTCATCTACCTTGTTTGTAATGCTCCTTGCATTGAAGTATAAACAGTTTCACCCCATCAATGTCCCTTGCTGGACACTTTTTAAACTTTGCTTCTCCTGTAACTTCATGTCTATCACAACGTCCCTAGCTAATGTTCTACCTCCATTTTTCTGATCTGAGTCTGACCTATTAGATCCTCCTCCTGGGATCCCATCCCCCTGCCACACTAGTTTAAATACCCCCCAGCAGAACCAGCTAAAGCCCCCGCAAGGACACTGGTCCCAGCTCTGCCTGGGTGCAGCCCATCCGGTTTGTACCGTTCCCACCTTCCCCAGAACCGGTCCCAGTGCCTCAATCTGAATCCCTCCCGGCTACACCACCTCTCCAGCCACCTGTTCATTTGTTCTATCCTCTTATTCCTGCTCTCGCTACTGGGAGTAATCCTGAGATTACTACATTTGAGGTCCTGCATTTTAATTTATCTCCTAACTTCCTGTACTGAGCTTGCAGGTCCTCATCCCATAGTTTACCTATGTCGTTCCCAGAGCAATAGCCTGGGCCTCTGGATTACTAGTCCAGTGACATTACCATTACACCACTGTCTCTTCAGTAGTCAGGAGTTGTGAATGGTGCTGAACATTGTGCAATCATCAGCGAACATCCCCACTTCTGACCTTATGATGGAAGGAAGGTCATTGATGAAGCAGCTGAAGATGGTTGGGCTGAGGACACTACCCTGAGGAACTCCTGCAGTGATGTCCTGGAGCTGAGATGACTTACCTCCAACAACCACAACCATCTTCCTTTGTGCTAGGTATGACTCCAACCAGTGGAGAGTTTTCCCCCTGTTCCCATTGACTCCAGTTTTGCTAGGGCTCCTAGATGCCACACTCGGTCAAATGTCAAGGGCAGTCACTCTCACCTCACCTCGGGAGTTCAGCTCGTTTGTCTATGATTGGACTAAGGCAGTAATGAGGTCAGGAGCTGAGTAGATATGGCAGGACCCAAACTGACCATCAACATAAAGGATGCAGCTTGATATTGAAAAGTCATCGAACTTCAATTTGAGTGAATTGCAGTCATTTGATTGAGAGACAACTCCTGTGTCATTGTAATTTTCCTCAAGTCTATCCACCGATGCAGTGACTGAGTTTGAGTAATCCTGGGCGTGTCAATGATAAATGGTAACTCGTTTGGGCTGGAGTGTTTTCATAGTCTTACATCAGCCCAGTATGACTAAGAGTAGGAGCAAGATTGCTGGCTGATTCACACTCTCTCCCCCTCCCCTCTGCAACACTGTTGGAGGGTCAGTACTGAGGGACTGGGGCACTGTCGGAGGTCAATACTGAGGGAGTGCTGCACTGTCAGAGGGTCAGTACTGAGGGAGTGCTGCACTGTTGGAGGAGCAGTACTGAGGGAGTGCTGCACTGTTGGAGGGCCAGTGCTGAGGGAGTGCTGCACTGTTGGAGGGCCAGTACTGAGGGAGTGCTGCACTGTCAGAGGGTCAGTACTGAGGTAGTGCTGCACTGTCAGAGGGTCAGTACTGAGGGAGTGCTGCACTGTCAGAGGGTCAGTACTGAGGGAGTGCTGCACTGTCAGAGGGTCAGTACTGAGGTAGTGCTGCACTGTCAGATGGTCAGTACTGAGGTAGTGCTCTGCTGTTAGGGTCTGTCTTTTCAAATGAGACGTCAAACTGAAATGATGCCAACCTGAAAGATCCCACGGGCACTATTGCAAGAAGAAAGTTGCCCTCTGATACCCTGGTGAGTATTTATCCCTCAACTTAATTTAGAAAACTGACCATCTGATCATTAGCAGATTGTTTTTTGTGGGAGCTTACTGTGCACAAATTGGCTTCTGCATTTCCTACACTACAACTGTGATGATATGCCAAAATACTTCATTGGCTGTGAAGCACTTTGGGAATTCCTGAGGATGTGCAGGTGCTATAGAAATGCAAGTTCTTTCTCCATGTGACTTTTGTCCTCTCTCTCTGTGCAGGTTCTCACATGCCGTGACATACCTGTACTGCAGTTACAAACCAGCCAAGCTCAGGGAATTCCAGCTGTACTTACTCGGCGTAGGCACAGCCACACCTGTTCCGGAGTCCAGCATGAATGAACTGCAGCATTGGGAGTGTGGAAAGGATTGAGAGATGACTCAGAGCCTGCTCCAGGGGAAGCGATTCTATTGTCGGGAATGGGCTTTGCGCAAGTTGCAGCACTGTCTGGACTGCTGTCCGAACAGTCGGAGCAGTGGCATCCTGGTCACCGGGGGTCCGGGCAGTGGCAAGACTGCCTTGTTCAGTGAGGTGCTATGGCCGGTGTCTGAGCATGGCCGGAGGTTTGACCTGTCCATCCGGACTGTGGGACACCACTTCTGTCAGGCGCAGGACATGCGGACCCTGTCAGTCAGTGCCTTCATCCTGAGCCTGGTGCAGCAGATTAAGAGGTGCCCGTTGGTACACGGTTACAGTGAGAAACTACGGGAGGTGTCAGTGCAGGCAGTACTGGAACCCAGCGAGTGTGAGAGGAACCCAGATGAAACTTTCAAAAGGTAACACAGATTAAAAACCCCAGTCAACATTTTGGAGCTTTGTTGCAATTTTTTGTTATTGAAGTTGTTAAGAGTCAGAACAAGGAACAATAACATTAAAATGGGAGCCAGGCCATTCAGGGTGATGTCAGGAAGCACTTCACACAAAGAGGATGGGAAATCTGGAACACTCCCTCCAACAAAAAGCTGCTAAAGGTTGGGGCTCAGTTATAAATTTCAAAGCTGATAGATTGCTCTTGGCCCAGGTTATTGAGGGTTATGGAACAAAACAATGGAATTGAGATGCAGGACAGACGCCAAAACCTAACTGAGTGGCAGTGCAGGCTAGAAGGACTCAATGGTCCCCTGTGATTATGTTCTACAGAGATCCTGCAGCATATTCAAACAAGTTATGTCTCTGTTGGGTAGTGTTAACTCTGTGTTGCAGCGTGGCTGAGCTCCCAGCCAATTGCTTCTAGTATCAAGTCAGAAATAGGAATCAAATGTGTCCAGGTACAGCTTCAATAATCCATGGATTTACCATCTTCAGAATACTTGAAACACCTTGGACGCTGTTGGAGGCTGAACAGGACTGCTCACAATCTTCCTGTCGTATTTGACCCCAAGATGACATTTTGATCACATAGCTGAGCAATCATTAACATGATCCGACTTCGAACATTGTAACATGGCCCGACTTCTAACACTGTAACATGGCCCGACTTCTAACATTGTAACATCGCCCGACTTCTAACATTGTAACATCGCCCGACTTCTAACATTGTAACATCGCCCGACTTCTAACATTGTAACATCGCCCGACTTCTAACACTGTAACATCGCCCGACTTCTAACACTGTAACATCGCCAGACTTCTAACACTGTAACATCCATAATCTTCTAACATTGTAACATGGCCCGATTTCTAACACTGTAACATGGCCCAACTTCTAACACTGTAACATGGCCCGACTTCTAACACTGTAACATGGCCCGACTTCTAACACTGTAACATGGCCCGACTTCTAACATTGTAACATGGCCCGACCTCTAACATTGTAACATGGCCCGACTGCTAACATTGTAACATGGCCCGACTTCTAACACTGTAACATAGCCCGACTTCTAACACTGTAACATGGCCCGACTTCTAACACTGTAACATGGTCCGGCTTCTAACACTGTAACATCGCCCGAATTCTAACATTGTAACATCGCCCGACTACTAACACTGTCACATCGCCTCACTTCTAACCCTGTATCATCGCCCGACCTCTAACACTGTAACATCGCCCGAATTCTAACATTGTAACATCGCCCGACTTCTAACACTGTAACCTCGATCGACTTCTAACATTGTAACATCGCCCGACTTCTAACATTGTAACATCGCCTGACTTCCAAAACTCTAACATCAATCGACTTCTAATACTGTAACATCGATCGACTTCTAACACTGTAATATCGATCGACTTCTAACATTGTAACATCGCCCGACTTCTAGCATTGTAACACGGCCCAACTTCTAACAATGTAACATTGCCTGACTTTTAACACCGTAACGACGCCCGAATTCTAATGTTGTAACGTCGCCTGCCTCCTAATGTTGTAACATGGCCCGACTTCTAACACTGTAACATCGCCCGACTTCTAACACTGTAACATCGCCCGACTTCTAACACTGTAACATCGCCCGACTTCTAACACTGTAACATCGCCCGACTTCTAACACTGTAACACCGCCCGACTTCTAACACTGTAACACCGCCCGACTTCTAACACTGTAACACCGCCCGACTTCTAAAACTAACATTTTCCGACTTCTAACATTGTAACATCGCCCGACTTCTAACGTTGTAACATCGCCCGACTTCTAACGTTGTAACATCGCCCGACTTCTAACGTTGTAACATCGCCCGACTTCTAACGTTGTAACATCGCCCGACTTCTAACGTTGTAACATCGCCCGACTTCTAACGTTGTAACATCGCCCGACTTCTAACGTTGTAACATCGCCCGACTTCTAACGTTGTAACATCGCCCGACTTCTAACGTTGTAACATCGCCCGACTTCTAACACTGTAACATCGCCCGACTTCTAACACTGTAACATCCATAATCTTCTAACATTGTAACATCGCCCGACTTCTAACACTGTAACATGGCCCGACTTCTAACACTGTAACATGGCCCGACTTCTAACACTGTAACATGGCCCGACTTCTAACACTGTAACATGGCCCGACTTCTAACATTGTAACATGGCCCGACCTCTAACATTGTAACATGGCCCGACTGCTAACATTGTAACATGGCCCGACTTCTAACACTGTAACATAGCCCGACTTCTAACACTGTAACATGGCCCGACTTCTAACACTGTAACATGGCCCGGCTTCTAACACTGTAACATCGCCCGAATTCTAACATTGTAACATCGCCCGACTACTAACACTGTCACATCGCCCCACTTCTAACCCTGTATCATCGCCCGACCTCTAACACTGTAACATCGCCCGAATTCTAACATTGTAACATCGCCCGACTTCTAACACTGTAACCTCGATCGACTTCTAACACTGTAACATCGCCCGACTTCTAACATTGTAACATCGCCTGACTTCTAAAACTCTAACATCAATCGACTTCTAATACTGTAACATCGATCGACTTCTAACACTGTAATATCGATCGACTTCTAACATTGTAACATCGCCCGACTTCTAGCATTGTAACACGGCCCAACTTCTAACAATGTAACATTGCCTGACTTTTAACACCGTAACGACGCCCGAATTCTAATGTTGTAACGTCGCCTGCCTCCTAATGTTGTAACATGGCCCGACTTCTAACACTGTAACATCGCCCGACTTCTAACACTGTAACATGGCCCGACTTCTAACACTGTAACATCGCCCGACTTCTAACACTGTAACATCGCCCGACTTCTAACACTGTAACATCGCCCGACTTCTAACACTGTAACACCGCCCGACTTCTAACACTGTAACACCGCCCGACTTCTAACACTAACATTTTCCGACTTCTAACATTGTAACATCGCCCGACTTCTAACGTTGTAACATCGCCCGACTTCTAACGTTGTAACATCGCCCGACTTCTAACGTTGTAACATCGCCCGACTTCTAACGTTGTAACATCGCCCGACTTCTAACGTTGTAACATCGCCCGACTTCTAACGTTGTAACATCGCCAGACTTCTAACAATGTAACATCGTCCGACTTCTAACACCGTAACGTTGCCAGACTTCTAATGTTGTAACGTCGCCTGACTCCTAACGTTGCAACATGGCCCGACGTCTAACACTGTAACATTGCCAGACTTCTAACACTGTAACATCTCCCGACTTCTAACACTGTAACATCTCCCGACTTCTAACACTGTAACATCTCCCGACTTCTAACACTGTAACATTGCCCAAATTCTAATATTGTAACATCGCCTGACTTCTAACAATGTAACATCGCCCGACTTCTAACACCATAACGTCGCCACACTTCTAACGTAACGTCGCCCGACTTCTAACGTTGTAACATGGCCCAAATTATAACACTGTAACCTCGCCCGACTTCTAACACTGTAACATCGCCCGACTTCTAACAGTGTAACATCGCCCGATTTCTAAAACTGTTACATCGCCGGACTTCTAACACGGTAACATCGCCCGACTTCTAACCCTGTAACATCGCCCGACTTCTAACACTGTAACATCGACCAACTTCTAACACTGTAACTTCGCTCGAGGTCTAACACTGTAACATCGCCCGACTTCTAACACTATCATCCATAACCTTCTAACATTGTAACATCGCCCGACTTCTAACACTGTAACATCGCCCGACTTCTAACACTTTAACATCGCCCGACTTCTAACACTCTAACATCGCCCGACTTCTAACACTGTAACATCGCCCGACTTCTAACACTGTAACATCGCCCGACTTCTAACACTGTAACATCGCCCGACTTCTAACACTGTAACATCGCCCGACTTCTAACACTGTAACATCGCCCGACTTCTAACATTGTAACATCGACCGACTTCCAGCTCTAACATCTTCCGACTTCTAACAGTTTAACATCGCCCGACTTCTAACACTTTAACATCGCCCGACTTCTAACAGTGTAACATCGCCCGACTCCTAACAGTGTAACATCACCCGACTTCTAACGTTGTAACATCGCCCGACTTCTAACGTTGCAACATCGCCCGACTTCTAACACTGTAACATCGCCCGACTTCTTACACTGTAACATCGCCCGACTTCTAACACTGTAACATCGCCCGACTTCTAACACTGTAACATCGCCCGACTTCTAACACTAACATTGCCCGACTTCTTACACTGTAACATCGCCCGACTTCTTACACTGTAACATCGCCCGACTTCTAACACTGTAACATCGCCCGACTTCTAACACTGTTACATCGCCGGACTTCTATCATTGTAACATCGCCCGACTTCTAACACTGTAACATCGTCCGACTTCTAACACTGTAACCTCGATCGACTTCTAACATTGTAACATCGCCCGACTTCTAACATTGTAACATCGCCTGACTTCTAAAACTCTAACATCAATCGACTTCTAATACTGTAACATCGATCGACTTCTAACACTGTAATATCGATCGACTTCTAACATTGTAACATCGCCCGACTTCTAGCATTGTAACACGGCCCAACTTCTAACAATGTAACATTGCCTGACTTTTAACACCGTAACGACGCCCGAATTCTAATGTTGTAACGTCGCCTGCCTCCTAATGTTGTAACATGGCCCGACTTCTAACACTGTAACACCGCCTGACTTTTAACACTGTAACATCGCCCGACTTCTAACACTGTAACATCGCCCGACTTCTAACACTGTAACATCGCCCGACTTCTAACACTGTAACATCGCCCGACTTCTAACACTGTAACATCGCCCGACTTCTAACACTGTAACACCGCCCGACTTCTAACACTGTAACATCGCCCGACTTCTAACACTGTAACACCGCCCGACTTCTAACACTGTAACACCGCCCGACTTCTAACACTAACATTTTCCGACTTCTAACGTTGTAACATCGCCCGACTTCTAACGTTGTAACATCGCCCGACTTCTAACGTTGTAACATCGCCCGACTTCTAACGTTGTAACATCGCCCGACTTCTAACGTTGTAACATCGCCCGACTTCTAACGTTGTAACATCGCCCGACTTCTAACGTTGTAACATCGCCAGACTTCTAACAATGTAACATCGTCCGACTTCTAACACCGTAACGTCGCCCGACTTCTAATGTTGTAACGTCGCCTGACTCCTAACGTTGCAACATGGCCCGACGTCTAACACTGTAACATTGCCAGACTTCTAACACTGTAACATCTCCCGACTTCTAACACTGTAACATCTCCCGACTTCTAACACTGTAACATTGCCCAAATTCTAATATTGTAACATCGCCTGACTTCTAACAATGTAACATCGCCCGACTTCTAACACCATAACGTCGCCACACTTCTAACGTTGTAACGTCGCCCGACTTCTAACGTTGTAACATGGCCCAAATTATAACACTGTAACCTCGCCCGACTTCTAACACTGTAACGTCGCCCGACTTCTAACAGTGTAACATCGCCCGACTTCTAACACTAACATCTTCCAACTTCTAACATTGTAACATCGCCCGACTTCTAACACTGAAACATCGCCCGACTTCTAACACTGTAACATCGCCCGACTTCTAACACTGTAACATCGCCCGACTTCTAACACTGTAACATCGCCCGACTTCTAACACTGTAACATCGCCCGACTTCTAGCACTGTAACATCGCCCGACTTCTAACACTGTAACACCGCCCGACTTCTAACACTGTAACACCGCCCGAATTCTAACACTGTAACACCGCCCGACTTCTAACAGTGTAACACCGCCCGACTTCTAACACTGTAACACCGCCCGACTTCTAACACTGTAACACCGCCCGATTTCTAACACTGTATCACCGCCCGACTTGGAACACTGTAACACCGCCCGACTTTTAACACTGCAACATCTTCCGACTTCTAACATTGTAACATCGCCCGACTTCTAACACTGTAACATCGCCCGTCTTCTAACACTGTAACATCGCCCGACTTGTAACTCTGTAACATCGCCCGACTTCTAACGTTGTAACATTGCCCGACTTCTAACACTGTAACAACGCCCGACTTCTAACACTGTAACATGGCCCGACTTCTAACACTGTAACATGGCCCGACTTCTAACATTGTAACATGTCCCGAGTTCTGACACTGTAACATCGCCCGACTTCTAACACTGTAACATCGCCCGACTTCTAACACTGCTACATGGCCCGACTTCTAACACTGTAACTTCGCCCGACTTCTAACACTAACATCTTCCAACTTCTAACACTGTAACTTCGCCCGACTTCTAACACTGTAACATCGCCCGACTTCTAACACTGTAACATCGCCCAAATTCTTACGCTGTAACATCGCCCGACTTCTAACGCTGTAACATCGCCAGACTTCTAACACTGTAACATCGCCCGATTTCTAACGCTGTAACATCGCCTGACTTCTAACATTTTAACATTGCCCGACTTCTAACACTGTAATATCGCCCGACTTCTAACACTGTAACATCACCCAACTTCTAACGCTGTAATATCGCCCGACTTCTAACACTGTAACACCGCCCGACTTCTAACACTGCAACATCGATCGACTTCTAACATTGTAACATCGATCGACTTCTAACATTGTAACATCGATCGACTTCTAACATTGTTATATCGCACGACTTCTAACACTGCAACATCTTCCGACTTCTAACACTGTAACATCGCCCGACTTGTAACACTAACATCTTCCAACTTCTAACATTGTAACATCGCCCGACTTCTAACGCTGTAACATCGCCCGACTTCTAACACTGTAACATCGCCCGACTTCTAACACTGTAACATCGCCCGACTTCTAACACTGTAACATTGCCCGACTTCTAACACTGTAACATCGCCCGACTTCTAACACTGTAACATCGCCCGACTTCTAGTACTGTAACATCGCCTGACTTCTAACACTGTAACACCGCCCGACTTATAACAGTGTAACACCGCCCGACTTATAACAGTGTAACACCGCCCGACTTCTAACAGTGTAACACCGCCCGACTTCTAACACTGTAACACCGCCCGACTTCTAACACTGTAACACCGCCCGACTTCTAACACTGTAACACCGCCCGACTTCTAACACTGTAACACCGCCCGACTTCGAACACTGTAACACCGCCCGACTTTTAACACTGCAACATCTTCCGACTTTTAACACTGCAACATCTTCCGACTTCTAACATTGTAACATCGCCCGACTTCTAACACTGTAACTTCGCCCGACTTCTAACACTGTAACATCGCCCGACTTCTAACACTGTAACATCGACCGACTTCCAGCACGAACATCTTCCGACTTCTAACATTTTAACATCGCCCTTCTTCTAACACTTTAATATCGCCCGACTTCTAACGCTGTAACATCGCCCGACTTCTAACAATGTAACATCGCCCGACTCCTAACAATGTAACATCGCCCGACTTCTAACACTGTAACACCGCCCGACTTCTAACACTGTCACCCCGCCCGACTTCTAACACTGTAACCCTGCCCGACTTCTAACACTGTAACCCCGCCCGACTTCTAACACTGTAACCCCGCCCGACTTCTAACACTGTAACACCGCCCGACTTCTAACAGTGTAACACCGCCCGACTTCTAACAGTGTAACACCGCCCGACTTCTAACACTGTAACACCGCCCGACTTCTAACACTGTAACACCGCCCGGCTTCTAGCACTGTAACATCGCCCGACATCTAACACTGTAACACCGCCCGACTTCTAACAGTGTAACACCGCCCGACTTCTAACAGTGTAACACCGCCCGACTTCTAACAGTGTAACACCGCCCGACTTCTAACACTGTAACACCGCCCGATTTCTAACACTGTAACACCGCCCGACTTCTAACACTGTAACACCGCCCGACTTCTAACACTGTAACACCGCCCGACTTCTAACACTGTAACACCGTCCGACTTGGAACACTGTAACACCGCCCGACTTTTAACACTGCAACATCTTCCGACTTCTAACATTGTAACATCGCCCGACTTCTAACACTAACATCTTCCAACTTCTAACACTGTAACTTCGCCCGACTTCTAACACTGTAACATCGCCCGACTTCTAACACTGTAACATCGCCCGACTTCTAACACTGTAACATCGCCCGACTTCTAACACTGTAACATCGCCCGACTTCTAACACTGTAACATCGCCCGACTTCTAACATTGTAACATCGACCGACTTCCAGCACGAACATCTTCCGACTTCTAACATTTTAACATCGCCCCACTTCTAACACTTTAATATCGCCCGACTTCTAACGCTGTAACATCGCCCGACTTCTAACAATGTAACATCGCCCGACTCCTAACAATGTAACATCGCCCGACTTCTAACGCTGTAACACCGCCCGACTTCTAACACTGTCACCCCGCCCGACTTCTAACACTGTAACCCTGCCCAACTTCTAACACTGTAACCCAGCCCGACTTCTAACACTGTAACCCCGCCCGACTTCTAACACTGTAACACCGCCCGACTTCTAACACTGTAACACCGCCCGAATTCAAACACTGTAACACCGCCCGATTTCTAACACTGTAACACCGCCCGACTTCTAACACTGTAACACCGCCCGACTTCTAACACTGTAACATCGCCCGACTTCTAACACTGTAACATCGCCCGACTTCTAACACTATCATCCATATCCTTCTAACATTGTAACATCGTCCGACTTCTAACACTGTAACATCGCCCGACTTCTAACATTGTAACATCGCCCGACTTCTAACATTGTAACATGGCCCGACTCCTAACACTGTAACATCGTCGACTTCTAACACTGTTACATGGCCCGACTTCTAACACTGTAACATCGCCCGACTTCTAACACTGTAACACCGCCTGACTTCTAACACTGTAACACCGCCCGACTTCTAACACTGTAACACCGCCCGACTTCTAACACTGTAACATCGCCCGACTTCTAACATTGTAACATGGCCCGACTTCTAACGCTGTAACATCGCCCGACTTCTAATATTGTAACATGGCCCGACTTCTAACACTGTAACATCGCCCTTCTAACACTGTAACATCGCCCGACTTCTAACACTGTAACACCACCCGACTTCTAACACTGTAACACCGCCCGACTTCTAACACTGTAACACCGCCTGACTTCTAACACTGCAACATCGATCGACTTCTAACATTGTAAAATCGATCGACTGCTAACATTGTAGCATCGATCGACATCTAACGTTGTAATATCGCACGACTTCTAACACTGCAACATCTTCCGACTTCTAACACTGTAACCTCGCCCGACTTCTAACACTAACATCTTCCAACTTCTAACATTGTAACATCGCCCGACTTCTAACACTGTAACATCGCCCGACTTCTAACACTGTAACATCGCCCGACTTCTAACACTGTAACATCGCCCGACTTCTAACACTGTAACATCGCCCGACTTCTAACAATGTAACATCGCCCGACTTCTAACACTGTAACATCGCCCGACTTCTACCACTATCATCCATATCCTTCTAACATTGTAACATCGTCCGACTTCTAACACTGTAACATCGCCCGACTTCTAACACTGTAACACCGCCCGACTTCCAACGTTGTAACATCGCCCGAGTTCTAACACTGTAACATCGCCCGACTTCTAACACTATCATCCATAACCTTTTAACATTGTAACATCGCCCGACTTCTAACACTGTAACATCGCCCGACTTCTACCACTATCATCCATATCCTTCTAACATTGTAACATCGTCCGACTTCTAACACTGTAACATCGCCCGACTTCTAACACTATTACATGGCCCAACTTCTAACACTGTAACATCGCCCGACTTCTAACACTGTAACATCGCCCGACTTCTAACACTGTAACATCGCCCGACTTCTAGCACTGTAACATCGCCTGACTTCTAACACTGTAACACCGCCCGACTTATAACAGTGTAACACCGCCCGACTTATAACAGTGTAACACCGCCCGACTTCTAACAGTGTAACACCGCCCGACTTCTAACACTGTAACACCGCCCGACTTCTAACACTGTAACACCGCCCGACTTCTAACACTGTAACACCGCCCGACTTCTAACACTGTAACACCGCCCGACTTCTAACACTGTAACACCGCCCGACTTCTAACACTGTAACACCGCCCGACTTCGAACACTGTAACACCGCCCGACTTTTAACACTGCAACATCTTCCGACTTTTAACACTGCAACATCTTCCGACTTCTAACATTGTAACATCGCCCGACTTCTAACACTGTAACTTCGCCCGACTTCTAACACTGTAACATCGCCCGACTTCTAACACTGTAACATCGACCGACTTCCAGCACGAACATCTTCCGACTTCTAACATTTTAACATCGCCCCACTTCTAACACTTTAATATCGCCCGACTTCTAACGCTGTAACATCGCCCGACTTCTAACAATGTAACATCGCCCGACTCCTAACAATGTAACATCGCCCGACTTCTAACACTGTAACACCGCCCGACTTCTAACACTGTCACCCCGCCCGACTTCTAACACTGTAACCCTGCCCGACTTCTAACACTGTAACCCCGCCCGACTTCTAACACTGTAACCCCGCCCGACTTCTAACACTGTAACACCGCCCGACTTCTAACAGTGTAACACCGCCCGACTTCTAACACTGTAACACCGCCCGACTTCTAACACTGTAACACCGCCCGACTTCTAACACTGTAACACCGCCCGACTTCTAGCACTGTAACATCGCCCGACTTCTAACAGTGTAACACCGCCCGACTTCTAACAGTGTAACACCGCCCGACTTCTAACAGTGTAACACCGCCCGACTTCTAACAGTGTAACACCGCCCGACTTCTAACACTGTAACACCGCCCGACTTCTAACACTGTAACACCGCCCGACTTCTAACACTGTAACACCGCCCGACTTCTAACACTGTAACACCGCCCGACTTCTAACACTGTAACACCGCCCGACTTCTAACACTGTAACACCGCCCGACTTCTAACACTGTAACACCGTCCGACTTGGAACACTGTAACACCGCCCGACTTTTAACACTGCAACATCTTCCGACTTCTAACATTGTAACATCGCCCGACTTCTAACACTAACATCTTCCAACTTCTAACACTGTAACTTCGCCCGACTTCTAACACTGTAACATCGCCCGACTTCTAACACTGTAACATCGCCCGACTTCTAACACTGTAACATCGCCCGACTTCTAACACTGTAACATCGCCCGCCTTCTAACACTGTAACATCGCCCGACTTCTAACATTGTAACATCGACCGACTTCCAGCACGAACATCTTCCGACTTCTAACATTTTAACATCGCCCCACTTCTAACACTTTAATATCGCCCGACTTCTAACGCTGTAACATCGCCCGACTTCTAACAGTGTAACACCGCCCGACTTCTAACAGTGTAACACCGCCCGACTTCTAACAGTGTAACACCGCCCGACTTCTAAAACTGTAACACCGCCCGACTTCTAACACTGTAACAACGCCCGACTTCTAACACTGTAACACCGCCCGACTTCTAACACTGTAACACCGCCCGACTTCTAACACTGTAACACCGCCCGACTTCTAACACTGTAACACCGCCCGACTTCTAACACTGTAACACCGTCCGACTTGGAACACTGTAACACCGCCCGACTTTTAACACTGCAACATCTTCCGACTTCTAACATTGTAACATCGCCCGACTTCTAACACTAACATCTTCCAACTTCTAACACTGTAACTTCGCCCGACTTCTAACACTGTAACATCGCCCGACTTCTAACACTGTAACATCGCCCGACTTCTAACACTGTAACATCGCCCGACTTCTAACACTGTAACATCGCCCGACTTCTAACACTGTAACATCGCCCGACTTCTAACACTGTAACATCGCCCGACTTCTAACATTGTAACATCGACCGACTTCCAGCACGAACATCTTCCGACTTCTAACATTTTAACATCGCCCCACTTCTAACACTTTAATATCGCCCGACTTCTAACGCTGTAACATCGCCCGACTTCTAACAATGTAACATCGCCCGACTCCTAACAATGTAACATCGCCCGACTTCTAACGCTGTAACACCGCCCGACTTCTAACACTGTCACCCCGCCCGACTTCTAACACTGTAACCCTGCCCAACTTCTAACACTGTAACCCAGCCCGACTTCTAACACTGTAACCCCGCCCGACTTCTAACACTGTAACACCGCCCGTCTTCTAACACTGTAACACCGCCCGAATTCAAACACTGTAACACCGCCCGATTTCTAACACTGTAACACCGCCCGACTTCTAACACTGTAACACCGCCCGACTTCTAACACTGTAACATCGCCCGACTTCTAACACTGTAACATCGCCCGACTTCTAACACTATCATCCATATCCTTCTAACATTGTAACATCGTCCGACTTCTAACACTGTAACATCGCCCGACTTCTAACATTGTAACATCGCCCGACTTCTAACATTGTAACATGGCCCGACTCCTAACACTGTAACATCGTCGACTTCTAACACTGTTACATGGCCCGACTTCTAACACTGTAACATCGCCCGACTTCTAACACTGTAACACCGCCCGACTTCCAACGTTGTAACATCGCCCGAGTTCTAACACTGTAACATCGCCCGACTTCTAACACTATCATCCATAACCTTTTAACATTGTAACATCGCCCGACTTCTAACACTGTAACATCGCCCGACTTCTACCACTATCATCCATATCCTTCTAACATTGTAACATCGTCCGACTTCTAACACTGTAACATCGCCCGACTTCTAACACTATTACATGGCCCAACTTCTAACACTGTAACATCGCCCAACTTCTAACACTGTAACACCGCCCGACTTCCAACGTTGTAACATCGCCCGAGTTCTAACACTGTAACATCGCCCGACTTCTAACACTATCATCCATAACCTTTTAACATTGTAACATCGCCCGACTTCTAACACTGTAACATCGCCCGACTTCTAACACTGTAACATCGCCCGACTTCTAACACTGTAACATCGCCCGACTTCTAGCACTGTAACATCGCCTGACTTCTAACACTGTAACACCGCCCGACTTATAACAGTGTAACACCGCCCGACTTCTAACAGTGTAACACCGCCCGACTTCTAACAGTGTAACACCGCCCGACTTCTAACACTGTAACACCGCCCGACTTCTAACACTGTAACACCGCCCGACTTCTAACACTGTAACACCGCCCGACTTCTAACACTGTAACACCGCCCGACTTCTAACACTGTAACACCGCCCGACTTCTAACACTGTAACACCGCCCGACTTCGAACACTGTAACACCGCCCGACTTTTAACACTGCAACATCTTCCGACTTTTAACACTGCAACATCTTCCGACTTCTAACATTGTAACATCGCCCGACTTCTAACACTGTAACTTCGCCCGACTTCTAACACTGTAACATCGCCCGACTTCTAACACTGTAACATCGACCGACTTCCAGCACGAACATCTTCCGACTTCTAACATTTTAACATCGCCCCACTTCTAACACTTTAATATCGCCCGACTTCTAACGCTGTAACATCGCCCGACTTCTAACAATGTAACATCGCCCGACTCCTAACAATGTAACATCGCCCGACTTCTAACACTGTAACACCGCCCGACTTCTAACACTGTCACCCCGCCCGACTTCTAACACTGTAACATCGCCCGACTTCTAACATTGTAACATCGCCCGACTTCTAACAATGTAACATGGTCCGACTTCTAACAATGTAACATCGCCCGACTTCTAACGCTGTAACATTGCCCGACTTCTAACGCTGTAATATCGCCCGACTTCTAATGCTGTAACGTCGCCAGACTTCTAACGCTGTAACGTCGCCCGACTTCTAACGCTGTAACGTCGCCCGACTTCTAACGCTGTAACATAGCCCGACTTCTAACGCTGTAACATCGCCCGACTTCTAACAATGTAACATCGCCCGACTTCTAACGCTGTAACATCGCCCGACTTCTAACGCCGTAACATCGACCGACTTCTTACACTGTAACATCGCCCAACTTCTTACGCTGTAACATCGCCCGACTTCTAACGCTTTTACATCGCCAGACTTCTAACGCTGTAACATCGCCCGATTTCTAACGCTGTAACATCGCCTGACTTCTAACATTTTAACATTGCCCGACTTCTAACACTGTAATATCGCCCGACTTCTAACACTGTAACATCGCCCAACTTCTAACGCTGTAATATCGCCCGACTTCTAACACTGTAACATCGCCGAACTTCTAACACTGTAACATCGCCCGACTTCTAACACTGTAACATCGCCCGACTTCTAACACTGTAACATCGCCCGACTTCTAACACTGTAACATGGCCCGACTTCTAACACTGTAACATGGCCCGACTTCTAACATTGTAACATGGTCCGACTTCTAACACTGTAACATCGCCCTTCTAACACTGTAACATCGCCCGACTTCTAACACTGTAACATGGCCCAACTTCTAACACTGTGACACCGCCCGACTTCTAACACTGTAACATCGCCCGACTTCTAACACTGTAACATCGCCCGACTTCTAACACTATCATCCATATCCTTCTAACATTGTAACATCGTCCGACTTCTAACACTGTAACATCGCCCGACTTCTAACACTGTAACATCGCCCGACTTCTAACATTGTAACATGGCCCGACTTCTAACACTGTAACATCGCCCGACTTCTAACACTGTTACATGGCCCGACTTCTAACACTGTAACATCGCCCGACTTCTAACACTGTAACACCGCCCGACTTCTAACACTGTAACACCGCCCGACTTCTAACACTGTAACACCGCCCGACTTCTAACACTGTAACATCGCCCGACTTCTAACGATGTCACATCGCCCGACTTCTAACGTTGTAACATCGCCCGACTTCTAACGCTGTAACATCGCCCGATTTCTAAAGCTGTAACATCGCCTGACTTCTAACATTTTAACATTGCCCGACTTCTAACACTGTAATATCGCCCGACTTCTAACACTGTAACATCGCCCAACTTCTAACGCTCTAATATCGCCCGACTTCTAACACTGTAACACCGCCCGACTTCTAACACTGCAACATCGATCGACTTCTAACATTGTAACATCGACCGACTTCTAACATTGTAACATTGATCGACATTTAACGTTGTAATATCGCACGACTTCTAACACTGCAACAACTTCCGACTTCTAACACTGTAACATCGCCCGACTTCTAACACTGTAACATCGCCCGACTTCTAACATTGTAACATCGACCGACTTCCAGCACTAACATCTTCCGACTTCTAACATTGTAACATCGCCCGACTTCTAACAATGTAACATCGCCCCACTTCTAACACTATCATCCATATCCTTCTAACATTGTATCATCGCCCGACTTCTAACACTGTAACATCGCCCGACTTCTAACATTGTAACATGGCCCGACTTCTAACACTGTAACATCGCCCTTCTAACACTGCAACATCGATCGACTTCTAACATTGTAACATCGATCGACTGCTAACATTGTAACATCGATCGACATCTAACGTTGTAATATCGCACGACTTCTAACACTGCAACATCTTCCGACTTCTAACATTGTAACATCGCCCGACTTCTAACACTGTAACATCGCCCGACTTCTAACACTGTAACATCGCCCGACTTCTAACACTGTAACATCGCCCGACTTCTAACACTGTAACATCGCCCGACTTCTAACACTGTAACATCGCCCGACTTCTAACACTGTAACATCGCCCGACTTCTAACACTGTAACATCGCCCGACTTCTAACACTGTAACATCGCCCGACTTCTAACACTGTAACATCGCCCGACTTCTAACACTGTAACATCGCCCGACTTCTAACACTGTAACATCGCCCGACTTCTAACACTGTAACATCGCCCGACTTCTAACACTGTAACATCGCCCGACTTCTAACACTGTAACATCGCCCGACTTCTAACACTGTAACATCGCCCGACTTCTAACACTGTAACATCGCCCGACTTCCAACGTTGTAACATCGCCCAACTTCTAACACTGTAACATCTCCTGACTTCTAACACTATCATCCATATCCTTCTAACATTGTAAGATCGCCCGACCTCTAACACTGTAACATCGCCCGACTTCTAACACTGTAACATCGCCCGAATTCTAACATTGTAACATGGCCCGACTTCTAACACTGTAACATCGCCCGACTTCTAACACTGTAACACCGCCCGACTTCTAACACTGTAACACCGCCCGACTTCTAACACTGTCACACCGCCCGACTTCTAACACTGTAACACCGCCCGACTTCTAACACTGTAACACCGCCCGACTTCTAACACTGTAACACCGCCCGACTTCTAACACTGTAACACCGCCCGACTTCTAACACTGTCACACCGCCCGACTTCTAACACTGTAACACCGCCCGACTTCTAACACTGTAACACCGCCCGACTTCTAACACTGTAACACCGCCCGACTTCTAACACTGTAACACCGCCCGACTTCTAACACTGTAACACCGCCCGACTTCTAACACTGTAACACCGCCCGACTTCTAACACTGTAACACCGCCCGACTTCTAACGTTGTAACATCTTCCGACTTCCAACAATGTAACATCGCCTGACTTCCAACGTTGTAACATCGCCCGACTTCTAACACTGTAACATCGCCCGACTTCTAACGTTGTAACATCGCCTGACTTCCAACGTTGTAACATTGCCCGACTTCTAACACGGTAACATCGCCCGACTTCTAACACTATCATCCATAACCTTCTAACATTGTAACATCGCCCGACTTCTAACACTGCAACATCGATCGACTTCTAACACTGTAACATCGATCGACTTCTAACATTGTAACATCGCCCGACTTCTAACACTGTAACACTGCCCGACTTCTAACACTGCAACATCGATCGACTTCTAACATTGTAACATCGATCGACATCTAACGTTGTAATATCGCACGACTTCTAACACTGCAACATCTTCCGACTTCTAACACTGTAACTTCGCCCGACTTCTAACACTAACATCTTCCAACTTCTAACATTGTAACATCGCCCCACTTCTAACACTTTAATATCGCCCGACTTCTAACACTGTAACATCGCCCGACTTCTAACATTGTAACATGGCCCGACTTCTAACACTGTAACGTCGCCCGACTTCTAACACTGTTACATGGCCCAACTTCTAACACTGTAACATCGCCCAACTTCTAACACTGTAACACCGCCCGACTTCTAACACTGTAACACCGCCCGACTTCTAACATTGTAACATCGCCCGACTTCTAACATTGTAACATCGCCCGACTTCTAACAATGTAACATGGTCCGACTTCTAACAATGTAACATCTCCCGACTTCTAACGCTGTAACATCGCCCGACTTCTAACGCTGTAATATCGCCTGACTTCTAACGCTGTAACGTCGCCAGACTTCTAACGCTGTAACGTCGCCCGACTTCTAACGCTGTAACGTCGCCCGACTTCTAACACTGTAACACCGCCCGACTTCTAACACTGTAACATCGCCCGACTTCTAACAATGTCACATCGCCCGACTTCTAACGTTGTAACATCGCCCGACTTCTAACGCTGTAACATCGCCCGATTTCTAAAGCTGTAACATCGCTTGACTTCTAACATTTTAACATTGCCCGACTTCTAACACTGTAATATCGCCCGACTTCTAACACTGCAACATCGATCGACTTCTAACATTGTAACATCGATCGACTTCTAACATTGTAACATTGATCGACATCTAACGTTGTAATATCGCACGACTTCTAACACTGCAACAACTTCCGACTTCTAACACTGTAACATCGCCCGACTTCTAACACTGTAACATCGCCTGACTTCTAACATTGTAACATCGACCGACTTCCAGCACTAACATCTTCCGACTTCTAACATTGTAACATCGCCCGACTTCTAACAATGTAACATCGCCCCACTGCTAACACTATCATCCATATCCTTCTAACATTGTATCATCGCCCGACTTCTAACACTGTAACATCGCCCGACTTCTAACATTGTAACATGGCCCGACTTCTAACACTGTAACATCGCCCTTCTAACACTGCAACATCGATCGACTTCTAACATTGTAACATCGATCGACTGCTAACATTGTAACATCGATCGACATCTAACGTTGTAATATCGCACGACTTCTAACACTGCAACATCTTCCGACTTCTAACATTGTAACATCGCCCGACTTCTAACACTGTAACATCGCCCGACTTCTAACACTGTAACATCGCCCGACTTCTAACACTGTAACATCGCCCGACTTCTAACACTGTAACATCGCCCGACTTCTAACACTGTAACATCGCCCGACTTCTAACACTGTAACATCGCCCGACTTCTAACACTGTAACATCGCCCGACTTCTAACACTGTAACATCGCCCGACTTCTAACACTGTAACATCGCCCGACTTCTAACACTGTAACATCGCCCGACTTCTAACACTGTAACATCGCCCGACTTCTAACACTGTAACATCGCCCGACTTCTAACACTGTAACATCGCCCGACTTCTAACACTGTAACATCGCCCGACTTCTAACACTGTAACATCGCCCGACTTCTAACACTGTAACATCGCCCGACTTCTAACACTGTAACATCGCCCGACTTCTAACCCTGTAACATCGCCCGACTTCTAACACTGTAACATCGCCCGACTTCTAACACTGTAACATCGCCCGACTTCTAACAATGTAACATCGCCCGACTTCCAACGTTGTAACATTGCCCAACTTCTAACACTGTAACATCTCCTGACTTCTAACACTATCATCCATTTCCTTCTAACATTGTAAGATCGCCCGACCTCTAACACTGTAACATCGCCCGACTTCTAACACTGTAACATCGCCCGAATTCTAACATTGTAACATGGCCCGACTTCTAACACTGTAACATCGCCCGACTTCTAACACTGTAACACCGCCCGACTTCTAACACTGTAACACCGCCCGACTTCTAACACTGTCACACCGCCCGACTTCTAACACTGTAACACCGCCCGACTTCTAACACTGTAACACCGCCCGACTTCTAACACTGTAACACCGCCCGACTTCTAACACTGTAACACCGCCCGACTTCTAACACTGTAACACCGCCCGACTTCTAACACTGTCACACCGCCCGACTTCTAACACTGTAACACCGCCCGACTTCTAACACTGTAACACCGCCCGACTTCTAACACTGTAACACCGCCCGACTTCTAACACTGTAACACCGCCCGACTTCTAACACTGTAACACCGCCCGACTTCTAACACTGTAACACCGCCCGATTTCTAACGTTGTAACATCTTCCGACTTCCAACAATGTAACATCGCCTGACTTCCAACGTTGTAACATCGCCCGACTTCTAACACTGTAACATCGCCCGACTTCTAACGTTGTAACATCGCCTGACTTCCAACGTTGTAACATTGCCCGACTTCTAACACTGTAACATCGCCCGACTTCTAACACTATCATCCATAACCTTCTAACATTGTAACATCGCCCGACTTCTAACACTGCAACATCGATCGACTTCTAACACTGTAACATCGATCGACTTCTAACATTGTAACATCGCCCGACTTCTAACACTGTAACACCGCCCGACTTCTAACACTGCAACATCGATCGACTTCTAACATTGTAACATCGATCGACATCTAACGTTGTAATATCGCACGACTTCTAACACTGCAACATCTTCCGACTTCTAACACTGTAACTTCGCCCGACTTCTAACACTAACATCTTCCAACTTCTAACATTGTAACATCGCCCCACTTCTAACACTTTAATATCGCCCGACTTCTAACACTGTAACATCGCCCGACTTCTAACATTGTAACATGGCCCGACTTCTAACACTGTAACGTCGCCCGACTTCTAACACTGTTACATGGCCCAACTTCTAACACTGTAACATCGCCCAACTTCTAACACTGTAACACCGCCCGACTTCTAACACTGTAACACCGCCCGACTTCTAACATTGTAACATCGCCCGACTTCTAACATTGTAACATCGCCCGACTTCTAACAATGTAACATGGTCCGACTTCTAACAATGTAACATCTCCCGACTTCTAACGCTGTAACATCGCCCGACTTCTAACGCTGTAATATCGCCCGACTTCTAACGCTGTAACGTCGCCAGACTTCTAACGCTGTAACGTCGCCCGACTTCTAACGCTGTAACGTCGCCCGACTTCTAACGCTGTAACATAGCCCGACTTCTAACGCTGTAACATCGCCCGACTTTTAACAATGTAACATCGCCCGACTTCTAACGCTGTAACATCGCCCGACTTCTAACGCCGTAACATCGACCGACTTCTTACACTGTAACATCGCCCAACTTCTTACGCTGTAACATCGCCCGACTTCTAACGCTTTTACATCGCCAGACTTCTAACGCTGTAACATCGCCCGATTTCTAACGCTGTAACATCGCCTGACTTCTAACATTTTAACATTGCCCGACTTCTAACACTGTAATATCGCCCGACTTCTAACACTGTAACATCGCCCAACTTCTAACGCTGTAATATCGCCCGACTTCTAACACTGTAACATCGCCCGACTTCTAACACTGTAACATCGCCCGACTTCTAACACTGTAACATCGCCCGACTTCTAACACTGTAACACCGCCCGACTTCTTACACTGTAACACCGCCCGACTTCTAACACTGTAACACCGCCCGACTTCTAACACTGTAACACCGCCCGACTTCTAACACTGTAACACCGCCCGACTTCTAACACTGTAACATCGCCCGACTTCTAACACTGTAACATGGCCCGACTTCTAACACTGTAACATGGCCCTTCTAACACTGTAACATGGCCCGACTTCTAACACTGTAACACCACCCGACTTCTAACACTGTAACACCGCCCGACTTCTAACACTGTAACACCGCCCGACTTCTAACACTGTAACACCGCCCGACTTCCCTCACTGTAACATGGCCCGACTTCTAACACTGTAACATGGCCCGACTTCTAACATTGTAACATGGTCCGACTTCTAACACTGTAACATCGCCCTTCTAACACTGTAACATCGCCCGACTTCTAACACTGTAACATCGCCCGACTTCTAACACTGTAACACCGCCCGACTTCTTACACTGTAACACCGCCCGACTTCTAACACTGTAACACCGCCCGACTTCTAACACTGTAACACCGCCCGACTTCTAACACTGTAACACCGCCCGACTTCTAACACTGTAACATCGCCCGACTTCTAACACTGTAACATGGCCCGACTTCTAACACTGTAACATGGCCCTTCTAACACTGTAACATGGCCCTTCTAACACTGTAACATGGCCCGACTTCTAACACTGTAACACCACCCGACTTCTAACACTGTAACACCGCCCGACTTCTAACACTGTAACATGGCCCGACTTCTAACACAGTAACACTGTCTGACTTCTAAAACTGTAACACCGCCTGACTTCTAACACTGTAACACCGCCTGACTTCTAACACTTTAACACCACCTGACTTCTAACACTGTAACACCGCCCGACTTCTAACACTGTAACACCGCCCGACTTCTAACACTGTAACACCGCCCGACTTCTAACACTGCAACATCGATCGACTTCTAACATTGTAACATCGATCGACTGCTAACATTTTAACATCGATCGACATCTAACGTTGTAATATTGCACGACTTCTAACACTGCAACATCTTCCGACTTCTAACACTGTAACTTCGCCCGACTTCTAACACTAACATCTTCCAACTTCTAACATTGTAACATCGCCCGACTTCTAACACTGTAACATCGCCCGACTTCTAACACTGTAACATCGCCCGACATCTAGCACTGTAACATCGCCCGACTTCGAACACTGTAACATCGCCCGACTTCTAACACTGTAACATCGCCCGACTTCTAACACTGTAACATCGCCCGACTTCTAACACTGTAACATCGCCCGACTTCTAACACTGTAACATCGCCCGACTTCTAACACTGTAACATCGCCCGACTTCTTACACTGTAACATCGCCCTACTTCTAACACTGTAACATCGCCCAACTTCTAACGTTATAACATCGTCCGACTTCTTACACTAACATCTTCGGACTTCTAACATTGTAACATCGCCCGACTTCTAACACTGTAACATTGCCCGACTTCTAACACTGTAACATCGCCCGACTTCTAACACTGTAACATCGCCCGACTTCTAACACTGTAACATCGCCCCACTTCTAACACTGTAACACCGCCCGGCTTCTAACACTGTAACATCGATCGACTTCTAACACTGTAACATCAATTGACTTCTAACACTGTAACATCGCCCGACTTCTAACTTTGTAACACGGCCCGACTTCTAACACTGTAACAGCGCCCGTCTTCTAACACTGTAACATCTTCCGACTTCCAACATTGTAACATCGCCCGACTTCTAACAGTGTAACATCGCCCGACTTCTAACATTGTAACATCGCCCGACTTCTAACGCTGTAACATCGCCCGACTTCTAACGCTGTAACATCGCCCGACTTCTAACAATGTAACATCGCCCGACTTCTAACGCTGTAACATCACCCAACTTCTAACGCCGTAACATCGCCCGACTTCTTACACTGTAACATCGCCCAACTTCTTACGCTGTAACATCGCCCGACTTCTAACGCTGTAACATCGCCCGATTTCTAACGCTGTAACATCGCCTGACTTCTAACATTTTAACATTGCCCGACTTCTAACACTGTAATATCGCCCGACTTCTAACACTGTAACATCGCCCAACTTCTAACACTGTAACATCGCCCGACATCTAGCACTGTAACATCGCCCGACTTCGAACACTGTAACATCGCCCGACTTCTAACACTGTAACATCGCCCGACTTCTAACACTGTAACATCGCCCGACTTCTAACACTGTAACATCGCCCGACTTCTAACACTGTAACATCGCCCGACTTCTAACACTGTAACATCGCCCGACTTCTTACACTGTAACATCGCCCTACTTCTAACACTGTAACATCGCCCAACTTCTAACGTTATAACATCGTCCGACTTCTTACACTAACATCTTCGGACTTCTAACATTGTAACATCGCCCGACTTCTAACACTGTAACATTGCCCGACTTCTAACACTGTAACATCGCCCGACTTCTAACACTGTAACATCGCCCGACTTCTAACACTGTAACATCGCCCCACTTCTAACACTGTAACACCGCCCGGCTTCTAACACTGTAACATCGATCGACTTCTAACACTGTAACATCAATTGACTTCTAACACTGTAACATCGCCCGACTTCTAACTTTGTAACACGGCCCGACTTCTAACACTGTTACAGCGCCCGTCTTCTAACACTGTAACATCTTCCGACTTCCAACATTGTAACATCGCCCGACTTCTAACAGTGTAACATCGCCCGACTTCTAACATTGTAACATCGCCCGACTTCTAACGCTGTAACATCGCCCGACTTCTAACGCTGTAACATCGCCCGACTTCTAACAATGTAACATCGCCCGACTTCTAACGCTGTAACATCACCCAACTTCTAACGCCGTAACATCGCCCGACTTCTTACACTGTAACATCGCCCAACTTCTTACGCTGTAACATCGCCCGACTTCTAACGCTGTAACATCGCCCGATTTCTAACGCTGTAACATCGCCTGACTTCTAACATTTTAACATTGCCCGACTTCTAACACTGTAATATCGCCCGACTTCTAACACTGTAACATCGCCCAACTTCTAACGCTGTAATATCGCCCGACTTCTAACATTGTAACATCGCCTGACTTCTAACATTGTAACATCGCCCGACTTCTAACAATGTAACATCGCCCAACTTCTAACAACGTAACATCGCCCGACTTCTAACGCTGTAATATCGCCCGACTTCTAACGCTGTAACATTGCCCGACTTCTAACACTGTAACAGCGCCCAACTTCTAACGCTGTAACAGCGCCCAACTTCTAACGCAGTAACAGCGCCCGACTTCTAACACTGTAACACGGCCCGACTTCTAACACTGTAACACGGCCCAACTTCTAACACTGTAACATCGCCCGACTTCTAACATTGTATCATCGCCCGACTTCTAACACTGTAACATCGCCCGACTTCTAACACTGTAACATCGCCCGACTTCTCAAAATGTAACAACTCCCGACTTCTAACATTGTATCATCACCCGACTTCTAACAGTGTAACATGGCCCGAATTCACCTGCCCCATCTGCTGCTGCTGAAACTCTGATTCACGCTTTTGTTACCTCCAGATTTCAGCACTTTTGAGGCTGGATCCCTATCTCCCACCCTACGTAATTTTTTACTCATCCAAAATTCTGCTGTCCATGTCCTAACTCACAACAGCTCTCATTCCCCTTTCTCCACCCCACCCCTTTGCTCACGGACCTGTGTTGGCTCCCAGTCCGGCAACCCCTCAATTTCAAGATTCTCATCCTCCTTTTCAAATCCTTCTATGGCCTCATTCCCCCTCAGTCTTGGGGAAAGGGTCATCCCCACTCAGTCTGGGTTGGGGGGTCCCCACTCAGTCTAGGGGAGGGCTGGTGGTCTCTATTCAGCCTGGGGGAAGGGGCTGGGTTCACCCTTGGTGGGAAGGGCTCTGTCTTTGCTCGGTCTCCGCGCTCTGCTCTCCTGCTGACCTTGTTCTCGGTTTGGATCATTCCTGTCCCCTTTGGTTTCTGTCAGATTCTTACTGAGTTGGGGGAAGGTGAGATTTAATGGGACATTCAGGTATTGGACACTGACCGAACAGAAGCGATGTTTTCACAGTTTAAATGATTCCCAACACCTCGTGTCCAGAGCTGAAACTGGATGTATGAGTTGGGATGTGTTCAGACTGAGTGCTGAGTCACATTTTGTCAAGGTGTGTTAATCTGGCTTGAAAAACCAGTCTGTATCTCAGAGCAGGTATGTGGACGTGAGTGTATGAGATTGTTACACACTCAATGGTGTGACTCTTGGGAGTGGTGCTGGAACACAGAGTGCAGCCTGCCTTCTTGCACGCTCCACTTTCTTCCTCTGCTGTGGATCTCCAGCTCCTATATCAAGGGATAGAACTTCATTTTATACGCCAAACCTCACCTAGCAGCAACTCCAATAGGGTAAAGCAATTACTTTTAAAGTATCCACACTGGCATAATGTATAAAATAGCTCAGTCAAACTTGTGCACTGCAATCTCCCACGAACATCAGTAAGGTGAAATTCCAGATAATATAGAAGGTTTGATGGGGACAGTGTAGAGGGAGCTTTACTCTGTATCTAACCCTGTGCTGTACCTGTCCTGGGAGTGTTTGATGGGGACGGTGTAGAGGGAGCTTTACTCTGTATCTAACCCCGTGCTGTACCTGTCCTGGGAGTGTTTGATGGGGACGGTGTAGAGGGAGCTTTGCTCTGTATCTAACCCTGTGCTGTACCTGTCCTGGGTGTGTTTGATGGGGACAGTGTAGACAGAGTTTACTCTGTATCTAACCCCGTGCTGTACCTGTCCTGGGAGTGTTTGATGGGGACAGTGTAGAGGGAGCTTTACTCTGTATCTAACCCTGTGCTGTACCTGTCCTGGGTGTGTTTGATGGGGACAGTGTAGAGGGAGCTTTACTCTGTATCTTACCCCGTGCTGTACCTGTCCTGGGAGTGTTTGATGGGGACAGTGTAGAGGGAGCTTTACTCTGTATCTAACCCTGTGCTGTACCTGTCCTGGGAGTGTTTGATGGGGACAGTGTAGAGGGAGCTTTATTCTGTATCTAACCCTGTGCTGTACCTGTCCTGGGAGTGTTTGATGGGGACGGTGTAGAGGGAGCTTTGCTCTGTATCTAACCCTGTGCTGTACCTGTCCTGGGAGTGTTTGATGGGGACGGTGTAGAGGGAGCTTTACTCTGTATCTAACCCCGTGCTGTACCTTTCCTGGGAGTGTTTGATGGGGACAGTGTAGAGGGAGCTTTACTCTGTATCTAACCCTGTGCTGTACCTGTCCTGGGAGTGTTTGATGGGGACGGTGTAGAGGGAGCTTTACTCTGTATCTAACCCTGTGCTATACCTGTCCTGGGAGTGTTTGATGGGGACAGTGTAGAGGGAGCTTTACTCTGTATCTAACCCTGTGCTGTACCTGTCCTGGGAGTGTTTGATGGGGACAGTGTAGAGGGAGCTTTACTCTGTATCTAACCCTGTGCTGTACCTGTCCTGGGAGTGTTTGATGGGGAAAGTGTAGAGGGAGCTTTACTCTGTTTCTAACCCCGTGCTGTACCTATCCTGGGAGTGTTTGATGGGTACAGTGTAGAGGGAGCTTTGTTCTGTATCTAACCCTGTGCTGTACCTGTCCTGGGAGTGTTTGATGGGGACAGTGTAGAGGGAGATTATTCTGTATCTAACCCCGTGCTGTACCTGTCCTGGGAGTGCTTGATGGGGACAGTGTAGAGGGAGATTACTCTGTATCTAACCCTGTGCTGTACCTGTCCTGGGAGTGTTTGATGGGGACAGTGTAGAGGGAGCTTTACTCTGTATCGAACCCCGTGCTGTACCTGTCCTGGGAGTGTTTGATGGGGACAGTGTAGACAGAGTTTACTCTGTATCTAACCCCATGCTGTACCTGTCCTGGGAGTGTTTGATGATGACAGTGTAGATGGAGCTTTACTCCGTATCTAACCCCGTGCTGTACCTGTCCTGGGAGTGTTTGATGGGGACAGTGTAGAGGAAGATTTACTCTGTATCTAACCCCGTGCTGTACCTGTCCTGGGAGTGTTTGATGGGGACAGTGTAGACAGAGTTTACTCTGTATCTAACCCCATGCTGTACCTGTCCTGAGAGTGTTTGATGGGGACAGTGTAGAGGGAGCTTTACTCTGTATCTAAGCCCGTGCTGTACCTGTCCTGGGAGTGTTTGATGGGGACAGTGTAGAGGGAGCTTTACTCTGTATCTAACCCCGTACTGTACTTATATAAAAACAAAAAAACTGCGGATGCTGGAAATCCAAAACAAAAACAGAATTACCTGGAAAAACTCAGCAGGTCTGGCAGCATCAGCAGAGAAGAACAGAGTTGACGTTTCGAGTCCTCATGACCCTTCGACAGAACTTGACTGTCGAAGGGTCATGAGGACTCGAAACATCAACTCTGTTCTTCTCTGCCGATGCTGCCAGACCTGCTGAGTTTTTCCAGGTAATTCTGTTTTTGTTCCCGTACTGTACCTGCCCTGGGAGTGTTTGATGGGGACAGTGTAGAGGGAGCTTTACTCTGTATCTAACCCCGTGCTGTACCTGTCCTGGGAGTGTTTGATGGGGACAGTGTAGACGGAGCCTTACTCTGTATCTAACCCTGTGCTGTCCCTGTCCTGGGAGTGTTTGATGGGGACATTGTAGAGGGAGCTTTACTCTGTATCTAACCCCGTGCTGTACCTGTCCTGGGAGTGTTTGATGGGGACGGTGTAGAGGGAGCTTTACTCTGTATCTAACCCCGTGCTGTACCTGTCCTGGGAGTGTTTGATGGGGACAGTGTAGACAGAGTTTACTCTGTATCTAACCCCATGCTGTACCTGTCCTGGGAGTGTTTGATGGGGAGAGTGTAGGGTTAGTTTTACGCTGTATCTAACCCCGTGCTGTACCTGTCCTGGGAGAGGTGGAGTAGCCTATGCAGAACATGATCCTGTATAAGCTGAACACGGGGTAGGAATGTGAGGAATGTGAAGTCTGTCTGTTGGGGACATTCCAGTGTTAGATAATTCTGATACTTGCTTTGTGCTCGGGGGATTTACATGTTCGAACAAGTCTAACCAGTGACTCATTCTTTTCCCCAGCCACTGTCCACCTAGCGTTGGCCAGTTGCACACAATGGTAAAGGTTTACATCAATCCTCTCTCCACACACAGGCACCTTGCGCACAACCCCTTGTGCTGCCTGTCACTCAGTTGTATCTGGACGTGAGAGTAGAATGAGCCTCATTGCCTGGATCCTTCGGTGATCTGAATGTATATTGGAGCAGTGTAGCTGTTGCACACTCACCCCTCATATACTAATGAATCATGGAACTGCTTCTTGTGTCTTCTCTGTTAATAAGACTTCATGTACTTATCACCGACTCTGTCTTTCTGCCTCAGCTCCTCTTTGCTGAATCTCTTATCTATATATTTGTTATCTCCAGTTTCCTGTAATCCCATACCATCCAGGCTGGCGTCTCACATCTTACCCTCCAGAAACTCATCCAAAACCTACTGCCCATTCCCATCAAGTCCCTTTCACCCATCACCCTCTGTGTCTTTGGCTATCAGTTCAGCAACACCTCCATTTCAAAATTCTGCTTTTGAATCCCTCCAGGGTCTCGCCCCATCCCTATCTCTGTAACCTCCTCCAGCCCCTACACCCCTCCCTATCTCTGTAACCTCCTCCAGCCCCTACACCCCTCCCTATCTCTGTAACCTCCTCCAGCCCCTATACCCCTCCCTATCTCTGTAACCATCTCCAGCCCCTACACCCCTCCCTATCACTGTAACCTCCTCCAGCCCCTACACCCCTCCCTATCTCTGTAACCTCCTCCAGCCCCTACACCCCTCCCTATCACTGTAAGCTCCTCCAGCCCCTACACCCCTCCCTATCACTGTAACCTCCTCCAGCCCCTACACCCCTCCCTATCACTGTAACCTCCTCCAGCCCCTACAACCCTCCCTATCACTGTAACCACCTCCAGCGCCTACACCCCTCCCTATCTCTGTAATCTCCTCCGGCCCCTACACCCCTCCCTATCTCTGTAACCTCCTCCAGCCCCTACACCCCTCCCTATCACTGTAACCTCCTCCAGCCCCTACACCCCTCCCTATCTCTGTAAACTCCTCCAGCCCCTAAACCCCACCCTATCTCTGTAACCTCCTCCATCCCCTACACTCCTCCCTATCTATGTAACCTCCTCCGCCCCTACACCCCTCCCTATCTCTGTAACCTCCTCCGCCCCTACACCCCTCCCTATCTCTGTAACCTCCTCCAGCCCCTACACCCCTCCCTATCTCTGTAACCTCCTCCAGCCCCTACACCCCTTCCTATCACTGTAACCTCCTCCAGCCCCTACACCCCTCCCTATCTCTGTAACCTCCTCCAGCCCCTACAACCCTCACTATCTCTGTAACCTCCTCCAGCCCCTGCACCCCTCCGTATCTCTGTAACCTCCTCCAGCCCCTATAACACTCCCTATCTCTGTAACCTCCTCCATCCCCCTACACCCCTCCCTATCTCTGTAACCTTCTCCAGCCCCTACACCCCTCCCTATCACTGAAACCTCCTCCAGCCCCTACAATGCTCTCTATCACTGTAACCTCCTCCAGCCCCTACACCCCTCCCTATCACTGTAACCTCCTCCAGCCCCTACACCCCTCCCTATCTCTGTAACCTCCTCCAACTCCTACACCCCTCCCTATCTCTGTAACCTCCTCCAGCCCCTACATCCTTCCCTATCTCTGTAACCTCCTCCAGCCCACACACCCCTCCCTATCTCTGTAAACTCCTCCAGCCCCTACACCCCTCCCTATCACTGTAACCTTCTCCAGCCCCTACACTCCTCCCTATCACTGTAACCTCCTCCAGCCCCTACACCCCTCCCTATCTCTGTAACCGCCTCCAGCCCCTACAACCCTCACTATCTCTGTAACCTCCTCCAGCCCCTACACCCCCTTCCCTATCTCTGTCACCTCCTCCAGCCCCTATAACACTACCTATCTCTGTAACCTCCTCCATCCCCCTACACTCCTCCCTATCTCTGTAACCTTCTCCAGCCCCTACACCCCTCCCTATCTCTGTAACCTCCTCCAGCCCTTACACCCCTCCCTATCATTGTAACCTCCTCCAGCCCCTACACCCCTCCCTATCACTGTAACCTCCTCCAGCCCCTGCACCCCTCCCTATCTCTGTAACCTCCTCCAGCCCCTACAACCCTCACTATCTCTGTAACCTCCTCCAGCCCCTATAATACTCCCTATCTCTGTAACCTCCTCCAGCCCCTACACCCCTCCCTATCTCTATAACCTCCACCAGCCCCTACACCCCTTCCTATTTCTGTAACCTCCTCCAGCCCCTACACCCCTCCCTATCTCTGTAACCTCCTCCAGCACCTACACCGCCCCCTATCTCTGTAACCTCCTCCAGCACCTATAACACTCCCTAACCCTGTAACCTTCTCCAGCCCCTACACCCCTCCGTATCTCTGCAACCTCCTCCAACCCCTATAACACTCCCTATCTCTGTAACCTCCTCCAGCCCCTACAACACTCCCTATCTCTGTAACCTTCTCCCAGCCCGTACACCCCTCCGTATCTCTGTAACCTCCTCCAGCCCCTACAACCCTCACTATCTCTGTAACCTCCTCCAGCCCCTATAACACTCCCTATCTCTGTAACCTCCTCCAGCCCCTACACCCCTCCCTATCTCTGTAACCTTCTCCAGCTCCTAACCCCTCCCTATCTCTGCAACCTTCTCCAGCCCCTACATCCCTCCCTATCTTTGTAACCTCCTCCATCCCCCTACACCCCTCCCCATCTCTGTAATCTCCTCCAGCCCCTACATCCCTCCCTATCTCTGTAACCTCCTCCAGCCCCTACACACCTCCCTATCTCTGTAACCTCCTCCAGCGCCTACACCCCTCCCTATCTCTGTAACCTCCTCCATCCCCCTACACCCCTCCCTATCTCTGTAACCTTCTCCAGCCCCTACACCCCTCCCTATCACTGTAACCTCCTCCAGCCCCTACAACGCTCCCTATCACTGTAACCACCTCCAGCCCCTACACCCCTCCCTATCACTGTAACCTCCTCCAGCCCCTACACCCCTCCCTATCTCTGAAACCTCCTCCAGCTCCTACACCCCTCCCTATCTCTGTAACCTCCTCCAGCCCCTACACCCCTCCCTATCTCTGTAACCTCCCCCAGCCCCTACACCCCTCCCTATCTCTGTAAACTCCTCCAGCTCCTACACCCCTCCCTATCACTGTAACCTTCTCCAGCCCCGACACTCCTCCCTATCACTGTAACCTCCTCCAGCCCCTACACGCCTCCCTATCTCTGTAACCTCCCCCAGCCCCTACAACCCTCACTATCTCTGTAACCTCCTCCAGCCCCTACACCCCCTTCCCTATCTCTGTAACCTCCTCCAGCCCCTATAACACTACCTATCTCTGTAACCTCCTCCATCCCCCTACACCCCTCCCTATCTCTGTAACCTCCTCCAGCCCCTACAACCCTCACTATCTCTGTAACCTCCTCCAGCCCCTACACCCCACTCCCTATCTCTGTAACCTCCTCCAGCCCCTATAACACTCCCTATCTCTGTAACCTCCTCCAGCCCCTACACCCCTCCCTATCTCTATAACCTCCACCAGCCCCTACACCCCTCCCTATCTCTGTAACCTCCTCCAGCACCTACACCGCCCCCTATCTCTGTAACCTCCTCCAGCACCTATAACACTCCCTAACCCTGTAACCTTCTCCAGCCCCTACACCCCTCCCTATCCCTGTAACCTCCTCCAGCACCTATAACACTCCCCATCTCTGTAACCTCCACCAGCCCCTACACCCCTCCCTATTTCTGTAACCTCCTCCAGCCCCTACACCCCTCCCTATCTCTGTAACCTCCTCCAGCACCTACACCGCCCCCTATCTCTGTAACCTCCTCCAGCCCCTACACCCCTCCCTATCTCTGTAACCTCCTCCAGCACCTATAACACTCCCTAACCCTGTAACCTTCTCCAGCCCCTACACGCCTCCCTATCCCTGTAACCTCCTCCAGCACCTATAACACTCCCCATCTCTGTAACCTCCTCCAGCCCCTACACCCCTCCCTATCTCTGTAACGTTCTCCAGCCCCTACACCCCTCCGTATCTCTGTAACCTCCTCCAACCCCTATAACACTCCCTATCTCTGTAACCTCCTCCAGCCCCTACAACACTCCCTATCTCTGTAACCTTCTCCAGCCCGTACACCCCTCCGTATCTCTGTAACCTCCTCCAGCCCCTACAACCCTCACGATCTCTGTAACCTCCTCCAGCCCCTACACCCCCCTCCCTATCTCTGTAACCTCCTCCAGCCCCTATAACACTCCCTATCTCTGTAACCTCCTCCAGCCCCTACACCCCTCCCTATCTCTGTAACCTCCTCCAGCCCCTATAACACTCCCTATCTCTGTAACCTTCTCCAGCCCCTACACCCCTCCCCATCTCTGTAACCTCCTCCAGCCCCTACATCCCTCCCTATCTCTGTAACCTCCTCCAGCCCCTACACCCCTCCCTATCTCTGTAACCTCCTCCAGCGCCTACACCCCTCACTATCTCTGTAACCTCCTCCAGCCCCTATAACACTCCCTATCTCTGTAACCTTCTCCAGCCCCTACACCCCTCCCTTTCTCTGTAACCTTCTCCAGCCCCTACACCCCTCCCTTTCTCTGTAACCTCCTCCAGCCCCTACAACCCTCCCTATCTCTGTAACCTCCTCCAGCCCCTACACCCCTCCCTTTCTCTATAACCTCCTCCAGCCCCTATAACCCTCCCTATCTCTGTAACCTTCTCCAGCCTGCACAACCCTCCCTATCTATGTAACTACCTCCAGCCCTACACCCCTCGCTATCTATATAACCACCTCCGACCCTACACCCCTCCCTATCTCTGTAACCTCCTTCAGCCCCTACAACCCTCCTCCTCGCTTTCCCAGTGTAACCCCCATTTTTCTCGCTCTATTCTCTCCAACACTGGTCCTCATGTGTTCAACCCACACACTGATTTACCTGTCTAAAGTCCACTGGTTTAGTCAAGTCTTTAGTCACTCTCCTGATTTCTTATAAAGAAGGTAAATGCACATGGGATACAGGGTAATTTGATATGGTGGATTCAAAATCGGTTTAGTTGTAGGAGACAGAGGGTGATGACAGAAGGATGCTTTAGTGACTGGAAGCCAGTGTCCAGTGGCGTCCCACAGGGATCTGTGCTGGGTCCCCTATTATTTGTCATTTATATAAACGACATAGATGACTATGTGGGGGGTAGGATTAGTAAATTTGCATATGACACAAAGATTGGCCGGGTGGTTAACAGTGAGGTTGAGTGTCTTGGACTACAGGAAGATATAGACGGGATGGTCAAATGGGCAGACAAGTGACAGATGGAATTTAGCCCTGAAAAGTGTGAGGTGATACACTTTGGAAGGAGTTATTGGACAAGGAAGTATTCAATGAACAGCATGACACTAGGAAGTTCTGAGGAACAAAGGGACCTTGGCTTGTGTGTCCATAGATCGCTGAAGGCGGAGGGGAATGTTAGTGGGGTGGTGAAAAAGGCATATGGGACACTTGCCTTTATCAATCGAGGCATAGATTACAAAAGTAGGGAGGTCATGTTGGAGTTGTATAGAACCTTAGTGAGGCCACAGCTGGAGTACTGTGTGCAGTTCTGGTCGCCACATTATAGGAAGGATGTGATTGCACTGGAGGGGGTGCAGAGGAGATTCACCAGGATGTTGCCTGGGATGAAACATTTAAGTTATGAAGAGAGGTTGAATAGACTTGGGTTGTTTTTGTTGGAGCAGAGAAGACTGAGGGGCGACCTGATCGAGGTGTACAAGATTATGAGGGGCATGGACAGGGTGGATAGGGAGCAGCTGTTCCCCTTAGTTGAAGGGTCAGGCACAAGGGGACACAAGTTCAAGGTGAGGGGCAGGAGGTTATGGGGGGATGTGAGGAAAAACTTTTTACCCAGAGGGAGGTGACGGTGTGGAATGCGCTGCCTGGGAGGGTGGAGGAGGCGGGTTGCCTCACATCCTTTAAAAAGTACCTGGATGAGCACTTGGCACGTCATAACATTCAAGCTATGGGCCAAGTGCTGGTAAATGGGATGAGGTAGGTAGGTCAGGTGTTTCTCACATGTCGGTGCAGATTCGATGGGCCGAAGGGCCTCTTCTGCACTGTGTGATTCTGTGATTTCTGTTCCTTTGCTCTTTGTGTAGGGTTTCCTTGCCTGTGTGCAAGATGTTTATATATTGTCAAGAGCAGGACAAGGGGGAGGAGCCATTCTGCGTCTATCGATAAGAAAACCATTTCTGACTTGCTGACATAAAAAGAGAAAGCATTGACTTGGCCTAACTTACATTTGACTTTGTTTGATGTAGGGCTGTCCTCCTGCCTCTACTGGATATTCAGCCACCATCACAGAATCTTCTGCTGCTTGTGGATTCCATTGACGAAGGTGAAATCTTCAAAGATGCCGACTGGAAACCTTCAGCAAAGAGCGGGACCATTGCCGAACTTCTGTCCAATCACCACGAGCTCTTCCCCTCCTGGTTACTGCTGGTTTGTTCAGCTCGGAAACAAAACCAAGTGGTCAGCAGGATGTTCACAGGTGAGAGTGGTTAAGGGGAAATGTAATCGAGGTGTTCAAAATGTTTTATTAGAGTAAATAAGGAGAAAGTGTTTTGAGTGGCAGGAGGGTTGGTAACCAGAGGGACACAGAGTGTAGAGAATCAGTAAAAGCCAGAGAGGGAGATGAGGAGAATTTTTTTATATACAGTGAGCTGTTGTGATCTGTAAGGCGTTGGAAGCAGATTCGATAGGAACTTTCAAAAGGGAATTGGATAAATACACGAAAGGGAGAAATTTGTAGGGCTATGGGGTAAAGAGCAGGGGAGTGGGACAAATGGGATTAACTCTTTCAAAGACATAGCAGACACTATGGCCTCTTTTCCTCAAAGCTATTGTGACTCGAGTGTGGTCTAAACTATGTTCTGCATATGTTTAATGTGACTTCTCTTCGGGAGCCAGCAGTGGGTCGCTAATTCCGCATGGTTGTTTTTCTGGCAGGTTTCCGAAAAATTTGCCTGGATGATCTCCGTAAATCGCACATTGTGAAGGACGTGCAGCAGTACATCCTGTGCCGACTGGACCAGGAGGAAGCTCTGAGACACCATCTGACACGGGAGACAGCAGAGATGTTAAACCAGCTTCACATCAAGAGTAATGGTTGTTTCCTGTATTTGGAGAGGGTATTGGATGGGGTGCTGGATAGTTTCATCATGCTGCGTGAGATTCGGGACATTCCAGGAACCCTCAATGGCCTCTACCTGTGGCTGTGCCAGCGACTCTTCACCCGCAAGCAATTCACCAAAATCCAACCAATTCTCAATGTGATGCTGGCTGCCCAACGACCTCTCACCTTGCGAGAGCTATTTGAAGCCATCTGGACCAAGGGCACAAGCTTGACAGGCGGGGAATTCCAGCAGAAGATGGAGATGTTGTCCAAAGTGCTACTGGACGGGGAATGGGGCAGCAAGATCCTCTTCCACCACAGCTTTGCCGAATGGCTATTGGACGTCAAGTACTGCACTCAGAAATATCTGTGCAGTGCGGCACAGGGACACGCCATGCTGGCAATGAGTCTGACCTGCCACGCCAGGGAGCTGACTCCTGCCCAGGTGCAAGAATACGCCCGGCACCTTGTCCACTCTCAGCTCCAGGCCGAGCCTTGTCAGCTGGCACTGTGGATGGTATGGAGCGGGGCACCAGTCACCCGGGACTCCCTCACCTCCATCTTACCGGTGGAACAGGAGGTCCTTCAGCTGCTGGTCAAGGCTGGAGCCTACGCCACTGAGCAGGAGGGTGGCGATTCCTCAGGGGTCATTCACCGAGCTTTGGAGAGGGAGGACTCCATCCGGATGCTGCTGGAGAACGGGGCGAGCGTCCACCAGCGGGATTCAAGTGGACGCACGCTACTGGCCAATGCAGCTTACAGCGGCAACCTGGAGGTGGTCAACTTGCTGCTGTCCAGGGAAGCTGACCTGGAGACCGAAGACTATCAGGGTCAGACTCCCTTAACCCTGGCTGCTCGGATGGGCCACACCAAAGTCCTTCATTGCCTGATCTCGCACGGTGCCAACATCAATCATGCTGACCAGGAAGGCTGGACTGCACTGCGCTCTGCGGCCTGGGGTGGCCATTGTGAGGCAGTAACTGTGCTGCTGCAATCTGGGGGGGCTGAGGTGGACAGCACAGACACTGACCACCGGACAGCACTAAGGGCCGCAGCCTGGGGTGGGCACGAGGACATCGCACTTACCCTGCTCCGGCACGGGGCCAAGGTTAACAAGGTGGACACGGACGGCCGGACTGCGCTGATCGCTGCCGCCTACATGGGCCACCGGGAAATGGTGGAGATTCTGCTGGACCATGGCGCTGACATCAATCACCGGGATGTGGACGGGCGCTCGGCTCTCTCTGTGGCAGCCCTCTGTGTCCCTGCCAGCCGGGGCTATGCTAATGTGGTGAGCCTGCTGATCGAACAGGGTGCAGAGGTCGGGCACCGGGACCGTGATGGTCTGACCCCACTCCTGGTGGCCGCCTACGAAGGTCACGCGGATGTAGTGGACCTGCTGCTGGAGGGAGGCGCGGACGTGGACGAGGCTGATGCCACCGGGCGTACACCACTGCTGGCTGCAGCCTCCATGGGCCATGCAGCTGTGGTCAACTCCCTGCTGTTCTGGGGCGCAGCTGTGGATACCATCGACAGTGAGGGCCGGACGGTGCTCAGCATCGCTGCTGCTCACGGCAACACCGAGGTGGTGCAGACCCTCCTGGACAGAGGTCTAGATGAGAATCACCGAGATGACATGGGCTGGACCCCCCTCCACATGGCCAGCTTCGAGGGTCACTGCTCCGTGTGCCTGGCACTGATCGAGCAAGGTGCCAGGGTGACGGAGGTGGACAATGATGGAAGGATCCCAGTTATCCTGGCAGCTCAGGAAGGCCATTCCCAGTGTGTACAGACCCTACTGGAATACAAGTCGCCCCTGGACTCTCGGGGCTATGATGGACGGACAGCCCTGTGTTCCGCAGCTCTCGAAGGGCACAAGGAGGTGGTGAAGCTGCTATTGAGCAAAGGGGCAGGTGTAGACATAAAGGACGCAGATGGACGGCCCTTGCTGTATCTGCTGGCCTTGGACAGCCAAATGAACATGATGCAGTTGCTGCTGGACGAAGGAGCTGCTAATCTAGAGTCGCGAGACTTGGATGGGCGGACAGTTCTACACGTGTGTAGCTGGCATGGTAACCTGGAGCTGGTAAAGTTACTGGTCAAGTACGGGGCAGAGGTCAATGCCTTGGACAATGACCGTCGCTCAGCCCTGCACTCAGCAGCCTGGCAGGGTCATTCGCCTGTGGTGCAGTTTCTGATTGAAAGCGGGGCTCCTGTTGATCATGCCTGTAACCAGGGAGCTACTGGACTCTGCATAGCCTCCCAGGAGGGTCACACTGAGGTGGTGAGAATACTTGTGGAGAAGGGAGCAGATCCTAACCATGCTGATCAGTATGGCCGCACACCAATGAGAGTGGCAGCCAAACGCGGGCAGACAAGGATCATGAAGCTATTGGAGAAATATGGTGCACCCGTGTTCAATGGTTATGTGGCACCAGCACCTGGACAGAAAGGGGAACAACACACCTCCACCATGAAGACTCTGTCCTCTGGTACATCCAACAGCTCTGGGAGTCCCAGCATCCCAGCTGGAGAGATGCATTTTGCCAACCACACCGCCAGTGACAAGAGACAAATGGGGGTTACAGGCTCCCCCTCCGGGTCCCCGGACTCCACTGTGGATCATCGCAAGTCTCTTATGTCCAACAACTCCTTGAAAAGTTCCAAAAACTCATCCATTGTCACCCTCGTCCACCTACCATTCACTGGCCACTGATCAGACGGTGCCTATCGACAGCTTGACCTTCACCCAGCAGATCCAGCAACACTCTCTGCCTCGTAGTCCGTAGCCGACACTCAATCCTCACCTCACCTTCCTCAACCCTGGTCAGACCCAAAGCCGGCTCGCAGACCAGTGCCATATCAGAGGCTGCAAAGAGCCCTGGTAGACAGGGGAGAACCACCCCCTTATCTAGCCCAGTGCTGGGTGTTGAACTGTCAGAGACTAGCGCTAAAGGCAAGAAGGGAGGATCAATGAAGATTGGACTGAGCAGAGTTTCAGAACAGATTCCGAAAGCTGAAATCACCAAGAGGAGCTTGGAAATTGCACCACCACTTATCACATCGCTTAGCAACAACAAGCCCCCTGTCGAGTGGGAGGCTTCGCCCTTTAGTTGGTGTCATGACAAGCAGACCTGCGTTCACTGAGTTTGCGGAGAAACGGAATGGAATCCTGAGCAAGTCCCAGTGCAGAGGGCACAAGAGTCCCAAGGCCTCTCCCCAGAAACTGGACGCTCCGAGTGCAGTGGAGAAAGTGATGATGGAACCGCTGATTGCAATCACTACCCTGGACCCTGAACTGAACCTGAAACAGGCCCATCAAACTACAATTCGAGGGACCAACCAGTGGCTTTAACTACAAGAAGGAAACACCTCTATGAGGGGGTAAGATGTTAGAGTCTGACTGACGGGGTGTATTACACTCATTGTGACTCTAGATAAACACAGTACACAAAGCAGAATTTCCGTCCCTTTTTGTACTTTGTTAAAGAATGGTACAACACAGGAGGCCATTCACTGCATCTTGGCTGTGGCAGTTCTTTCAAAGCACTATCCAGTTAGTCCTGCTCTCCCCCTGAAACGCGGCACGCCCTCCCCCAGCAGCCCTGCCCCCCCACCCCCCCCACCCCCCATGCCGTCCTTCCCCCGGCAGCTCTGCCCCCCCACCCCCCATGCCCCCCTTCCCCTGGCACGCACTCCTTCCCTTCCCCCGGCACGCCCTCCCTCCCTTCCCCCGGCACGCCCTCCCTCCCTTCCCCCGGCACGCCCTCCCTCCCTTCCCCCGGCACGCCCTCCCTCCCTTCCCCCGGCACGCCCTCCCTCCCTTCCCCCGGCACGCCCTCCCTCCCTTCCCCCGGCACGCCCCTCCCTCCCTTCCCCCGGCACGCCCTCCCTCCCTTCCCCCGGCACGCCCTCCCTCCCTTCCCCCGGCACGCCCTCCCTCCCTTCCCCCGGCACGCCCTCCCTCCCTTCCCCCGGCTCGCCCTCCCTCCCTTCCCCCGGCACGCCCTCCCTCCCTTCCCCCGGCACGCCCTCCCTCCCTTCCCCCGGCACGCCCTCCCTCCCTTCCCCCGGCACGCCCTCCCTCCCTTCCCCCGGCACGCCCTCCCTCCCTTCCCCCGGCACGCCCTCCCTCCCTTCCCCCGGCACGCCCTCCCTCCCTTCCCCCGGCACGCCCTCCCTCCCTTCCCCCGGCACGCCCTCCCTCCCTTCCCCCGGCACGCCCTCCCTCCCTTCCCCCGGCACGCCCTCCCTCCCTTACCCCGGCACGCCCTCCCTCCCTTACCCCGGCACGCCCTCCCTCCCTTACCCCGGCACGCCCTCCCTCCCTTCCCCCGGCACGCCCTCCCTCCCTTCCCCCGGCACGCCCTCCCTCCCTTCCCTCGGCACGCCCTCCCTCCCTTACCCCGGCACGCCCTCCCTCCCTTACCCCGGCACGCCCTCCCTCCCTTACCCCGGCACGCCCTCCCTCCCTTCCCCCGGCACGCCCTCCCTCCCTTACCCCGGCACGCCCTCCCTACCTAACCCCGGCACGCCCTCCCTCCCTTCCCCCCGGCACGCATTCCCTCCCTTCCCCCGGCACGCACTCCTTCCCCCGGCAGCCGTGCACCCCCCCCCCCCCCCACCACCCCCGGCAAATTCTGCCTCTAAGTATTTCCTTGACTGAATTTCCCTTGTGAGAGTTATTTTTGAATCTGCTTCCACTGCCCTTTCAGGCAGCACCTTCCAGATCACAACAACTCGCTGTGTTAAAAAAAAGTTCACTTCCTCACCTCCGTCCAGGTTGTTTTTGCCAATCGCCATCAATCTGTGTCCCTCTGGTTACTGATCCCCAGTCACTGGAAACAGCTTCTTTGTGTTTATTCTGTCAAAACTCTTAATGATTTTGAACACTTCTATCAAGTCCACTATGAATCTTTTCTACTAGAAAGAGAACAATTCCAGCTTTTTATTTATTCATTCCTTGGATGTGGGCGTTGCTTGAGAAGGTGGTGGTGAGCTGCCTTCTTGAACCGCTGCAGTCCATGTGGTGTAGGTACACCCACAGTGCTGTCAGGGAGGGAGTTCCAGGATCTTGACCCAGCGACAGTGAAGGAACGGTGATATATTTCCAAAACAAAAACAGAATTACCTGGAAAAACTCAGCAGGTCTGGCAGCATCGGCGGAGAAGAAAAGAGTTGACGTTTCGAGTCCTCATGACCCTTCGACAGAACTTGAGTTCGAGTCCAAGAAAGAGTTGAAATATAAGCTGGTTTAAGGTGTGTGTGTGGGGGGGCGGAGAGATATATTTCCAAGTCAGGATGGTGAGTGACTTGGAGGGGAACTTGCGGGTGGTGGTGGTCCCATCTATCTGCTGCCCTTGTCCTTCTAGATGGTAGTGGTCGAGGGTTTGGAAGGTGCTGTCTAAGGAGACTTGGTGAATTCCTGCAGTGCATCTTGTAGATGGTACACACTGCTGCTACTGTGCATCGGTGGTGGAGGGAGTGAATGTTTTTTTTAATTCATTCATAGGATGTGGGTGTCACTGGCTGGGCCAGCATTTATTGCCCATGCCTAGTTGCCCTTGAGAAGGTGGGGGTGAGCTGCCTTCTTGAGCCGCTGCAGTCCATGTGCTGTAGGTACACCCACAGTGCTGTCAGGAAGGGAGTTCCAGCAACAGACAAAATCCTTGTTGGTGGGGTACTGATGCTTTGTCCTGGACGGTGTCGAGCTTCTTGAGTGTTGTGGGAGCTGCGCTCATCCAGGCAAGTGGGGAGTATTCCATCACACTCCTGACTTGTGCCTTGTAGATGGTGGACAGGCTTTGGGGAGTCAGGATGTGAGTTACTTGCTGGGGAACTCCTAGCCACTGACCTGCTCTTGTAGCCACAGTATTTATATGGTTAGTTCAGTTCAGTTTCTAGGATAATATCGTAAGAAATAGGAGCAAGAGTAGGTCATTCAGCGCCTCGAGCCTGCCCTTCCATTCAATAAAATCGTGGCTGATCTGATTATGGCCATAACTCCACTTTTCCGTCTGCCCCACATAACCCTCGACTCCCTTGTCAATCTAAAATCTGTCCAACAATCCATGTCCAAATGCAGCAAGACCTGGACAATATCCAGTTCTGTCGAAGGGTCATGAGGACTCGAAACGTCAACTCTTTTCTTCTCCGCCAATGCTGCCAGACCTGCTGAGTTTTTCCAGGTAATTCTGTTTTTGTTTTGGATTTCCAGCATCCGCAGTTTTTTGTTTTCAATACCCAGGCTTGGGCTGACAAGTGGCAAGTAACATTCCCACCACAGAAGTGTCAGGCAATGACCATCTCCAACAAGAGAGAATCTAACCATCACTCCCTGATGTTCAATGACATTACATTACTGAATCCCCCACTATCAACATCCTGGGGGTTACCATTGACCAGAAACTGAACTGAACCAGCCATATAAATACTGTGGCTACAAGAGCAGATCAGAGGTTAGGAATCCTGCAATGAGTAACTCACCTCCTGACTCCCCAAAGCCTGTCCACCATCTACAAGGCACAAGTCAGGAGTGTGATGGAATACTCCCCACTTGCCTGGATGAGTGCAGCTCCCACAACACTCAAGAAGCTCAACACCATCCAGGACAAAGCAGCCCACTTGATTGGCACCCCATCCACAAACATTCACTCCCTCCACCACCAACACACAGTGACAGCAGTGTGTACCATCTACAAGATGCACTGCAGGAACTCACCAAGGCTCCTTCGACAGCACCTTTCAAACTCACGACCACTACCATCTAGAAGGACAAGGACAGCAGATAGATGGAAACACCACCACCTGGAAGTTCCCCCTCAAGTCACTCACCATCCTGACTTGGAAATATATCGCCGTTCCTTCACTGTCACTGGGGCAAAATCCTGGAACTCCCTCCCTAACAGCACTGTGGGTGTACCTACACCACATGGACTGCAGCGGTTCAAGAAGGCAGCTCACCACCACCTTCTCAAGGGCAACTAGGGATGGGCAATAAATGCTGGCCCAGCCAGCGATGCCCACATCCTGGGAAAGAATAAAAAACTCAGCCTTGAATATAAAAACAAAGAAAACTGCGGATGCTGGAAATCCAAAACAAAAACAGAATTACCTGGAAAAACTCAGCAGGTCTGGCAGCATCGGCGGAGAAGAAAAGAGTTGACGTTTCGAGTCCTCATGACCCTTCGACAGAACTAGAACAAGATGCACTGCAGGAATTCACCAAGGCTCCTTAGACAGCACCTTCCAAACCCATGACCACTACCATCTAGAAGGACAAGGGCAGCAGATAGATGGGAACACCACCACCTGCAAGTTCCCCTCCAAGTCACTCACCATCCTGACTTGGCTGTCGAAGGGTCATGAGGACTCGAAACGTCAACTCTTTTCTTCTCCGCCGATGCTGACAGACCTGCTGAGTTTTTCCAGGTAATTCTGTTTTTGTTTCAGCCTTGAATATGTTGAGTGACCCAGACTCCACCCTCTCTGGGGAAGAGAATTCTTAACCACCCTCTGAGAGAGGAAATTCCCTCTCATCTCCATCTTAAATGGGAGACCTCTTTTAAACTGTCCCCATTATTTCTTGATTCTCTCACAAGAGGGAATATCTTCTCAGGTTCTATCCTGTCAAGCCCCTTCAGGATCTTACGTGTTTCAATAAGACCACCTCTCATGCTCTAAACTCCAGTAGTACAGGCCCAACCTGATTAGGCCTTCCTTACAAACCAGCGCCTGACGTTTCTTACTGTCCTCCTCATTGTTGGCTACATTCCTGAACTTCAGGTCATGAGTAAACTCTGAAATGATGCCTCAGTCCAGGTAATTAATAGATATCAAAACTGCAAAGGATCCAATAATGTCCCTTGGGAACACCACTGCACATTTCCAAATGGTCTGAAGAACAGCCATTCACTACTGGACTTGAAACGTTAACTCTGTCTTCCTGTCCACAGATGCTGTCAGACCTGCTGAGTTTTTCCAGCTATTTTTGTGTTTGTTTCAGCCATTCACTACTGCTGCCTCTTTACAAATATGGGTGTCAGTTTTGTTAACTCAGTTCACCTGAGAGGATAGATGGGACCTTGGTTGAACCAGCACATGACGGCTGCACCAATAGTGCAGCGCTCCCTCAGTACTGACCCTCTGACAGTGCAGCACTCCCTCAGTACTGACCCTCTGACAGTGCAGCACTCCCTCAGTACTGACCCTCTGACAGTGCAGCACTCCCTCAGTACTGACCCTCTGACAGTGCAGCATTCCCTCAGTACTGACCCTCTGACAGTGCAGCACTCCCTCAGTACTGACCCTCTGACAGTGCAGCACTCCCTCAGTACTGACCCTCTGACAGTGCAGCACTCCCTCAGTACTGACCCTCTGACAGTGCAGCATTCCCTCAGTACTGACCCTCTGACAGTGCAGCACTCCCTCAGTACTGACCCTCTGACAGTGCAGCACTCCCTCAGTACTGACCCTCTGACAGTGCAGCACTCCCTCAGTACTGGCCCTCTGACAGTACAGCACTCCCTCAGTACTGACCCTCTGACAGTGCAGTACTCCCTCAGTACTGACCCTCTGACAGTACAGCTCTCCCTTAGTACTGACCGTAAAACAACAGTGCAGCACTCCCACAGTGCTGAACCTCTCACTGTGCAGCACTCCCTCAGTATTGACCCTCTGACAGTGCAGCACTCCCTCAGTACTGACCCTCTGACAGTGCAGCACTCCCTCAGTACTGACCCTCCGACAGTGCAGTACTCCCTCAGTACTGACCCTCTGACTGTGCAGCACTCCCTCAGTACTGACCCTCTGACAGTACAGCTCTCCCTCAGTACTGACCGTCCAACAGTGCAGCACTCCCACAGTGCTGAACCTCTCACTGTACCGCACTCCCTCAGTATTGACCCTCTAACAGTGCAGCGCTCCCTCAGTACTGACCCTCTGACAGTGCAGCACTCCCTCAGTACTGACCCTCTGACAGTGCAGCACTCCCTCAGTACTGACCCTCTGACAGTGCAGCACTCCCTCAGTACTGACCCTCTGACAGTGCAGCACTCCCTCAGTACTGACCCTCTGACAGTGCAGCACTCCCTCAGTACTGACCCTCTGACAGTGCAGCACTCCCTCAGTACTGACCCTCTGACAGTGCAGCACTCCCTCAGTACTGACCCTCTGACTGTGCAGCACTCCTTTAGTACTGACCCTCTGACAGTGCAGCACTCCCTCAGCAATGAACCTCCGACAGTGTAGCACTCCCTCAGTACTGACATTCTGACAGTGCAGCACTCCCTCAGTACTGACCCTCTGACAGTGCAGCGCTCCCTCAGTACTGACCCTCTGACAGTGCAGCACTCCCTCAGTACTGACCCTCTGACTGTGCAGCACTCCCTCAGTACTGACCCTCTGACAGTGCAGCACTCCCTCAGTACTGACCCTCTGACTGTGCAGCGCTCCCTCAGTACTGACCCTCTGACAGTGCAGCGCTCCCTCAGTACTGACCCTCTGACAGTGCAGCGCTCCCTCAGTACTGACCCTCTGACAGTGCAGCACTCCCTCAGTACTGACCCTCTGACTGTGCAGCACTCCCTCAGTACTGACCCTCTGACAGTGCAGCACTCCCTCAGTACTGACCCTCTGACTGTGCAGCACTCCTTTAGTACTGACCCTCTGACAGTGCAGCACTCCCTCAGCAATGAACCTCCGACAGTGTAGCACTCCCTCAGTACTGACATTCTGACAGTGCAGCACTCCCTCAGTACTGACCCTCTGACAGTGCAGCGCTCCCTCAGTACTGACCCTCTGACAGTGCAGCACTCCCTCAGTACTGACCCTCTGACTGTGCAGCACTCCCTCAGTACTGACCCTCTGACAGTGCAGCACTCCCTCAGTACTGACCCTCTGACTGTGCAGCACTCCTTTAGTACTGACCCTCTGACAGTGCAGCACTCCCTCAGCAATGAACCTCCGACAGTGCAGCACTCCCTCAGTACCGACCCTCCGACAGTGCAGCACTCCCTCAGTACTGACCCTCTGACAGTGCAGCACTCCCTCAGTACTGACCCTCTGACACTGCAGCACTCGCTCAGTACTGGCCCTCTGACAGTACAGCACTCCCTCTGTACTGACCCTCTGACAGTGCAGTACTCCCTCAGTACTGACCCTCTGACAGTACAGCTCTCCCTCAGTACTGACCGTAAAATAACAGTGCAGCACTCCCACAGTGCTGAACCTCTCACTGTGCAGCACTCCCTCAGTATTGACCCTCTGACAGTGCAGCGCTCCCTCAGTACTGACCCTCTGACAGTGCAGCACTCCCTCAGTACTGGCCCTCCAACAGTGCAGTACTCCCTCAGTACTGACCCTCTGAACTGTGCAGCACTCGCTCAGTACTGACCCTCTGACAGTACAGCTCTCCCTCAGTACTGACCGTCCAACAGTGCAGCACTCCCACAGTGCTGAACCTCTCACTGTGCAGCACTCCCTCAGTATTGACCCTCTGACAGTGCAGCACTCCCTCAATACGGACCCCTTGACAGTACGCTGCTCCCTCAGTACTGACCCTCTGACAGTGCGGCACTCCCTCAGTACTGACCCTCTGACAATGCAGCGCTCCCTCAGTACTGACCCTCTGACAGTGCAGCGCTCCCTCAGTACTGACCCTCTGACAGTGCAGCGCTCCCTCAGTGATGACCCTCTGACAGTGCAGCGCTCCCTCAGTACTGACCCGCTGACAGTGCAGCACTCCCTCAGTACTGACCCTCTGACAGTGCAGCACTCCCTCAGTACTGACCCTCTGACAGTGCAGCACTCCCTCAGTACTGACCCTCTGACAGTGCAGCACTCCCTCAGTACTGACCCTCTGACAGTGCAGCACTCCCTCAGTACTGACCCTCTGACAGTGCAGCACTCCCTCAGTACTGACCCTCTGACTGTGCAGCACTCCTTTAGTACTGACCCTCTGACAGTGCAGCACTCCCTCAGCAATGAACCTCCGACAGTGTAGCACTCCCTCAGTACTGACATTCTGACAGTGCAGCACTCCCTCAGTACTGACCCTCTGACAGTGCAGCGCTCCCTCAGTACTGACCCTCTGACAGTGCAGCACTCCCTCAGTACTGACCCTCTGACTGTGCAGCACTCCCTCAGTACTGACCCTCTGACAGTGCAGCACTCCCTCAGTACTGACCCTCTGACTGTGCAGCGCTCCCTCAGTACTGACCCTCTGACAGTGCAGCGCTCCCTCAGTACTGACCCTCTGACAGTGCAGCGCTCCCTCAGTACTGACCCTCTGACAGTGCAGCACTCCTTTAGTACTGACCCTCTGACAGTGCAGCACTCCCTCAGCAATGAACCTCCGACAGTGCAGCACTCCCTCAGTACCGACCCTCCGACAGTGCAGCACTCCCTCAGTACTGACCCTCTGACAGTGCAGCACTCCCTCAGTACTGACCCTCTGACACTGCAGCACTCCCTCAGTACTGGCCCTCTGACAGTACAGCACTCCCTCAGTACTGACCCTCTGACAGTGCAGTACTCCCTCAGTACTGACCCTCTGACAGTACAGCTCTCCCTCAGTACTGACCGTAAAATAACAGTGCAGCACTCCCACAGTGCTGAACCTCTCACTGTGCAGCACTCCCTCAGTATTGACCCTCTGACAGTGCAGCGCTCCCTCAGTACTGACCCTCTGACAGTGCAGCACTCCCTCAGTACTGGCCCTCCAACAGTGCAGTACTCCCTCAGTACTGACCCTCTGAACTGTGCAGCACTCGCTCAGTACTGACCCTCTGACAGTACAGCTATCCCTCAGTACTGACCGTCCAACAGTGCAGCACTCCCACAGTGCTGAACCTCTCACTGTGCAGCACTCCCTCAGTATTGACCCTCTGACAGTGCAGCACTCCCTCAATACGGACCCCTTGACAGTACGCTGCTCCCTCAGTACTGACCCTCTGACAGTGCGGCACTCCCTCAGTAATGACCCTGTGACAGTGCAGCACTCCCTCATTACTGACCCGCTGACAGTGCGGCACTCCCTCAGTACTGACCCTCTGACAGTGCAACACTCCCTCAGTACTGACCCTCTGACAGTGCAACACTCCCTCAGTACTGACCCTCTGACAGTGCAGCACTCCCTCAGTACTGACCCTCTGACAGTGCAACACTCCCTCAGTACTGACCCTCTGACAGTGCAGCACTCCCTCAGTACTGACCCTCTGACAGTGCAGCACTCCCTCAGTACTGACCCTCTGACAGTGCAGCATTCCCTCAGTACTGACCCTCTGACAGTGCAGCACTCCCTCAGTACTGACCCTCTGACAGTGCAGCACTCCCTCAGTACTGACCCTCTGACAGTGCAGCACTCCCTCAGTACTGGCCCTCTGACAGTACAGCACTCCCTCAGTACTGACCCTCTGACAGTGCAGTACTCCCTCAGTACTGACCCTCTGACAGTACAGCTCTCCCTTAGTACTGACCGTAAAACAACAGTGCAGCACTCCCACAGTGCTGAACCTCTCACTGTGCAGCACTCCCTCAGTATTGACCCTCTGACAGTGCAGCACTCCCTCAGTACTGACCCTCTGACAGTGCAGCACTCCCTCAGTACTGACCCTCCGACAGTGCAGTACTCCCTCAGTACTGACCCTCTGACTGTGCAGCACTCCCTCAGTACTGACCCTCTGACAGTACAGCTCTCCCTCAGTACTGACCGTCCAACAGTGCAGCACTCCCACAGTGCTGAACCTCTCACTGTGCAGCACTCCCTCAGTATTGACCCTCTAACAGTGCAGCGCTCCCTCAGTACTGACCCTTTGACAGTGCAGCGCTCCCTCAGTACTGACCCTGTGACAGTGCAGCATTCCCTCAGTACTGACCCTCTGACAGTGCAGCACTCCCTCAGTACTGACCCTCTGACAGTGCGGCACTCCCTCAGTAATGACCCTGTGACAGTGCAGCACTCCCTCAGTACTGACCTGCTGACAGTGCGGCACTCCTTCAGTATTGACCCTCTGACAGTGCAGCACTCCCTCAATACGGACCCCTTGACAGTACGCTGCTCCCTCAGTACTGACCCTCTGACAGTGCGGCACTCCCTCAGTACTGACCCTCTGACAGTGCAGCATTCCCTCAGTACTGACCCTCCAACAGTGCAGCACTCCCACAGTACTGTCCCTCCGACAGTGCAGCACTCCCTCAGTACTGACCCTCTGACAATGCAGCGCTCCCTCAGTACTGACCCTCTGACAGTGCAGCGCTCCCTCAGTGATGACCCTCTGACAGTGCAGCACTCCCTCAGTACTGACTCTCTGACAGTGCAGCACTCCTCAGTACTGATTCTCTGACAGTGCAGCACTCCCTCAGTACTGACCCTCTGACAGTGCGGCACTCCCTCAGTACTGACCCTCTGACAGTGCAGCATTCCCTCAGTACTGACACTCCAACAGTGCAGCACTCCCACAGTACTGTCCCTCTGACAGTGCAGCACTCCCTCAGTACTGACCCTCTGACAATGCAGCGCTCCCTCAATACTGACCCTCTGACAGTGCAGCGCTCCCTCAGTACTGACCCTCTGACAGTGCAGCACTCCCTCAGTACTGGCCCTCTGACAGTACAGCACTCCCTCAGTACTGACCCTCTGACAGTGCAGTACTCCCTCAGTACTGACCCTCTGACAGTACAGCTCTCCCTTAGTACTGACCGTAAAACAACAGTGCAGCACTCCCACAGTGCTGAACCTCTCACTGTGCAGCACTCCCTCAGTATTGACCCTCTGACAGTGCAGCACTCCCTCAGTACTGACCCTCTGACAGTGCAGCACTCCCTCAGTACTGACCCTCCGACAGTGCAGTACTCCCTCAGTACTGACCCTCTGACTGTGCAGCACTCCCTCAGTACTGACCCTCTGACAGTACAGCTCTCCCTCAGTACTGACCGTCCAACAGTGCAGCACTCCCACAGTGCTGAACCTCTCACTGTGCAGCACTCCCTCAGTATTGACCCTCTAACAGTGCAGCGCTCCCTCAGTACTGACCCTTTGACAGTGCAGCGCTCCCTCAGTACTGACCCTGTGACAGTGCAGCATTCCCTCAGTACTGACCCTCTGACAGTGCAGCACTCCCTCAGTACTGACCCTCTGACAGTGCGGCACTCCCTCAGTAATGACCCTGTGACAGTGCAGCACTCCCTCAGTACTGACCCGCTGACAGTGCGGCACTCCTTCAGTATTGACCCTCTGACAGTGCAGCACTCCCTCAATACGGACCCCTTGACAGTACGCTGCTCCCTCAGTACTGACCCTCTGACAGTGCGGCACTCCCTCAGTACTGACCCTCTGACAGTGCAGCATTCCCTCAGTACTGACCCTCCAACAGTGCAGCACTCCCACAGTACTGTCCCTCCGACAGTGCAGCACTCCCTCAGTACTGACCCTCTGACAATGCAGCGCTCCCTCAGTACTGACCCTCTGACAGTGCAGCGCTCCCTCAGTGATGACCCTCTGACAGTGCAGCACTCCCTCAGTACTGACTCTCTGACAGTGCAGCACTCCTCAGTACTGATTCTCTGACAGTGCAGCACTCCCTCAGTACTGACCCTCTGACAGTGCGGCACTCCCTCAGTACTGACCCTCTGACAGTGCAGCATTCCCTCAGTACTGACACTCCAACAGTGCAGCACTCCCACAGTACTGTCCCTCTGACAGTGCAGCACTCCCTCAGTACTGACCCTCTGACAATGCAGCGCTCCCTCAATACTGACCCTCTGACAGTGCAGCGCTCCCTCAGTACTGACCCTCTGACAGTACAGCGCTCCCTCAGTACTGACCCTATGACAGTGCAGCAGTCCCTCAGTACTGACCCTCTGACAGTGCGGCAGTCCCTCAGTACTGACCATCTGACAGTGCGGCACTCCCTCAGTAATGACCCTGTGACAGTGCAGCACTCCCTCAGTACTGACCCGCTGACAGTGCAGCACTCCCTCAGTACTGACCCTCTGACAGTGCAGCTCTCCCTCAGTACTGACCCTCTGACAGTGCAGCGCTCCCTCAGTTCTGACCCTCTGACAGTGCAGCACTCCCTCAGTACTGACCCTCTGACAGTGCAGCACTCCCTCAGTACTGACCCTCTGACAGTGCAACACTCCCTCAGTACTGACCCTCTGACAGTGCAGCACTCCCTCAGTACTGACCCTCTGACAGTGCAGCACTCCCTCAGTACTGACCCTCTGACTGTGCAGCACTCCTTTAGTACTGACCCTCTGACAGTGCAGCACTCCCTCAGCAATGAACCTCCGACAGTGTAGCACTCCCTCAGTACTGACATTCTGACAGTGCAGCACTCCCTCAGTACTGACCCTCTGACAGTGCAGCGCTCCCTCAGTACTGACCCTCTGACAGTGCAGCACTCCCTCAGTACTGACCCTCTGACTGTGCAGCACTCCCTCAGTACTGACCCTCTGACAGTGCAGCACTCCCTCAGTACTGACCCTCTGACTGTGCAGCACTCCTTTAGTACTGACCCTCTGACAGTGCAGCACTCCCTCAGCAATGAACCTCCGACAGTGCAGCACTCCCTCAGTACCGACCCTCCGACAGTGCAGCACTCCCTCAGTACTGACCCTCTGACAGTGCAGCACTCCCTCAGTACTGACCCTCTGACACTGCAGCACTCCCTCAGTACTGGCCCTCTGACAGTACAGCACTCCCTCTGTACTGACCCTCTGACAGTGCAGTACTCCCTCAGTACTGACCTTCTGACAGTACAGCTCTCCCTCAGTACTGACCGTAAAATAACAGTGCAGCACTCCCACAGTGCTGAACCTCTCACTGTGCAGCACTCCCTCAGTATTGACCCTCTGACAGTGCAGCGCTCCCTCAGTACTGACCCTCTGACAGTGCAGCACTCCCTCAGTACTGGCCCTCCAACAGTGCAGTACTCCCTCAGTACTGACCCTCTGAACTGTGCAGCACTCGCTCAGTACTGACCCTCTGACAGTACAGCTCTCCCTCAGTACTGACCGTCCAACAGTGCAGCACTCCCACAGTGCTGAACCTCTCACTGTGCAGCACTCCCTCAGTATTGACCCTCTGACAGTGCAGCACTCCCTCAATACGGACCCCTTGACAGTACGCTGCTCCCTCAGTACTGACCCTCTGACAGTGCGGCACTCCCTCAGTACTGACCCTCTGACAATGCAGCGCTCCCTCAGTACTGACCCTCTGACAGTGCAGCGCTCCCTCAGTACTGACCCTCTGACAGTGCAGCGCTCCCTCAGTGATGACCCTCTGACAGTGCAGCGCTCCCTCAGTACTGACCCGCTGACAGTGCAGCACTCCCTCAGTACTGACCCTCTGACAGTGCAGCACTCCCTCAGTACTGACCCTCTGACAGTGCAGCACTCCCTCAGTTCTGACCCTCTGACAGTGCAGCACTCCCTCAGTAATGACCCTGTGACAGTGCAGCACTCCCTCATTACTGACCCGCTGACAGTGCGGCACTCCCTCAGTACTGACCCTCTGACAGTGCAACACTCCCTCAGTACTGACCCTCTGACAGTGCAACACTCCCTCAGTACTGACCCTCTGACAGTGCAGCACTCCCTCAGTACTGACCCTCTGACAGTGCAACACTCCCTCAGTACTGACCCTCTGACAGTGCAGCACTCCCTCAGTACTGACCCTCTGACAGTGCAGCATTCCCTCAGTACTGACCCTCTGACAGTGCAGCACTCCCTCAGTACTGACCCTCTGACAGTGCAGCACTCCCTCAGTACTGACCCTCTGACAGTGCAGCACTCCCTCAGTACTGGCCCTCTGACAGTACAGCACTCCCTCAGTACTGACCCTCTGACAGTGCAGTACTCCCTCAGTACTGACCCTCTGACAGTACAGCTCTCCCTTAGTACTGACCGTAAAACAACAGTGCAGCACTCCCACAGTGCTGAACCTCTCACTGTGCAGCACTCCCTCAGTATTGACCCTCTGACAGTGCAGCACTCCCTCAGTACTGACCCTCTGACAGTGCAGCACTCCCTCAGTACTGACCCTCCGACAGTGCAGTACTCCCTCAGTACTGACCCTCTGACTGTGCAGCACTCCCTCAGTACTGACCCTCTGACAGTACAGCTCTCCCTCAGTACTGACCGTCCAACAGTGCAGCACTCCCACAGTGCTGAACCTCTCACTGTGCAGCACTCCCTCAGTATTGACCCTCTAACAGTGCAGCGCTCCCTCAGTACTGACCCTTTGACAGTGCAGCGCTCCCTCAGTACTGACCCTGTGACAGTGCAGCATTCCCTCAGTACTGACCCTCTGACAGTGCAGCACTCCCTCAGTACTGACCCTCTGACAGTGCGGCACTCCCTCAGTAATGACCCTGTGACAGTGCAGCACTCCCTCAGTACTGACCCGCTGACAGTGCGGCTCTCCTTCAGTATTGACCCTCTGACAGTGCAGCACTCCCTCAATACGGACCCCTTGACAGTACGCTGCTCCCTCAGTACTGACCCTCTGACAGTGCGGCACTCCCTCAGTACTGACCCTCTGACAGTGCAGCATTCCCTCAGTACTGACCCTCCAACAGTGCAGCACTCCCACAGTACTGTCCCTCCGACAGTGCAGCGCTCCCTCAGTACTGACCCTCTGACAGTGCAGCGCTCCCTCAGTGATGACCCTCTGACAGTGCAGCACTCCCTCAGTACTGACTCTCTGACAGTGCAGCACTCCTCAGTACTGATTCTCTGACAGTGCAGCACTCCCTCAGTACTGACCCTCTGACAGTGCGGCACTCCCTCAGTACTGACCCTCTGACAGTGCAGCATTCCCTCAGTACTGACACTCCAACAGTGCAGCACTCCCACAGTACTGTCCCTCTGACAGTGCAGCACTCCCTCAGTACTGACCCTCTGACAATGCAGCGCTCCCTCAATACTGACCCTCTGACAGTGCAGCGCTCCCTCAGTACTGACCCTCTGACAGTACAGCGCTCCCTCAGTACTGACCCTATGACAGTGCAGCAGTCCCTCAGTACTGACCCTCTGACAGTGCGGCAGTCCCTCAGTACTGACCATCTGACAGTGCGGCACTCCCTCAGTAATGACCCTGTGACAGTGCAGCACTCCCTCAGTACTGACCCGCTGACAGTGCAGCACTCCCTCAGTACTGACCCTCTGACAGTGCAGCTCTCCCTCAGTACTGACCCTCTGACAGTGCAGCGCTCCCTCAGTTCTGACCCTCTGACAGTGCAGCACTCCCTCAGTTCTGACCCTCTGACAGTGCAGCACTCCCTCAGTACTGACCCTCTGACAGTGCAACACTCCCTCAGTACTGACCCTCTGACAGTGCAGCACTCCCTCAGTACTGACCCTCTGACAGTGCAGCACTCCCTCAGTACTGACCCTCTGACAGTGCAGCATTCCCTCAGTACTGACCCTCTGACAGTGCAGCACTCCCTCAGTACTGACCCTCTGACAGTGCAGCACTCCCTCAGTACTGGCCCTCTGACAGTACAGCACTCCCTCAGTACTGACCCTCTGACATTGCAGTACTCCCTCAGTACTGACCCTCTGACAGTACAGCTCTCCCTTAGTACTGACCGTAAAATAACAGTGCAGCACTCCCACAGTGCTGAACCTCTCACTGTGCAGCACTCCCTCAGTATTGACCCTCTGACAGTGCAGCGCTCCCTCAGTACTGACCCGCTGACAGTGCGGCACTCCTTCAGTACTGACCCTCTGACAGTGCAGCACTCTCTCAATACGGACCCCCTCACAGTACGCTGCTCCCTCAGTACTGACCCTCTGACAGTGCGGCACTCCCTCAGTACTGACCCTCTGACAGTGCAGCATTCCCTCAGTACTGACCCTCCAACAGTGCAGCACTCCCACAGTACTGTCCCTCCGACAGTGCAGCACTCCCACAGTACTGTCCCTCTGACAATGCAGCGCTCCCTCAGTACTGACCCTCTGACAGTGCAGCGCTCCCTCAGTACTGACCCTCTGACAGTGCAGCGCTCCCTCAGTACTGACCCTCTGACAGTGCAGCAGTCCCTCAGTACTGACCCTCTGACAGTGCGGCACTCCCTCAGTAATGACCCTGTGACAGTGCAGCACTCCCTCAGTACTGACCCGCTGACAGTGCAGCACTCCCTCAGTACTGACCCTCTGACAGTGCAGCACTCCCTCAGTTCTGACCCTCTGACAGTGCAGCACTCCCTCAGTAATGACCCTGTGACAGTGCAGCACTCCCTCATTCATGACCCGCTGACAGTGCGGCACTCCCTCAGTACTGACCCTCTGACAGTGCAACACTCCCTCAGTACTGACCCTCTGACAGTGCAACACTCCCTCAGTACTGACCCTCTGACAGTGCAGCACTCCCTCAGTACTGACCCTCTGACAGTGCAACACTCCCTCAGTACTGACCCTCTGACAGTGCAGCACTCCCTCAGTACTGACCCTCTGACAATGCAGCATTCCCTCAGTACTGACCCTCTGACAGTGCAACACTCCCTCAGTACTGACCCTCTGACAGTGCAGTGCTCCCTCATAACTACATTTGGGAGTGTCACATTTGTCCTCAAATCTTTGGATTGTCACTCAAACCCACAACCTGGTGCAGAGGCAAGAATGCTACCAATCAGGAGGAAAGAACTTGTCCTGATCTGGTATTATCTCTATTTTTTGCAGGAATGCTTCTTGCGATGGGCTGAACTGCAGAGAAAGTTGATGTATTTGTTTTGGATCCAGTGGCAGGAAGGAATATTGCGCTGTGTGTCACTGACTGCGACACCTGAGATTCCAGGAAAGGCGGGAGAGTTCTCGTATTGCTCTGGGCACAATCCTCTGGGATACCACAACCTAATTCAGGAAAAGGACAGACTTGTTCCTGATAACCTGCGATTGAAATGTATAATTTTGTAAATATGTATTTACAACCTGTGCCATGTTCAATGCCGACATCCTGCTGTTAAACAGTATGTACAGTGTTTGGGTTTTTTCCTGATGAAATCGGGATGAAATTTTATTTTATATTGGATTTATTTTCTTCAGCATTAACACTCGTGGGAAGTGGGTGCGAAAGGTTGACAGGGGTTTATCCTAATTCCTGATCAAAGTGGATATACCACCCCCCCCTCCCTCCACACCCCCCAGGTGTTGCCTCCTGACCCCAAAATCAAGTCTTTGGTGGTCAAATCACCCTGGATCTGAGCTGGCTTGAGTCAAGGAACAGGATGGAACTGAGCAATGTTGGGAAACCCTTACTGTGTCCCATAATGTTCTCACTATCCCATCATATTCACAAGCTGGGCCACTGTTACTAGTATTAACATTGTACACATGCCCAGGTGAATGGTACAAGTGCCGTGACTAGTTGTGCACATGGTGTTGTAGAACTGACAAGCGTCATTATCCCTATTAACGGTCACGCACCTGACCATGTGAATAGCACAAATGTGACTCTTTTGTTATTAGCAGCTTTCAGGCTGCTGGTTCTATTGGATTGATGATTAAAATTAAATTGTTTTGTTGGGTGGGGGGGGGTGAGTGGTGGGATGTGTTTGGAAGGCTATATTTGTGTGCAGAAGTTGCTGGGGGCAAACTCAGGTTGAACTAGACACCCCAGCCCTGTGATGTTTCCCTGCCCCCATGCACCTGGGGAACAGTCCACACTCCCCTCTTCACCCAGCTCCCCCCTTGCCCCTCATGTGTCCTCATCATGGGGGAGTGAGGGTGGGGGAAGAGTCACCCAGGCTGTGGGGTAGTGAGAATTGCTGGAGTGTGAGCTGGGCATGTGTGGTTCTGCCTGCTGCTCAGTGAGTGCCCACAGGGGAAAGGTGCCAGTGAACAGTAAGAGGACGACCTGCTGAAGTGAACACTAATCAAGCAAAGACCTGATTGGGGGTCAGTGGATCCTGGGCCGGTGTTTGTGGGGTTGGGTGTGGGAGGGGGGCTGGGCACCCAGGGAAGGGCATGGGGAGAGATTACACAACATCGCCTGACCACTTGACCCTCAGTGACCACATGCTGATGACCTCACAGCGTTCCACAAGATTTTGGAGCCTGTTCTGGACCATGGGGAAGAAGCCCAATCTGCCCCACTTTCTAGTGTACTGTAAAATTGCTGATTGTGTTTTTTTAGAAGCGGAGGGCAGGGAGTTGCTGGTCAGACTTGAATTTATTTTTTTATTTTGGTGCTGTTCTGATGTTCTTTGTACTGAGGGTTGCTGATCTTCACTGACATATCCAGCTGGTTGCTGTTCCCTCTCTTTCTGGTTTTTATACACGGTTTTTTTTTGAGACAAAACTCTGTTACTACCTGAGGCTCTTTCCCCCTCTTGCCAAATACAAAGGTTTTGGATTTAAACATGTTCTCATCTCTTGTATCCTTGTGTCCAAATTGCTGCCTGCTCACTCACTGTGCTGTCTATGACCCTCAGTGAAGAGGAAACAATATATCACAATGCGTGGTACAAACAAGTGATGGTGTAGTGGTATTGTCGCTGGAGTAGTAATCCTGACACCCAGGGTAATTCTCTGGGGACATGGGTTTGAATCACACCACAGGATCTGGAATGATGCCATGCAATCATCATTGGTTGTTGTAAAAACCTATCTGGGTCACTAATATCCTTTAGGGAAGGGAATCTGCTGTCCTTACCCAGTCTGGCCTACATGTGACTCCAGACCCACAGCAACAGGGTTGCCTGTCCTCTGAGATGGCCCAGCAATCCACTCAGTCAAGGGCATTTGGGGCAACAAATGCTGGTCTTGCCAGTGACTCCCACGTCCCATGAAGAAATGTGAAAGATAGAGGATGCCATTGAGTCTGCTTCATGGCTGATTTGGTTGTGGCCTCAGCTCCACTTTCTTTCCTACCCCCAATATCCTTTAATTCCCTTGTCAATCAAGAGGAGGGAATGGAGCAGTTGTATTGTTGCTGGACTAGTAACCCAATAAATGCTGGTCCATCCAGCATCCAAATCCCATGAATGAATAAAAAAAAGAATCTATCTAACTCAGCCTTAAAAATATTCAATGACCCAGCCCCCTCCGCTCTCTAGGGAAGATAAATCCACCGAATCACGATCCTCAGAGAGAAAAAAATTCTCCTCATCTCTGTCTTAAATGGGAAACCACTTATTTATAAACTGAGACCCCTATTTCTATTCTCTCCCACAAGGAGAAATAATCTCTCAGCACCCACCCTGTCAAGTCCCCTCAGGATCTTATATGTTTCAATAAGATCACCTCTCATTCTTCTAAACACCAATGGGTACAGGTCCAGCCTGACCAACCTTTCCTCATAGGATAATTCCCCCATCCCAGGAGTCAGTCGAGTGAATAAAGACCCAGCTGGTCTCAGTCAGTAGCACTCTCCCAATTACTCAGAAGGTCTCCCCCTCTCCAGAGGGTACATGGCTGACACTCTAGCGATGGGCCATCTTTCAGATGAGATGTTGAACCAAGCTTGAGAAACTACTTCATCTTCCAATTAGCCACTTTACAACCTTCTTTGAGTTCAACAATTTCAGATTATAAACTCTGTCTCCCATTTAGATTATTTCATTTTGCCAAGAGCCGGTCTGTGTCTTGTTTTCATGATTTTGCTTTCAGTTAGACCTCATCTTTATTCTGCCATTAACATGTAATCTGGACCAATGCTTTGTTTCTTTACTACACCCGATAGCACCCTCTTTGCTTTTTGCTCGATGACATCTTTGTTCTTTAATCACTCGCCCTCTAACCCATCCCAACCTTTATTTATTTCCACCTCCCCTTCCCCCTTTTGACACTATAAAACCCATTACATTTCTACCTCCCTTCAGCTCTGAAGAAGTCATATTGGACACGAAATGTTAACTCAGTTTCCCCCTACAAAGATGCTGCCAGACCTGCTGAGTTTTTCCAGCATTTTCTGTTATCTTCTGTTAACCAAGGCCCTGTCTGCCCCTTGAGTAAATAATCTGAGAGCACTATTGGAAATCACAGCAGGGAAGTTCTCCCCAGTGTCCTGTGGTCAATCTTCACTCAACAAGCATCACTAAAACCAAAACAAAAACAGAATTACCTGGAAAAACTCAGCAGGTCTGGCAGCATCGGCGGAGAAGAAAAGAGTTGACGTTTCGAGTCCTCATGACCCTTCAACAGAACTAGGTGAATCCTAGGAAGGGGTGAAATATAAGCTGGTTTAAGGTGGGGGGTGGGGAGAGAAGTCCGGGTGTGGGGGCTGGTTTTTCCAGGTAATTCTGTTTCTGTTTGTTTTTGTTTTGGATTTCCAGCATCCGCAGTCATCCGCAGTTTTTTTTGTTTTTAATCACTAAAACCAGATGGCCTGGTCAATATTTCAGTGCCAGGTATTGGTGTCAGTTGCTGGTGGGAGCTTGCTATTTACACATTGATTGTTATTTCCTACTTTACAATAGCAATTGCTCTTCAGGGATACTTCATTGATTGGAAAGGACTACAGAGTGTCCTGTGGGTGTGATAAAGGTGTCATAAAAATGCACTTTACTTGGAGCTGAACTCCTATGGGTCAGCCGCAGACTCTATTCCTTAGATTCCATTGCCTATTTTACACACTGGAGTTTAGATATCCACCACCAAATTAAATATGGGAATATCTTATGTTGCTGGCCTGGTATAGGCTGAGATCAATACTGCATTTAAAGATGTTTCTGATGATCTCAATGAGCTCAATGAGCTGTTGTATACACAAGCTGGTATTTATGTTACAATGGACTAAAAGTCCAGAGAGTAAGGGCTAATGGTAATCCCCAGGATGTTGATAGTGGGGGATTCAGTGATGGTAATGCCATTGAACATCAAGGGACGATGGTTGGATTCTCTCTTGTTGGAGATGGTCATTGCCTGACACTTGTGTGGTGTGAATGTTACTTGCCACTTGTCAGCCCAAGCCTGGATATTGTCCAGGTCTTGCTGCATTTGGACATGGACTGCTTCAGTATCTGAGGATTTGTGAATGGTGCTGAACATTGTGCAATCATCAGCGAACATCCCTACTTCTGACCTTATGATGGAAGGAAGGTCATTGATGAAGCAGCTGAAGATGGATGGGCCTAGGACACTACCCTGAGGAACTCCTGCAGTGATGTCCTGGGACTGAGATGACTGACCTCCAACAACCGCTTTGTGCTTGTCAAGGAACCAGTAGGGGAGAGTTTCCCCTGATTCCTATTGGCTTCTATTTTACTTGGCTCCTTAGTGCCACACTCGGTCAAATGCTGGCCTTACCAGAGACATACATATAAATTATTAAAAATTATCCAATTTCAGCCCTCATCCCAGGATTGTTGCAAATCAGTCTCTGCTCACTGGGTTTCAACAGGGGGTGAGGTGAAAATCAGGAACATCGAAGCAATAAACCTCATACAGTTCAGCAAATCTTGGGGCTCTATTACCACCTGGTGGACACTATGGGAAGAGCAGCTCCATGCTTCAAGCATGTCTTTCTTGAGGTCGACCTGTACCTTGGGAAATGTAGATGCACAGGGTCTTTGAGCAGCTGTGCTACACTCCCCTTGCTATAAAGCAGATGCAGCAGTCACACATGGATAGCACACTAGCTAACTGTTAGTCTGGGAAGGAGGCTGAGGCAGAGGCGTTGAGAGTAATGAAGTCATTAGACCTTGACTGTACTGCCCCTATAGTGTCTATGGTTACAAGTGTCCTTGTAGCAGATGGCACACCTCCTGCTGACCTACAGCCTGTGGTCACTACTATCATCACTTTGTCAGATTGGACTGCCAGGATACTCTTGTTGGCATAAGGGTAGGCACATAATGCCCACAGATCTCTGCGGCATATCTTTCATTTATATAGATTGCTCTATGATGAGAGACTAAGTAAATTTGGTTTTTATTCTCTGGGTGTGTAGAAGAATGAGAAGTAATCTAATGGAAACATACAAGATTCTGAAAGGACTTGACAGTGTGGACCCTGGGAGATGTTTCCCCTGGTGGGAAATCTAAAACACATGGGGCACAGTCTCAGGATAAGGGGCCGATCATTTAGTACAGAGATGAGGAGAAATGACTTCACTCAGAGGTTTGTGAATCTTTTGAATTCTCTACCTCAAAGGGTAGTGGATGCTCCATTGTTGAACACATTTAATCACAGAAGAATCACAGTATCTCTACAGTGCAGAAGGAGGCCATTTGGCCCATTGAGTCTGCACTGGGTCTCTGAAAGAACATTCCACCTAGTCCCACTCCCCTGCCTTATCCCCGTAACCTTGCACGATCTCTCAATTCAGGTAACAATCCAATTCCCATTTAATACCTTGATTGTACCTGCCTCCTCCACCCATTCAGGAAGTTCATTCCAGACTCCAACCACCTTTTGGGTGAAACAAATTTCCTCATCACATTTACTCCTTTTGCCAATTATTTTGAATCTGTGCTCTCTAGTTCTTGATTTTCTCTTGAGTGGGAACAGTTTCTCACTGTTTACCTTGTCCATACCCCTCAGGATCTTGAATATCTCTATCAAATCTCCTCTCAGCCTTTTTCCAAGGAAAACAGTCCCAACCTCTCCAGTCTATCCTCATAGCCACAGTTCTTTAACCCTGGAAATAATGTTTGTGAATCTCCACTGTATTCTCTCCAATGCTTTCACATCCTTCCTCAAATATGAGGCCCAGAACTGTATGCAGCACTCCGATGAGGCCTAACTAGTGTCTTATACAAGTTCAATATGACCTCCTTACTCTTGTACTCAATGCCCTTATTAATATAACCTAAGATACTATATGCTTTACTTACTGCTCTCTCAACATGCCCTGCTATCTTCAATGACTTATGTACATATACACAGAGGTCCCTCTGTTGCTGCTGCTCCTTTAGAGGCTCTCCCTTTATTTTATACTGTCTCACCATATCTTTCCTGCCAAAATGAATCACCTCACACTTCCTTGCATTGAACTTCATCTGCCACTTGTCTGCCCAATCCACCAACATGTCTATGTCCTTTGAAGTTCGAGACTATCCCCATCACAGTTGACAACATTTCCAATCTTCATATCATCAGCAAATTTGAAATCATGCCCTGCACACCACAGTCTATGTCAGTATTATATATCAGGAAGAGCAAGGGTCCCAACACTGACCCCAGAGGAACTCCACTACAGACCTTCCTTCAATCTGAAAAACAACTATTTATCACTACTCTGTTTCATGTCACTCAGCCAATTTCTTATCCAAGTGCCTCCTTTCCCTTTTATTCCATGGTTGGGATAGACAGATTTTGGTCTCTCAGGGAATTAAGGGATTCGGGGAGTGGGTGGGAAAGGAGTTGAAGCTCAAGATCAGCCATAAATGGCAGAGCAGGCTTGATGGGCCAAATGGTCTACTCCTGCTTCTATTCCTTATGTTCTGATGTATAAATGCAGTATTCACATAGATTTACATAGAAATTACAGCATAAAGCAGGTCATTTAGCTGAACTGATCCGTGCTGGTGTTAAGATCCAGATGAGCCTCCTCTTGCCCCACTTAATCACACCCAATAAACATATCCTCTTCTCTCATGTTTAGCCAGCATCCATGTTATTCACCATGACCACTGCAAGCTCCACATTTTCATCGGTCTCTGGATGAAGAAGTCTTTCTTGAGTTCCATATTTGATTTATTTGTGACTCATATTTATAACCCATATTTTTAGTCTCTTCAGCAAGTAGAAACGTTTTTCTATATTTACCCTATAAAGCCCCTTCATAATTTTAAAGGTAACAGGAAAATACTGTGGGTGCTGGAAATCTGAACTAGAAAGAGAAAATGCTGGAAAAACTCAGCAGGTCTGACAACATCTGTGGAGAGAGAAACAAGGTTAATGTTTTGAGTCTGTATGACTTCTTCAGAGGCTTTTATTTCATAATTTTAAAGATCTTTTTGAAGTTACTCCCCCTTTTCTATTCAGTTCGGGAGAGGATACAATAAACTTATCAAAACATAATTTTTCAGCTTGAGTAAATCACTGGAGAAGAATGGGAACAATGTCATGGGAAGGATGCCATTGTTCAATAAGCGATGGAGTTCTAAATGAGATTAAACCACCAACAGCTTCCAACTGGTGAAATGGGATGAGTGAATGCTTTCATTAGAATGTTGCATGAGGAACTGGAATTAACCATCAGGCCCGACAATCCATCTAATTTCCACTCCACATATCCTGGAACCCCATCTTCTCACCATATCCCACAATCCAAACCCTGACTCTGCTTTCATTTATGAGATGTGAGTGACACTGGCTAGGCCAACATTTATTGCCCATCCTTAATTGCCCTTGAGAAAGTGCTGGTGAGCTGCCTTCTTGAACCGTTGCAGTCCATGTGATGTAGGTACACCCATAGTGCTGTTAGGAAGAGAGTTCCAGGATTTTGACCCAGCGACAATGTAGGAATGGATGATTGACTCCCAACAACCACAACCATCTTCCTTTGTGGAGAGTGGAGAGTTTTCCCCCTGATTCCCATTGACTCTAGTTTTGCTCGGGCTCCTTGATGCCACATTTGGTCAAACGTGGCCTTGATATCAAGGGCCGTCACTCTCACCTCACCTCTTGAATTATTTGGACTAAAGCTGTAATGAGGTAAGCAGTTATATGAATTTGAATTCAGGTTCCAAAATCTGGTAATAAAGAGCTTGGATGTGAAAATGTGACACTGAAACTATCAGATTGATGTTTAAGCCCAACTGGTTCACTAATATCCTTGAGGAAAGGAAAGCTGCTGTCCTCACCCACATCTCACCCCAGTCTCACACCAATGTGTTTGCACAATCTCAGGGCAACATGTGCCTCACTAGTGACACCTTCAGCTTTGAAAAATAACTGCATTCAATGTCCCTCATTTAAGGACAGAAAACGAGAAACTGACCAAGAACAGAAGACTGGTTTAAAATTATCTTTATTCTATGCAGCATGCCGCTTTCAATGCACACACACACAGAAATACACTAAATTATATATTCAGAGACTCATACAGACACAAACTCTCACAAGCACGAACATGCAGAAATACACACACACACATACACAACCTCACACACTAAAGACATACACTCAACCTCACATTCAGACACATACACACACTCTCACACACACCCTCAGACATACACTCATACATAGAAACACACAAACTCATATACTCAAGAGATATGCTCACACACTCAAATACACATGAACACACTTAGAGACACATATTCAATCACACAGAGAAACACATACATAGAGTTGCACACAGAAATAAACACACATAAACTCAGAGATGCATAACAGAAATACAGTTTCATACATAAAATAGTGACAGTTCAAATACATTGTGTTAATGATTAGATTGAAATGGTTTTCAACACATACTTGGTAATCCCAGTGAGCAATCCAGGACAGACCCAGCTACTCACATAAGATAAAAGCAAAAAACTGCGGATGCTGGAAATCCAAAACAAAAACAAAAATACCTGGAAAAACTCAGCAGGTCTGGCAGCATCTGTGGAGAGGAACACAGTTAACGTTTCGAGTCCGTATGACTCTTCAACAGAACCAGCTACTCACTATTGCTATAAAAACAAAAAACTGCGGATGCTGGAAATCCAAAACAAAAACAGAATTACCTGGAAAAACTCAGCAGGTCTGGCAGCATCGGCGGAGAAGAAAAGAGTTGATCTTTCGAGTCTCATGACCCTTCGAAAGAACTAAGTAGAAATAGGAAAGGGGTGAAATATAAGCTGGTTTAAGGTGTGTGTGTGTGTGTGGGGTGGGGGGGGTGGGTTGGGTGGGGGGAGAGAAGTGGAGGGGGGGTGTGGTTGTAGGGACAAACAAGCAGTGATAGAAGCAGATCATCAAAAGATGTCACAGACAACAGAACAAAAGAACACATAGGTGTTGAAGTTGGTGATATATATCTAAACGAATGTGCTAATTAAGAATGGATGGTAGGGCACTCAAGGTATAGCTCTAGTGGAGGTGGGGGGAGCATAAAAGATTTAAAAATATTTAAAAATAATTGAAATAGATGGGAAAAAGAAAAATCTATATAATTTATTGGAAAAAACAAAAGGAAGGGGGAAGAAACAGAAAAGGGGGTGGGAATGGAGGAGGGAGGTCAAGACCTAAAGTTGTTGAATTCAGTATTCAGTCCAGAAGGCTGTAAAGTGCCTAGTCGGAAGATGAGGTGTTGTTCCTCCAGTTTGCGTTGGGCTTCACTGGAACAATGCAGCAAGCCAAGGACAGACATGTGGGCAAGAGAGCAGGGTGGAGTGTTAAAATGGCAAGCGACAGGGAGGTTTGGGTCATTCCTGCGGACAGACCGCAGGTGTTTTGCAAAGCGGTCGCCTGGTTTACGTTTGGTCTCTCCAATGTAGAGGAGACCGCATTGGGAGCAACGAATGCAGTAGACTAAGTTGGGGGAAATGCAAGTGAAATGTTGCTTCACTTGAAAGGGGTGTTTGGGCCCTTGGACGGTGAGGAGAGAGGAAGTGAAGGGGCAGGTGTTACATCTTTTGCGTGGGCATGGGGTGGTGCCATAGGTGGGGGTTGAGGAGTAGGGGGTGATGGAGGAGTGGACCAGGGTGTCCCGGAGGGAGCGATCCCTACGGAATGCCGACAGAGGGAGTGAAGGGAAGATGTGTTTGGTAGTGGCATCATGCTGGAGTTGGCGGCAATGGTGGAGGATGATCCTTTGAATGTGGAGGCTGGTGGGGTGATGTGAGGACAAGGGGGACCCTATCATGTTTCTGGGAGGAAGGAGAAGGTGTGAGGGCGGATGCACGGGAGATGGGCTGGACACGGTTGAGGATTCTGTCAACGACCGTGGGTGGAAAACCTTGGTTAAGAAAGAAGGAGGACATGTCAGAGGAACTGTTTTTGAAGGTAGCATCATCAGAACAGATGCGACGGAGGCGAAGGAACTGAGAGAATGGGATGGAGTCCTTACAGGAAGCGGGGTGTGAGGAGCTGTAGTCGAGGTAGCTGTGGGAGTCGGTAGGCTTGTAATGGATATTGGTGGACAGTCAATCACCAGAGATTGAGAAAGCGAGGTCAAGGAAGGGAAGGGAAGTGTCAGAGATGGACCACGTGAAAATGATGGAGGGGTGGAGATTGGAAACAAAATTAATAAATTTTTCCAAGTCCCGACGAGAGCATGAAGTAGCACCAAAGTAATCATCAACGTACCGGAGAAAGAGTTGTGGAAGGGGGCCGGAGTAGGACTGGAACCAGGAATGTTCCACATACCCCATAAAGAGATAGGCATAGCTGGGGCCCATGCGGGTACCCATAGCTACACCTTTTATTTGGAGGAAGTGAGAGGAGTTGAAGGAGAAATTGTTCAGTGTGAGAACAAGTTCAGCCAGATGGAGGAGAGTAGTGGTGGATGGGGATTGTTCGGGCCTCTGTTCGAGGAAGAAGCTAAGGGCCCTCAGACCATCCTGGTGGGGGATGGAGGTGTAGAGGGATTGGACGTCCATGGTGAAGAGGAAGCATTTGGGGCCAGGGAACTGGAAATTGTTGATGTGACGTAAGGTATCAGAGGAATCACGGACGTAGGTGGGAAGGGACTGGACAAGGGGAGAGAGAAAGGAGTCAAGATAATGAGAAATAAGTTCTGTGGGGCAGGAGCAAGCTGACACGATCGGTCTACCGGGACAGTTCTGTTTGTGGATTTTGGGTAGGAGATAGAAGCCGTCCGTCCGAGGTTGGGCGACTATCAGGTTGGAAGCTGTGGGAGGGAGATCTCCAGAGGAGATGAGGTCAGTGACAGTCCTGGAAACAATGGCTTGATGTTCAGTGGTGGGGTCATGGTCCAGGGAGATGTAGGAGGAAGTGTCTGCGAGTTGACGCTTAGCCTCCGCGAGGTAGAGGTCAGTGCACCAGACAACAACAGCACCACTCTTGTCAGCGGGTTTGATGACGATGTCAGGGTTGGACCTGAGAGAATGGAGTGCAGTAAGTTCAGCGAGAGAGAGATTAGAATGGGTGAGAGGAGCAGAGAAATTGAGACGACTAATGTCGCGCTGACAGTTCTCAATGGAAAGATCAATAGAAGGTAAGAATCCAGAGGGAGGGGTCCAGGTGGAGGGAGAATATTGAAGGTGGGTGAAAGGATCCATTGAACTGGGAGAGGACTCCTGCCCAAAGAAGTGAGCCCGGAGAGGAAGACGGCGGAAGAAGAGTTCAGCATCGTGCCGAGCCCGAAATTCATTAAGGTGAGGGCGTAGGGATATGAAACTAAGTCCTTTGCTGAGCACTGAACGTTCAGCATCGGAGAGGGGAAGGTCAAGGGGTATAGTGAATACACGGCTGGGGCTGAGATTGGAAGATGGGGTGGGGACGGAGGGACAGGCAAGGGTGGAGGGTCCTAGATGGGTGTTGGTGTCGATGAGTTGTTGGAGCTTGCGTTCCTTAGCACTTGAGAGAAAGAGAAAAAGTTTCTTGTTGAGGCGTCGGATGAGACGAAGAATAAAATGAAACTGGGGTCACGCGCAGCTTTGAAAAAGGGTACAGCGGTGCTGCTGGAGGGAGAGGTTGAGTGTGTTCATATGGCGGCGCATGGCACTGAGTGTGGATCTCAGGGTGCGACAGGAACAGCAATCCGAGAAACGTTTTATGTCCCGGAAATACCTGTAATCCTGGGTGGGTTCGAAACATGAGATACTCACTATTGCACTGGTCCTGACCAGAGTAAGGTTACTTGGATTGACAGAATACTAAATTAACTATTTAAAATAAAGTAATATTCAGGAGGGAATCAAGTGAGTCAAACAAAATCCTAGAACTTGAATTCTGATGTAGGGACCGAACTTTCTAATCCTGTTGAATAAGACTCGCTGGGTTACGTTGGCTGTGTTCACCAGAATCTCAACTTTAAAATTTGCATCCTAATGTTCAAATCTTTCTATGGACCTGCTCCTCCCTATCTCTATAATTCAAGAATTTTGTCTTTCTCCAATTCCAGCCTCTTCAAGTTTTGTCTCTCCACTATTTGGCCATCTAGGTCCTAATCTCTGGGATTCCCCATCTCTCCCTCACCCCCAAACCTCTCGCCCTCTCTTCTCCTCTTCCCTCCTTTAAGATGCTCCTTAAAATCTGCCTCTTTGACCAAGCACCCAGCCTATTGGCTCCTCATGAGGCTCAGTGTCAAAATCTTTCCCATAATGTGAAAATTTTAATGCATTAAAGGTACAAAAAAATGCAAGATGTTGGTGTTACAACAGCGCCTGTACTTGAAAAATACTTTATTTGGTGTAAAGCACTTTGGGACATCCTGTAGTCATTCAAGGCATTCTATAAATGCAAGTCTTTATTTTATATTTAAGGTGCTATATAAATGCAAGCTGTGTTTTTTTAACATAAAAGTAACAGGCCAGTGAATCATAAATATCTTGTAATGTGATATTGAAGGGTTGGCAAGGGTGCAGAGGAGGGTGACTGGACTAATTCCCAATTTAAAGCATTTTAGTTATCAGCATAATCCAAAATGAGTTCTAATTCCCTTTTAGAGAAGTGCAGATTTAGGGGTGATCTAATCGAGGTTGTAAGATGCTAAAGGGAATTGATTGTGTTCCAGTTGACAGTTTGTTACAATGAAGAGAGTTAGTGAGGACCAGGGTCACAGTTTGAAACTGTGTAAGGTCAGATCTAGGAGGTGGCTCTTTTCCTGGATGATGAACCCTAGTCACAGGTTGCTGGCCCACACAATGTGTGCAGAATTCCTTCAAATGAGATCAAAGCAAAAAACTGCGAATGCTGGAAATCCAAAACAAAAATATAAATTCCAGAGTGAATATTGAGTTCAACAATTTTAGATCATGAACTCTCTCCTCCATCCCCACCCCTTTCCGATCTGTCCCTTTTTTCCCCAATAATTTATTTAGAATTTTCTTTTCCCACTTATTTCCATTATTTTTAAATGTATTTCCATCCATTGTTTTATCTCTACCTTTTAGCCTATTTCGATCCCTTACCCCCACCCCAGCCCCACTAGGTCTATCTGTACCTTGCTCGTCCTGCTTTCTACCCTTAATTAGCACATTCCTTAGATAATATCACCACCGTCAACACCTCTTTGTCCTTTTGTCTATGACATCTTTTGATTATCTCCACCTATCACTGGCCCTCTATCCAGCTCTACCTGTCTCACCCCCCCCCTCTTAAACCAGCTTATATTTCACCTCTTTTCTATTTTTCCTTAGTTCTGTTGAAGAGTCATATGGACTCGAAATGTTAACTGTGTTCCTCTCCGCAGATACTGCCAGACCTGCTGAATTTTTCCAGGTATTCTTATTTCCCTTCAAACGAGAGTTTGGGTGGATCAAAAGGCAGTGGATTTAGGACCAGAGTGATCTCCTTAACTAGTTTTGATCACCTAGGTGGTTTTGAGAGGAATTTTGAAGATTTTTTCCCAAATTAGATTGGGCTTTTACCTGTTTTTTTCCATTTCTCAGGGGACCCCACAGCTTTTTTTGAGTGGGGTGCGAAGTGGATATATAATTGCTGTATGAGGCATCTCACTTGTGTTGGACATCCTGAGTGGATCAAAGGATCTTTCCTTGTCTGTTACTGTTCCTATGTTGATATGATGTTCCTCTACAAACCATACACAACAAGCTGCACCACAGCTGCACACCACAGCAATCTCTCCTTGGCTTCACCCCCTCCATATCTACACAAAGCAATCTCTGTAATTTTTCATGTAAAGTGACCATATTTACTATTGTTCAGCCTCCCAAGCCTGAAGTCATCTGCAACACCCCAAGACCCCACCTATGTGATTCCCCCTATTCTTCATTTACAGTTAGCGTCTTGTTATTCTACAACAGTTATGGAAACAGCTTCCATATTTACACCGATACCCATCTTCACTGCTCTGTTCCATATTTACACCGATACTCATCTTCACTGCTCTGTTCCATATTTACACCGTTACCCAGCTTCACTGCTCTTTTCCATATTTACACCGATATCCTACTTCACTGCTCTGATCCATCCCTTGGTTCCACGCCTCTTACAGAGCTTCCTGACCCAACATGAACTCAAGATAACCAGAACTCTCCAATTCTCAAGGCAGCAATTCTCAAAACCTTGCGCCCCCCCCAAAACCCCACCACTCTGCCCTTGATTCCATCACTCTCACTAGCTCCTTATTCAGATTGACGTTAGAAGTGCGTATCCAAAATTGCAGGGAAGAGGACTCCACTATCAGCTAGTCAATTCTGGTGGTATTGGTGAGGGTGGAATGTTGGCCAGCACCCTGGGAGAACTTCCTTGACTTCCATCTACCAGACAGAGTAGATGGAGCTGGCTGGAAATGTGCAAAGGGGTTTGCCCTATGATGAGAAGCTGAGTAAATTGGGTCTATATCCTCTGGAGTTTAGAAGAATGAGAGGTGATCTCATTGAAACCTACCAGATTCTGAAGGGGTTTGACAGGGTGGATGCTGAGAGGTTGTTTCCACTGGCTGGGGAATCTAAAACACGGGGGCACAGTCTCAGGATAAGGGGCCAGTCATTTAGGATTGAGATGAGGAGAAATTACTTTGCTCAAAGGGTTTGTGAACCTTTGGAATTCTCTACCCCAGAGGGTTGTGGATGCTCCATTGTTGAATATATCTAAGGTTGGGAGAGACAGATTTTTGGTCTCTCAGGGAATTAAGGGACATGGGGAGTGGGTGTGAAAGTGGAGTTGAAGCCCAAACTTAGCCATAATTGTAATGAATGGCGGAGCAGGCTCGATGGGTCGTGCGTCTACTGCTCCTATTTTTATGTCGTTATGGATTACTCAGGATGACCAGAATCATTCTCGTAGGGAGGAGTTCAAAAAACATTCAGAATTAGAAATTATTAACAAAATTCTAATGCTTTGTTGGCAGGTTGTTGGGGTGGAACTCATGTGATCAGTTTATACTGATTCAGTGGCCTTGAGTCAACTGGTGAATCTTCTCTATCTGTAGCGAAAGACCTTGATACAGTTGTGCATGCTGTCCACCACAGCAATGTGTCCAGCTTGGACCAGTCCAAGACCCCGAGGGCTGCTGAGTCCACCCTCCACGACAATGCTGGCCGGACCTCGTGGAGGGAAGAGGATGATTGAGTGCCAGTGTCTCCAGTCCACCACCAGTACATTGTCCTGGTCATCGATACAGACGCCCCATGGGTTTGAAAGCTCAATGGTCAAATTGGACTTGCTGCTGCCCAGCACACTCAGGACCTGCAAATCTCTGTCCAGAATCTTCACGCAGCAGCCACCATCAAAACCCCTCTCTGAGACAGCAACATGCTCTGAGCTATTGATGCTAATGAAATAAGGTTTATTGAAGCCAGACACTACGTGGTTGTCCAGCCTTTGTGCGGTACGTGGGTCCAGAGTCAAGACGGAGATAGTTCCTCGCTTTGTGTCGGTGATGAGGAACTGGTCACAAGTGTTGACAGTGATCCCCCGTGGGTTCTGAAAATTTTCATTGATGATGCTGAGGAGCTTCCCGTGCCTGCTGTAAATATCTACCGACTTATTGGAGATGTTGCTCAGAGCCAACAGGCCCTGGCTATTTACTGAAATGTCAAAGTAGGCACCCCGCTCCAACCCAATCTGTTGGATGACATCTCCTTTCCTGTTCATGGCCTGTAGCCTCTTGTTTCCATAGTCCACCACATACATGGTACCCTGGGGGCTGGTGTGTATGCCATAGGGGAGGTTCAGATCTGCTCGACCACAGCCATATCTTCCAAACTGTCCAACAAGATCATTTTTGAAGAAAGGGGCTCCTCTCTGCACTTGGCAGCTCAGATTGGCCTCACTTTTGCTCCGAGCTTTAGTCGCAGCAAAGGATGAGCGAGGACTCCCTGTTGGAAAATCGTCATTAGTTGTCATCCAGCCACCCATCTCAGCAGAATCCCCGCTGCAAGCTACAGAAAGAAATCTGCCACAGTTAGACTGTGATACCTTAGATGTTAAGATCTTCCTGTCTCCTTGAAAAGGGGCTTGAGGTTTCCTGGTCGTCTTTGGCTGAAACCATAACCCTTGAACTCCTAGCTCTGATGAATAGGTGTGAGACATTCTATGGTGACCCAGGGACCCTATGTGGCCTCTAGTTAGCGATGGATGTTCTTCACTGTTTGGAAACGAGCTGCTGCTTAAACTTGTTCTCAATCTCCTGGCAGGGCTTGGGCACCTCCCTTTGCTACTTATGATTTGGGGTGAACCTTTTTTGTTGGCCTCACTACGAATCGGTTTGGTAAAATGAGGCCTGTATTTCCCTCTCGGTTGATGCTGCATTGATTTTGAGGGTGACTGAGCTTTCACAGTTCCACTGGATACTTTCTTCCTCTCTTCAAAACCTCGAGGTGAATCGATCAGGAAGGTAGTGGAAGAGTCCAGGCTTTCAGTAGGTGAGGAAACCCTTTGTGAGAGATTTTCCCGCATGTCTTCCTCCAGATCACTGATTATTCGCAGTCCTGGGATTACAGGTCTGTCATTTGCAGACAGGTCCAGGCAGCTCTTACTAAACTTCTTCTTCTTAAACCTTTTGTTCATTACCGAGGTCCCTGTGTCACCTGCTTCAGTAATCCCACGGTCTAGCTTAGCTGGGGCTTCACTGATCGAGTTCATTGATGTCCAACGTAACATTTTAAGAATACTATCCCCTTGTGTTGCAGAGGATTTGCAACTGGCACAGATGGCTTGTGTCCTGTAAAATTCCAGATCCTTTTCATCTGTCTGGTTTGGGGCTTTCATGTTGGTCATGGTACAGTGTTCAGTAAAGGTGGAATCTTCTGAATCTTCATCGGAGATAAATGCCGTAGTCACTCTGAAAATAAATTCAGGATCAATTGGCTGGGAGGCTTCCACCTGGGGTGAGCTGGATACTGAGTTACCTCTAAGAAAGTCCTGTTGATTAGTGGGGTTTGATCGATTTGCCTTGTTTCTGCCTGTCACAGTACTTACTTGTGAGACAGTTTTGTGAGGATCATCAATGGGTACACAAGTCTTTGGATACATCCATGTTGCCGAGTCCTTCTGGGTGTTAACTAAAGAGCTAATAGTCTGAGACCCCAGTGCAGGTTCAGGGTTTTGCTTCATCACTGAGCGCCGATCTTCAATTTGCTGTTGGTCCCTTTGAGTCTGTGAGTTATAGTTGGGGGTCACAGCTGAATATGAGGAGTCCTCAGCCAAAGATTCTATTCCTTGGACATCCTTGTTTGGGCTGGACAGGCTTGAATTTTGGACACTGTGGCACTGAGAACTCATGAGATCAGGATTAGCTGTGTCTTGGTTTTTAGAGGAATCACCCTTGATCCACAGAGCTCTCGTTTTGAAGGACTCTCCACCGTCTCTCTTCTCAAACATCTCTAATTGATCCAGTCCATTTGGTGAAATATGAGGGACGCATTCACCATTGAGCCTGGAGGCTGAACTATTCACCTTTTCAGTAAAGGCTGAATCTTCACTTTCACGGTCTTTAGTCCCAATTGTACTGCAGGGCTCTGGGTTTGGAAATGAAACTGTTTGACATTCACTCACCCTCAGAGAAGACTCATTTTCTGAACTTAGTGCGTTGCTGCAAGGCTGTGAGTTCTCATGAAGCACCATCCCTTCCTCGCTCAGTATTTCTGTATCAGCTCCTTTCCAGTTCACCTGAACCTCTATGCTGTCCTGTAAGCAGACATCTGAGGCATCTTGAATGCTTGAAGGATCTCCTGCCAGGCTGTCGCTTTGACTAATGCTGTCACAGTCTGGGTTTTGCCCAAGGGCTGTGTTGTTGATAGCTGAAGTCTCACTTAATATTGCATTCCCTGTTTTAACTTTGTGTTTCAGCACTGAGCTGCCCTTCTGCATTGAGGCACTCCTCAGTGCAGCACTTTGACTCGGAGAGGAGAAGGAGAACTGAATAGATTGTTCCTCTGATAATATCTCTCCCAGCTTCAGGCCCTGATGGAGTCTTGGTACAAACTGAGGTTTCTTCAGCGTGATACTGAAGCTCTTCTCTTTGGAGAAGATCTTGGCAGTTTGATCCTCAATCTCTCTGCCACCTGTGTGTTTGCTTTCAGAGTTTATCAATGTCTGAAGTCCAGAGCAAAGCAGTAAAATTTGCTCTTGTTTCTGCTCGATTATGGAGATCCCTTCTTGGAGGCTTGTTTGGTTAAATTCCTGCAGAATTGTCAGCTGTCTCTTTAGTTCACATTGTTCTTCCTCTATTTTGTTTAGGATGATTTGCTCTTGTTGAAGAATTAACAGCCGAACCTGTTCAGAGGAATTGAAAATCTTTTCATGCTCCTTGATATTGTTTGATTTGAGGTCCTCAAGTCTCTGATAGTCCCTCTGGAGTTTGGATAACAAGTCTACATATTCCTCCATTGCTGCCTTATTGTGATGTTGATGATGCTAAGATGATATTGAACGTTTCCTCAACAGATGCAGGTCAAGTCAGTCCACTTTCTGCTCAACTCTTTTCTACAGAAAAACAGTAAACTCATTAAGATATGCTTTAATATGTTCCATATTCTTGCAAGAAACCTGATTCTAGCTCACTGGACCTATGAGGAGCCTTTGAGTGGCACTGCCAGTAGTGGATGCACCACAGTTGATCACCATAGGTATTGGGGAGGCCATGCCCTTAGCAGAGATCCGCTGGCATGGAAGAGTGTAGGGGGGGTAACATGGGCTGAACTGAAGGAGCTTTTCATGGGTGGATCTTACAATATGGCACCTGAGTGTGAAGTGCAGCTTTCTACGATAATCCTTTATCTTGGCTTTGCTGATATTGAGAGCCAAAACAAACAGGTTATAATGACAGATGTCAGCCTGGAGCACAAGGACCAAACACAAAGCAAACCTTCGAACACAGTTCATTTCATTTTAATTGCAAATTCTTCTCATAGCTTTCAGAGATCAAACAATGAAATGGCTGCACAGAGACTCCAGGTGATCGAGTCGTATAACTGAAACCAGAGCCAACATTCTGTGTGTGCTCTATGATTAAATTCAGATGATTGTTTTGTACATGCTGTTCAGTGACAATGAGAGGGAGGGTCACACAGGTGGAGGTAAAGGCAAAAGAGAAACAGGCCGTTGAAGTAATGGGCTGAATTTTCCTGCAGCCATTTGAAACCTGATATAGGGACCATTTGAGAGTCACAAGCCTGTGCCTTTGGGCAGTGTGCCCACTGGCACAAATTTACCAGAGGCAACATAATAACTGACCAGCTCAGCGTTCACTGTTCAATCGAGGACAAGACCCAGGAGGGTTGCTAGGAGGGTCTAAAAGAATGGCTGGCTGACAGTTCCACTGGGAGGGGGAAGCACTGCTGAAGAGGAGGGAGACCTAGGGAGCACCTTCAAATAGAGCCTCTGACAAAAGAGCCGGTGGGGGGTGGGGGGGGGGGTGGGTAATAAAAAAGCAAAGCCCAGAACTATGAGGATTCTCCATGTGGAAGGGGGACCCATCCAAAAGAAAGCATTCGGCTGTCATTGCATTGCTGAGAGCCTTGTGCCTCCCTGATACCTGCATTTTCAGCAGCTTCTGATGCCCTCTGACCTCTGCCAAGAGGCTACCTTCAAACATTGCTGGGCCCCCAACAGAGCTTGGGGCCTTTGCCACATCAGCAAATGTACATCACTCTCAGGAAATGGCCTTTAACTGAGGCCTTAATTACCTTGAAATCCTGACCACTTCTCTCGAATGGTTTGCTGATTGCAGTGACAGCTAGCCCTGGGAAACTTGCCAGGAATCAGACCACAATGGGAAACTGTCCTCATGGAGTTTTCCACTACTTTCCTCCCCACCCCTACCCCCACCCTTCCATGGGGCCAGGAAACTGCCATGATCACTCCACCCCCCCACCCACCACCCACCCAAAAACATCTGGAAAAGCCCAGAACAAAAACTGAAACTGTTGGACATAATACAACAGGTCTGTCAGAATCTGAAATGAGAAGTTAATGTTTTAGATCATTCTCGGTTTTTATTTCAAGATACAGACAAGCATTAAAAGATATACGTGTACTGGGGGGAAAGTGAAAAGGAGCAGAAAGGGATGGTGGAAGGGAGGGAGAAGAAGGAAAGGTAAAGGAGAAAGAATGAGAAAAGGTGCAGTAAAAGTATCACTTTCCATCCGCTTTAATATCCCACCCAGTCTAATTCCGGTTAAATCGGTTGGTACGTATGTAACCCTTGAGATCTTGGTCCTGTAGAGCTTAAAAGGATAAAAATTGCTGTTCCCGTCACATTCTGAAATCCACACTCAGTGCCATGCGCCAACATATGAACACACTCGACCTCTCCCTCCAGCAGCACCGCCATCAACAATTTCCAGTTCCCTGGCCCCAACCGCTTCCTCTTCACCATGGATGTCCAATCCCTCTACACCTCCATCCCCCACCAGGATGGTCTGAGGGCCCTTAGCTTCTTCCTCGAACAGAGGCCCGAACAATCCCCATCCACCACTACTCTCCTCCGTCTGGCTGAACTTGTTCTCACACTGAACAATTTCTCCTTCAACTCCTCTCACTTCCTCCAAATAAAAGGTGTGGCTATGGGTACCCGCATGGGCCCCAGATATGCCTGTCTCTTTATGGGGTATGTGGAACATTCCTTGTTCCAGTCCTACTCCGGCCCCCTTCCACAACTCTTTCTCCGGTACATCGATGATTGCTTCGGTGCTGCTTCATGCTCTCGTCGGGACTTGGAAAAATTTATTAATTTTGCTTCCAATCTCCACCCCTCCATCATTTTCACGTGGTCCATCTCTGACATTTCCCTTCCCTTCCTTGACCTCTCTGTCTCAATCTCTGGTGATAGACTGTCCACCAATATCCATTACAAACCCACCAACTCCCACAGCTACCTCGACTACAGCTCCTCACACCCCGCTTCCTGTAAGGACTCCATCCCATTCTCTCAGTTCCTTTGCCTCCATCGCATCTGTTCCAATGATGCTACCTTCAAAAACAGTTCCTCTGACATGTCCTCCTTCTTCCTTAACCGAGGTTTTCCACCCATGGTCATTGACAGGGCCCTCAACCGTGTCCGGCCCATGTCCCGCGCATCCGCCCTCACACCTTCTCCTCCCTCCCAGAAACATGATAGGGTCCCCCTTGTCCTCACTTATCACCCCACCAGCCTCCACATTCAAAGGATCATCCTCCACCATTTCCGCCAACTCCAGCATGATGCCACCACCAAACACATCTTCCCTTCACCCCCCCTATCGGCATTCCGTAGGGATCACTCCCTCCGGGACACCCTGGACCACTCCTCCATCACCCCCTACTCCTCATCCCCCTCCTATGGCACCACCCCATGCCCACGCAAAGGATGCAACACCTGCCCCTTCACTTCCTCTCTCCTCACCGTCCAAGGGCCCAAACACTCCTTTCAAGTGAAGCAACATTTCACTTGCATTTCCCCCAACTTAGTCTACTGCATTCGTTGCTCCCAATGTGGTCTCCTCTACATTGGAGAGACCAAACGTAAACCAGGCGACCGCTTTGCAGAACACCTGCGGTCTGTCCGCAAGAATGACCCAAACCTCCCTGTCGCTTGCCATTTTAACACTCCACCCTGCTCTCTTGCCCACATGTCTTGCTGCATTGTTCCAGTGAAGCCCAACGCAAACTGGAGGAACAACACCTCATCTTCCGACTAGGCACTTCACAGCCTTCTGGACTGAATATTGAATTCAACAACTTTAGGTCTTGAGTTCCATCTTCCATCCCCACCCCCTTTCTGTTTCCCCCTTCCTTTTGTTTTTTTTCCAATAAATTATATAGATTTTTCTTTTCCCACCTATTTCCATTATTTTTAAATATTTTTAAATCTTTTATGCTCCCCCCACCCCTACTAGAGCTATACCTTGTGTGCCCTACCATCCATTCTTAATTAGCACATTCGTTTAGATAACATCACCAACTTTAAGACCTATGTGTTCTTTTGTTCTGTTGTTTGTGACATCTTTTGATGATCTGCTTCTATCACTGCTTGTTTGTCCATACAACCACACCAACTCCCTCCACTTCTCTCTCTCTCTCTCTCTCTGCCACCCCCCCCACCCCCCCCCCCCCCCCTCCCCAAACACCTTAAACCAGCTTATATTTCAACTCTTTCTTGGACTCGAACTCAAGTTCTGTCGAAGGGTCATGAGGACTCGAAACGTCAACTCTTTTCTTCTCCGCCGATGCTGCCAGACCTGCTGAGTTTTTCCAGGTAATTCTGTTTTTGTTAAAAATTTCCAATGTCTAATATACAAATACTGGGATAAGTTTGAATGAATCTTCAGCATCTCATTGAATTCTCGATAGATTCTTAGAATGGCAGAGGACAGAAGGAAGCCACTTGGTCCATCGTCATGTTCTGGCTCTTAACAGTGGCAACAGTTTCTCCTTATTTACTACATAAAACCCCTTCCTGATTTTGAATGCCTCTATCAAACCTCTCCCCTTAACCTTAAGATAAAGGCAAAATACTGCCAATGCTGGAAATCTGAAACAAAAGCAAAAAATGCTGGAAAAACTCAGCAGGTCTGACAGCCTCTGTGGAGAGAAAGACAGAGTTAGCGTTTTGAGTCCACAGACTTGAAACGTAAGCTCTGTCTTTCTCTCCACAGATGCTGTCAGACCTGCTGAGTTTTTCCAGCATTTTTTGCTTTTGCTCCTCTTAACCTTCTCTGTTTTAAGGAGAACAATCCCAGCTTCTCCAGTCTGTCTGTCATTCTAGTAAATCTTCACCACACTATCTGAGGCTTTGACATCCTTTTTGAAGTATGGGCTCCAGAATTTGACCCAGGTGTTTAAAAAACTTTCTTACTTTTGTACTCTACCCCTCGATTACTTGCAGCCTTCTCAACTTGTCCTGCTAACTTCAAGAGTTTGTGTACTCTCAGCTGCAGCTGTAAAACTGTACCATTTAATTTAAAAACAAAAAAACTGCGGATGCTGGAAATCCAAAACAAAAATAAAAATAAAAATACCTGTCTCTACTTGTGTCCACCCACCCCACCTTAAACCAGCTTACATTTCACCATTCTTCTATTTTTACTTAGTTCTGTTGAAGAGTCATACGGACTCGAAACGTTAACTCTTCTCTTCTCCACCGATGCTGCCAGACCTGCTGAGTTTTTCCAGGTAATACCATTTAATTTATATTGCCTTTCTGCATTCCTTCTACAACAATGCATCATATCACACTTCTCTGCATTAAATTGCACCTTTTATGTGTCTGTCTATTTCACCAGTCTGCCTTTGTCCTCCTGAAGTTTGTTACTATCCTCTTCATTGCTTACTGTGCTCTGAGACACCTTTTAGTTTGTGAGCCTTATTCCTAGAATGTGGCTGCATCAAGAATCATATCTCATGAAAATAAAATTAAACTTGAAATTAACATTGAAATATTTATGCCAATTTCCCTTCTATGAAAAAATAGTCAAAAATTCATATACATCATACCTATGAGAAGCCTTCAAATTCTCAGAGACCTCTATCAGGTCACCTCTTAACTTTTGCATCAATGGTGTGAAACAGCCTCATTTCTCAAGTGTCTCTCTATGGCACTAACCCCTTCCCCAAGATTTTAATCTGGTGAATCTGCAAAATCTCCTCTCCTTGTTCCATTACTTTTATTTGTCTCCTCCTGTATATTCACTAGCTGCTTATCAGGATAAGCACTTAATGATAAAAACAAAAAGATAAAAACAAAAAACTGCGGATGCTGGAAATCCAAAACAAAAACAGAATTACCTGGAAAAACTCAGCAGGTCTGGCAGCATTGGCGGAGAAGAAAAGAGTTGACGTTTCGAGTCCTCATGACCCTTCAACAGAACTGAATGAATCTTGGGAAATGATCTCTTCTCTCCCAGATAACATCCTGAGGGCTGCTGAACCACAGCTGCTGCCATGATTTTACCATGGGCAGGGTGAGGAAACAGGTCTACGTCAATCAGAATGGGGGCCAAATCCCATGATGTTGCAATTCTCGCCAACTGAGCAACCGCACTTCCCAGTGCTTAATTAGAAAATGTATTTGTCAGTAAACTGCTAAAATGTAATGTTAACAAGACCTCAATAACAAGAATATCTATACACAGGTTTATGGTTTGTTTTACCGTATATTGAACTAAGAGCTCTTTCTGTCTTGCATTAACAAAGTAGAAGTAGTGGGAGAAGTGGAACAATTAAAAAGTGGTAACAAAAACAGAATTACCTGGAAAAACTCAGCAGGTCTGGCAGCATCGGCGGAGAAGAAAAGAGTTGACGTTTTGAGTCCTCATGACCCTTCGACAGAACTTGAGTGAGTCCAAGAAAGGGGTGAAATATAAGCAGCATTTCACTTGCATTTCCCCCAACTTAGTCTACTGCATTCGTTGCTCCCAATGTGGTCTCCTCTACATTGGAGAGACCAAACGTAAACTGGGCGACCGCTTTGCAGAACACCTGCGGTCTGTCCGCAAGAATGACCCAAACCTCCCTGTCGCTTGCCATTTTAACACTCCACCCTGCTCTCTTGCCCACATGTCTGTCCTTGGCTTGCTGCATTGTTCCAGTGAAGCCCAACGCAAACTGGAGGAACAACACCTCATCTTCCGACTAGGCACTTTACAGCCTTCCGGACTGAATATTGAATTCAACAACTTTAGATCTTGAGCTCCCCCCTCCATCCCCACCCACTTTCTGTTTCCCCCTTCCTTTTGTTTTTCCCAATAAATTATATAGATTTTTCTTTTCCCACCTATTTCCATTATTTTTAAATATTTTTAAATCTTTTATGCTCCCCCCACCCCCACTAGAGCTATACCTTGAGTGCCGTACCATCCATTCTTAATTAGCACATTCGTTTAGATAATATCACCAACTTTAACACCTATGTGTTCTTTTGTTCTGTTGTTTGTGACATCTTTTGATGATCTGCTTCTATCACTGCTTGTTTGTCCCTACAACCACACCAACCCCCTCCACTCCTCTCTCTCTCCCCCCACCCAAACCCCCCCCTCCACACACCTTAAACCAGCTTATATTTCACCCTTTTCTTGGACTCACTCAAGTTCTGTCAAAGGGTCATGAGGACTCGAAACGTCAACTCTTTTCTTCTCCGCCGATGCTGCCGGACCTGCTGAGTTTTTCCAGGTAATTCTGTTTTTGCTTTGGATTTCCAGCATCCGCAGTTTTTTTGTTTTTATCTCTGAATTAAAAAGTGGTAATGGGTAATAAGGCTAATGAAATTAACTTAAAAGAAGAGTACAAATAAAAGAACAGAACAGCAAACGGAGGCAGCTTCGTTCCCATGGGAACATAGGCTAGGTACTTTCACTGGAATGTGGTGTAAGGGGAGGGCTGGTATTCTAGTCTGTGACACAATGAGGGGGACTGCTCTAGCCTGAACCTGTAGATTATCAAGGCCGGTATAAAAAATGCCCCTTTGACTTACTATAGCCGCAACAAATAAATCTTCAACAGCCAGAAAACAAGTGGTGTCAGGGGTTATTAGACTGAAACCTGAGGCAAGCTGGGGCCTGGTGTATATGTTGTCCTGATCAATGGACAATAGGGCAATGGTTGTAAGCTAATGATTGGTCTCACAGAATTGAGTGATTTTGTATTATACAAAGGAATATAAAAATGGGGTCCAAACAGAAGGAAGTTTCGAAGACCTCAAGGAGAATAAGCCAGGGGTTTGGACCAGGAGGTGCAAGCAGTTGTTACTGCAACGTTTACCCAGGTATAAATGGGGTAACATAAGTCTCAGTTAATACCTCACAAACTGCTGATCGATACTGTAATGTATCAATTTTGCTGGTGCTGAATAAAGTTTAATCACTGCCACTAATATGAGCCAGCATTGAAACATTAAGGTTTATGAAGTAAGAAAGCTAACACTCGAAACAATACCCCACTGCAATGCCTGCATGCTTTTCTGATCGACAGCTCGGGGCACAATCAAGGGTTCTATTTCCCTAATTCCATGGCTTTATTTCTTCGACATGCCACATTCAGTTCGCAATGTACCTACAAATCAAAGACTCTCTGCTCCATATCTCATTTCAAATCTTACCCTGCAAACTACGCTCCATTTCCCGATTTTCACCTTCCAAAATGTATTACCTCAAATTATTCAATGTTGAACTGCCATACTCCCTATCTGTCTCTCATCTGTCCCCAGTGAGACAGGGAATGAGAGAACAGGGAAAAATATAGTGTGAGAGAGAAACAGAAACAGGGAATGAGAGAAACAAATGGACAGTGAAAGAGAAATGAACAAAACAAAAGCAGAATTACCTGGAAAAACTCAGCAGGTCTAGCAGCATCGGCGGAGAAAAGAGTTGACGTTTCGAGTCCTCATTACCCTTCAACAAAGAGAAATGAATGTGTTTACACCATTAAGTCATTACATAGACATAAATCTGTAAGTGTGAGTGTCTGTAAGTCAGGGACAGAAAGCTGGTAGAAGATGAAATAACTGAATTTTATAACAAAGAATAGAATTTAGATTGAGGTTTACCTACTTTTAGCAGCTATCCTGCACAGTTACTGTTCCATTAGGTGCACAATCCTAACTGGCATAGGAGAGTGATATTGATTGAACAGCAATGTGAGATTGGTGACACCAGGCCTGCCCAAGCTTGCCTGGCCCTCCCAGTTACCAATAGCAACAGGAAGCTTGGTCTCTTCACAGTGGCCACACCATGCCACGTATGTTAGAGAACAGTATTCAACATGGGATTTTTAAAAATCCTTTCATTGGATGGGAGTGTCACACACATTCTTAATTACCCTTGAGAAGGTGATGGGGAGCTGCCTTCTTGAACTGCTGCAGTCCATGTGGTGTAGGTACACCCACAGTGCTGTTAGGGAGGGAGTTGCAGGATTTTGACCCAGTGACAGTGAAGGAACGGTGATATATTTCCAAGTCAGGATGGTGAGTGACTTGGAGGGGAACTTCCAGGTGGTGGTGTTCCCATCTACCTGCTGCCCTTGTCCTTCTGGTTGGTAGTGTTCATGGGTTTGGAAGGTGCTGTCGAGGAGCCTTGGTGAATTCCTGCAGTGCATCTTGTAGATGGTACACACTGCTGCTACTGTGCATCAGTGTTGGAGAGAGTGAATGTTTGTGGATGTGGTGCCAATCAAGTGGGCTGCTTTGTCCTGGGTGGTGTCAAGCTTCTTGAATGTTGTTGGAGCTGCACTCATCCAGGCAAGTGGGGAGTATTCCATCACATTCCTGACTCATGCCTTGTAGATGGTGGACAGGCTTTGGGGAGTCAGGAGGTGAGTTACTTGTCACAGAATTCCTAGCCTCTGACCTGCTCTTGTAGCCACAGTATTTATATGGCTAGTCCAATTCAGTTTCTGGCAAATGGTAAACCCCAGGATGTCAGGAAGAACTTCTCTATATAACCAGTAGTCATGAGCTTGAATTTGCTGACCTCAAGGGTTATGGAAATGAAGATATTGATTATTTTGAAAGGAAATTGGCACTTGAGGGAATTGAGTTTTCAGGGATATGGGAATAGAGCAGAGGGGATTGGAAGTGACTGGATTGCTCCACATCGAGCTGGAGCAGACTCGATGGGCTGCATGGCTCCTTCTATGCCATAATGACTCTGTGATTCTATGATTTGCCTGAATGAGTACAGCTCCAACAACATTGTAGAAGTTCAACACCATTCACCTCAAAGTCACCAGCTTGGTTTGCATGACATGCACCACCTTAAACAATCACAATTTACATGGAAAATGACAATGAGCAATCCAGAGTAGATAATTAATTTCATTGGAGTGACAGTAGATCTGTCCAGGTAAATTGGAATAAAAGATTGGCAGGCAAAACTATAATGGAACAATGAGCTGCCTGGAAAGAGGAGATGGTTTGAGTAAAATCAAGGTTCATTGTCATAAAGGAGATAGGTAGGCCAAACAAATCCTGGATGATGCAAGAGATGGGGAGCAAAATAAAGCAAGGAAAGGAGGCATCTGATCATAGAACTATAGAACCACAGAAAGGTTCCGATGCAGAAAGAGGCCATTCAGCCCATCGTGTCAGCACTGGCCATAAAAAGAAAAAAGAAACCAGCCGCTCATTTTTAATCCACTGACAGATGTCAGGTTGATAATACAAGTGAGAACCAAGGTGAATATAGAGAGTTCAGAGGGGAAGTAAAATAAAAGAGAAGCATGAAAAGAGTCTGAGAAGAGACTGGCTTCTAACATTAAAAGGAAATTCAAGAACCTCCTCTAGGCCTGGTAGATAGTGTAGGAAACCATCCTTAGATTCAGGGCTAGTGTCAGAGGTCTGGAAAATTGCAAATGTTACACCCTTGTTCAAAAAAGGATGTAAAAATAAGTCCAGCAACTACAGGCCAGTCAGTTTAACCTTAGTGGTGGGGACCTTTTAGAAATGATAATTTGGGACAAAATTAACAATCACTTGGGCAAATGCCAATTAATTAAGGAAAGCTGGCTTTGATTTGTTAAGGGGAGATCATGTTTGAATAACTTGCTGGAGTTTTTTGAAGAGTCAACAGAGAGGTTGATGTGGGTAATGCTGTTGATGTGGTGTACATGGATTTCCAAAAGGCATTTGATACAGTGCCAAACTACAGACTTGTGAGAAACGTTATAACTCATGGAATGAAAAGGACAGTAGCAATGTGGATACAGAATTGGCTGAGTGACAGGAAACAAAGAGTAGTGGTTAAAGGATATTTTTCAGGCTGGAGGAAGGTTTGTAGTGGAGTTCCCGAGGGGTCAGTGCTGGGACCCTTGCTCTTCCTGATATATATTAATGACATAGACTCTGGTGTACCAGACACAATTACAAAATTTTCAGGTGATGAGAAACTTGGGAGCATTGTGGATTCTGAGGAGGGATAGTTTAGAACTTCAAAATGACATAGATGAGTTGATGGAATGGACTTACAGGTGGGGGATGAAGTTCAATGCAGAGAAGTGCAAAGCCATTCACTTTGATCGAAAGAACACAGAGAGACAACATGAAATAAAGAGTACAATTCTAAAGGGGTTGCAGGAGAGGGACCTGGGTGAATATGTGCACAAGTCATTCAAGGTGGCAAGACAGGTTGAGAGAGCAGTTAATAAAGCATTCAGTATCCTGGGCTTTATTAATAGGGGCATAGAAACTCACCAAGGCTCCTTAGACAGCACCTTCCAAACTTATGGCCATGACTGTTGTAAGGGTGGCTGACTTGTATTATTAGTAATAGAGTTGATATGTGGATACTTCTTGGGTGGAAACATTAAGTTTATTTATGACATACTCAGCATTAACTACCTGTGTGCTTTCAACTCCAACTCTATCTCTACATTGACCGCTGAGGTAGCCTGCACTACGCTCCTATTGATTATTACGGATCATGTGATCCTTCCTAACTAGCATTATTCTTAAATGTACATTACACACTAAAGAAAACCACAATTACTACACTCCTCTCACTTTAACTCAGCTATACATATCATAGAGTCATAGAGGTCTACAGCACAGAAAAAGGCCCTTTGGCCCATTGAGTCTGCACCAATCAAACAAGTACCTAACTATTCTAATCCCATTTTCCAGAACTAGGCCCATAGCCTTGTTGCCATGGCATCACAAGTGCACATCCAAATACTTCTTAAATGTTATGAGGTTTCCTGCCTCCACCATTCTTTCAGGCAGTGAGTTCTAGATTCCCACCACCCTCTGGGTGAAAAAATTCTTCCTCACATCCCCTCTAAACCTCCTGCCCCTTACCTTAAATCTATGTCCCCTGGTTATTGATTCCTCCACCAAGGGGAAAAGTTCCTTCCTGTCTACCCTATCTATGCCCCTCATAATTTTATACACCTCAATCATGTCCCCCCTCAATCTCCTCTGCTCCAGGGAAAATAACCCCAGTCTGTCCAATCTCTCCTCATAACTAAAACTCTCCAGCCCAGGCAACATGCTGGTAAATCCCCTCTGCACTCTCTCTAGTGCAATCACATCCTTCCTAGAATGAGGATTCCAGAACTGTACACAATACACTAGTTGTGGCCTAACCAGCGTTTAATACAGTTCCAGCATAACGTCTAAGATAAAAGCGAAAAAATGCGGATGCTGGAAATCCAAAATAAAAATAAAAATACCTGGAAAAACTCAGCAGGTCTGGGAGCATCTGCGGAGAGGAATATAGTTAACATTTGAGTCCGTATGACTTCTCAACAGAACTAAGGAAAAGTAGAAGAGAGGTGAAATAAAAGCTGGTTTAAGGGGGTGAGGGGACAAGTAGAGCTGGATAGAGGGCCAGTGATAGGTGCAGATAGCCAAGAGATGTCATCGACCAAAGGACAAAGAGCTGTTGAATGTGCTGATATTATCTAAGGAATGTGCAAATAGGTGGCATTAAGGGTAGAAAGCAGGACGAGCAAGGTACAGATAGCCCTAGTGGGGAGGACAGTGATAATGTTATAGGATGACAGTGATAATGTTATAGGGGGAGGACAGTGATAATGTTATAGGGGGAGGACAGTGATAATGTTATAGGATGACAGTGATAATGTTATACGGGGATAACAGTGATAATGTTATAGGGGAGGACAGTGATAATGTTATAGGGGGAGGACAGTGATAATGTTATAGGACGATGACAGTGATAATGTTATAGGGGAAGGACAGTGATAATGTTATAGGGGGATGACAGTGATAATGTTATGGGGGATGACAGTGATAATGTTATAGGGGGAGGACAGTGATAATGTTATAGGGGGATAACAGTGATAATGTTATAGGGGATGACAGTGATAATGTTATAGGGGGAGGACAGTGATAATGTTATAGGGGGATGACAGTGATAATGTTATAGGAGAATGACAGTGATAATATTATAGGGGGAGGACAGTGATAATGTTATAGGGGGATGACAGTGATAATGTTATAGGGGGAGGACAGTGATAATGTTATAGGGGGAGGACAGTGATAATGTTACAGGGGGAGGACAGTGATAATGTTACAGGGGGAGGACAGTGATAATGTTATTGGAGGACAGTGATAATGTTATAGGAGGAGGACAGTGATAATGTTATAGGGCGATGACAGTGATAATGTTATAGGGGGATGACAGTGATAATGTCATAGGGGGAGTACAGTGATAATGTTATAGGAGGATGACAGTGATAATGTTATAGGAGGATGACAGTGATAATATTATAGGGGGAGGACAGTGATAATGTTATAGGGGGAGGACAGTGATAATGTTATAGGAGGAGGACAGTGATAATGCTATAGGAGCAGGACAGTGATAATGTTATAGGGGGATGACAGTGATAATGTTATAGGAGGATGACAGTGATAACGTTATAGGAGGAGGACAGTGATAATGTTATAGGAGGATGACAGTGATAATGTTATAGGAGGAGGACAGTGATAATGTTATAGGGGGACAGTGATAATGTGATAGGGGGATGACAGTGATAATGTTATAGGGGGATGACAGTGATAATGTTATAGGAGGAGGACAGTGATAATGTTATAGGAGGATGACAGTGATAATGTTATAGGGGGAGGATAGTGATAATGTTATAGGGGGATGACATTGACAATGTTATAGGGGGATGACAGTGATAATGTTATAGGGGGATGACAGTGATAATGTTATAGGGGGAGGACAGTGATAATGTTATAGGGGGAGGACAGTGATAATGTTATAGGAGGATGACAGTGATAATGTTATAGGGGGAGGACATTGATAATGTTATTGGAGGATGTCAGTGATAATGGTATAGGGGGATGACAGTGATAATGTAATAGGGGGATGACAGTGATAATATTATAGGGGGAGGACAGTGATAATGTTATAGGAGGACAGTGATAATGTTATAGGCGGGGACAGTGATAATGTTATAGGGGGAGGATAGTGATAATGTTATAGGGGGATGACAGTGATAATTTATTGGGGGAGGACAGTGATGATGTTATAGGGGGAGGACAGTGATAATGTTATAGGGGGATGACAGTGATAATGTTATAGGAGGAGGACCGTGATAATGTTATAGAAGGAGGACAGTGATGATGTTATAGGGTGAGCACAGTGATAATGTTATAGGGGGAGGACAGTGATAATGTTATAGGATGACATTGATAATGCTATAGGGGAGGACAGTGATAATGCTATAGGGGGAGGACAGTGATAATGTTATAGGGGGATGAGAGTGATATTGTTATATGATGACAGTGATAATGTTATAGGGGGATGACAGTGATAATGTTATAGGGGGAGGACAGTGATAATGTTATAGGATGCCAGTGATAATGTTATAGGGGAGGACAGTGATAATGTTATAGGGGGATGAGAGTGATAATGTTATATGATGTCAGTGCTAATGTTATAGGGGGATGACAGTGATAATGTTATAGGGGGAGGACAGTGATAATGTTATAGGATGCCAGTGATAATGTTATAGGGGAGGACAGTGATAATGTTATAGGGGAGGACAGTGATAATGTTATAGGGGGAGGACAGTGATAATGTTATATGATGACAGTGATAACGTTATAGGGGCAGGACAGTGATGATGTTATAGGAGGAGGACAGTGATAATGTTATAGGGGGAGGACTGTGATAATGTTATAGGGGGATGACAGTGATAATGTTATAGGGGAAGGACAGTGATAATGTTATAGGAGGAGGACAGTGATAATGTTATAGGGGGAGGACAGTGATAATGTTATAGGGGAATGACAGTGATAATGTTATAGGGGGAGGACAGTGATAATGTTATAGGAGGAGGACAGTGATAATGTTATAGGGGGATGACAGTGATAATGTTATAGGGGCAGGACAGTGATAATATTATAGGGGGATGACAGTGATAATGTTATAGGGGGATGACAGTGATAATGTTATAGGAGGAGGACAGTGATAATGTTATTGGAGGACAGTGATAATGTTATAGGAGGAGGACAGTGATAATGTTATAGGGGGATGAAAGTGATAATGTTATAGGGGGAGGACAGTGATAATGTTATAGGGGGATGACAGTGATAATGTTATAGGGGGTGGTCAGTGATAATGTTATAGGGGGAGGACAGTGATAATGTTATAGGATGACATTCATAATGCTATAGGGGAGGACAGTGATAATGTTATACGATGACAGTGATAATGTTATAGGGGGAGGACAGTGCTAATGTTATAGGGGGTGGACAGTGATAATGTTATAGGGGGAGGACAGTGATAATGTTATAGGGGGAGGACAGTGATAATGTTATAGGGGGATGACAGTGATAATGTTATAGGGGGATGACAGTGATAATGTTATATGATGACAGTGATAATGTTATAGTGGGAGGACAGTGATAATGTTATAGGGGGAGGACAGTGATAATGTGATAGGGGGAGGACAGTGATAATGTTATAGGGAGAGGACAGTGATAATGTTATATGGGGATGACAGTGATAATGTTATAGGGGGAGGACAGTGATAATGTTATAGTGGGAGGACAGTGATAATGTTATATGATGACAGTGATAATGTTATAGGGGGATGACAGTTATAATGGTATAGGGGGTGGACATTGATAATGTTATAGGGGGAGGATTTTGATAATGTTATAGGGGGAGGACAGTGATAATGTTATAGGGGGAGGACAGTGATAATGTTATAGGGGGATGACAGTGATAATGTTATAGGGGGATGACAGTGATAATGTTATAGGGGGAGGACAGTGATAATGTTATAGGAGGAGGACAGTGATAATGTTATAAGGGGATGACAGTGATAATGTTATAGGGGGAGGACAGTGATAATGTTACAGGGGGATGAGAGTGATAATGTTACAGGGGGATGACAGTGATAATGTTACAGGGGGATGACGGTGATAATGTTATAGGGGGATGACAGTGATAATGTTATAGGGGGAGGACAGTGATAATGTTACAGGGGGATGACAGTGATAATGTTATGCGATGACAGAGATAATGTTATAGGGGGATGACAGTGATAATGTTATAGGGGCAGGACAGTGATAATGTTATAGGGGGATGACAGTGATAATATTATAGGGGCAGGACTGTGATAATGTTATAGAGGCAGGACTGTGATAATGTTATAGGGGGAGGACAGTGATAATGTTATAAGGGGATGACAGTGATATTGTTATAGGGGGAGGTCAGTGATAATGTTATAGGGGGAGGATAGTGATAATGTTATAGGAGGATGACATTGATAATGTTATAGGGGGATGACAGTGATAATGTTATAGGGGGAGGACTGTGATAATGTTATAGGGGGAGGACAGTGATAATGTTATAGGGGGATGACAGTGATAATGTTACAGGGGGATGACGGTGATAATGTTATAGGGGGATGACAGTGATAATGTTATAGGGGGAGGACAGTGATAATGTTATAGGGAGAACACATTGATAATGTTATAGGGGAGGACAGTGATAATGTTATAGGGGGATGACAGTGATAATGTTATAGGGGGAGGACAGTGATAATGTTAGAGGTGGACAGTGATAATGTTATAGGGGGATGACAGTGATAATGTTATAGGGGGATGAGTGATAATGTTATAGGAGGAGGACAGTGATAATGTTATTGGAGGACAGTGATAATGTTATAGGAGGAGGACAGTGATAATGTTATAGGGGGATGACAGTGATAATGTTATAGGGGGATGACAGTGATAATGTCATAGGGGGAGTACAGTGATAATGATATAGGAGGATGACAGTGATAATGTTATAGGAGGATGACATTGATAATATTATAGGGGGAGAACAGTGATAATGTTATAGGGGGAGGACAGTGATAATGTTATAGGAGGAGGACAGTGATAATGCTATAGGAGCAGGACAGTGATAATGTTATAGGGGGATGACAGTGATAATGTTATAGGAGGATGACAGTGATAATGTTATAGGAGGAGGACAGTGATAATGTTATAGGAGGATGACAGTGATAATGTTATAGGAGGAGGACAGTGATAATGTTATAGGGGGACAGTGATAATGTTATAGGGGGATGACAGTGATAATGTTATAGGGGGATGACAGTGATAATGTTATAGGAGGAGGACAGTGATAATGTTATAGGAGGATGACAGTGATAATGTTATAGGGGGAGGATAGTGATAATGTTATAGGGGGATGACATTGATAATGTTATAGGGGGATGACAGTGATAATGTTATAGGGGGATGACAGTGATAATGTTATAGGGGGATGTCAGTGATAATGTTATAGGGGGAGGACAGTGATAATGTTATAGGGGGAGGACAGTGATAATGTTATAGGAGGATGACAGTGATAATGTTATAGGGGGAGGACATTGATAATGTTATTGGAGGATGTCAGTGATAATGTTATAGGGGGATGACAGTGATAATGTTATAGGGGGATGACAGTGATAATGTTATAGGGGGAGGACAGTGATAATGTTATAGGAGGACAGTGATAATGTTATAGGTGGGGACAGTGATAATGTTATAGGGGGAGGATAGTGATAATGTTATAGGTGGATGACAGTGATAATTTATAGGGGGAGGACAGTGATGATGTTATAGGGGGAGGACAGTGATAATGTTATAGGGGGATGACAGTGATAATGTTATAGGAGGAGGACCGTGATAATGTTATAGAAGGAGGACAGTGATGATGTTATAGGGTGAGCACAGTGATAATGTTATAGGGGGAGGACAGTGATAATGTTATAGGATGACATTGATAATGCTATAGGGGAGGACAGTGATAATGTAATAGGGGGATGAAAGTGATAATGTTATAGGGGGAGGACAGTGAAAATGTTATAGGGGGATGACAGTGATAATGTTATAGGGGGAGGACAGTGATAATGTTATAGGGGGAGGACAGTGATAATGTTATAGGATGACATTGATAATGCTATAGGGGAGGACAGTGATAATGTTATACGATGACAGTGATAATGTTATAGGGGGAGGACAGTGATAATGTTATAGGGGGTGGACAGTGATAATGTTATAGGGGGAGGACAGTGATAATGTTACAGGGGGATGACAGTGATAATGTTATAGGGGGAGGACAGTGATAATGTTATAGGGGGATGACAGTGATAATGTTATAGGGGGATGACAGTGATAATGTTATATGATGACAGTGATAATGTTATAGGGGGAGGACAGTGATAATGTTATAGGGGGAGGACAGTGATAATGTGATAGGGGGAGGACAGTGATAATGTTATAGGGGGAGGACAGTGATAATGTAATAGGGGGATGACAGTGATAATGTTATAGGGGGAGGACAGTGATAATGTTATAGTGGGAGGACAGTGATAATGTTATATGATGACAGTGATAATGTTATAGGGGGATGACAGTGATAATGTGATAGGGGGAGGACAGTGATAATGTTATAGGGAGAGGACAGTGATAATGTTATATGGGGATGACAGTGATAATGTTATAGGGGGAGGACAGTGATAATGTTATAGTGGGAGGACAGTGATAATGTAATATGATGACAGTGATAATGTTATAGGGGGATGACAGTTATAATGGTATAGGGGGTGGACATTGATAATGTTATAGGGGGAGGATTTTGATAATGTTATAGGGGGAGGACAGTGATAATGTTATAGGGGGAGGACAGTGATAATGTTATAGGGGGATGACAGTGATAATGTTATAGGGGGATGACAGTGATAATGTTATAGGGGGAGGACAGTGATAATGTTATAGGAGGAGGACAGTGATAATGTTATAAGGGGATGACAGTGATAATGTTATAGGGGGATGACAGTGATAATTTATTGGGGGAGGACAGTGATGATGTTATAGGGGGAGGACAGTGATAATGTTATAGGGGGATGACAGTGATAATGTTATAGGAGGAGGACCGTGATAATGTTATAGAAGGAGGACAGTGATGATGTTATAGGGTGAGCACAGTGATAATGTTATAGGGGGAGGACAGTGATAATGTTATAGGATGACATTGATAATGCTATAGGGGAGGACAGTGATAATGCTATAGGGGGAGGACAGTGATAATGTTATAGGGGGATGAGAGTGATATTGTTATATGATGACAGTGATAATGTTATAGGGGGATGACAGTGATAATGTTATAGGGGGAGGACAGTGATAATGTTATAGGATGCCAGTGATAATGTTATAGGGGAGGACAGTGATAATGTTATAGGGGGATGAGAGTGATAATGTTATATGATGTCAGTGCTAATGTTATAGGGGGATGACAGTGATAATGTTATAGGGGGAGGACAGTGATAATGTTATAGGATGCCAGTGATAATGTTATAGGGGAGGACAGTGATAATGTTATAGGGGAGGACAGTGATAATGTTATAGGGGGAGGACAGTGATAATGTTATATGATGACAGTGATAACGTTATAGGGGCAGGACAGTGATGATGTTATAGGAGGAGGACAGTGATAATGTTATAGGGGGAGGACTGTGATAATGTTATAGGGGGATGACAGTGATAATGTTATAGGGGAAGGACAGTGATAATGTTATAGGAGGAGGACAGTGATAATGTTATAGGGGGAGGACAGTGATAATGTTATAGGGGAATGACAGTGATAATGTTATAGGGGGAGGACAGTGATAATGTTATAGGAGGAGGACAGTGATAATGTTATAGGGGGATGACAGTGATAATGTTATAGGGGCAGGACAGTGATAATATTATAGGGGGATGACAGTGATAATGTTATAGGGGGATGACAGTGATAATGTTATAGGAGGAGGACAGTGATAATGTTATTGGAGGACAGTGATAATGTTATAGGAGGAGGACAGTGATAATGTTATAGGGGGATGAAAGTGATAATGTTATAGGGGGAGGACAGTGATAATGTTATAGGGGGATGACAGTGATAATGTTATAGGGGGTGGTCAGTGATAATGTTATAGGGGGAGGACAGTGATAATGTTATAGGATGACATTCATAATGCTATAGGGGAGGACAGTGATAATGTTATACGATGACAGTGATAATGTTATAGGGGGAGGACAGTGCTAATGTTATAGGGGGTGGACAGTGATAATGTTATAGGGGGAGGACAGTGATAATGTTATAGGGGGAGGACAGTGATAATGTTATAGGGGGATGACAGTGATAATGTTATAGGGGGATGACAGTGATAATGTTATATGATGACAGTGATAATGTTATAGTGGGAGGACAGTGATAATGTTATAGGGGGAGGACAGTGATAATGTGATAGGGGGAGGACAGTGATAATGTTATAGGGAGAGGACAGTGATAATGTTATATGGGGATGACAGTGATAATGTTATAGGGGGAGGACAGTGATAATGTTATAGTGGGAGGACAGTGATAATGTTATATGATGACAGTGATAATGTTATAGGGGGATGACAGTTATAATGGTATAGGGGGTGGACATTGATAATGTTATAGGGGGAGGATTTTGATAATGTTATAGGGGGAGGACAGTGATAATGTTATAGGGGGAGGACAGTGATAATGTTATAGGGGGATGACAGTGATAATGTTATAGGGGGATGACAGTGATAATGTTATAGGGGGAGGACAGTGATAATGTTATAGGAGGAGGACAGTGATAATGTTATAAGGGGATGACAGTGATAATGTTATAGGGGGAGGACAGTGATAATGTTACAGGGGGATGAGAGTGATAATGTTACAGGGGGATGACAGTGATAATGTTACAGGGGGATGACGGTGATAATGTTATAGGGGGATGACAGTGATAATGTTATAGGGGGAGGACAGTGATAATGTTACAGGGGGATGACAGTGATAATGTTATGCGATGACAGAGATAATGTTATAGGGGGATGACAGTGATAATGTTATAGGGGCAGGACAGTGATAATGTTATAGGGGGATGACAGTGATAATATTATAGGGGCAGGACTGTGATAATGTTATAGAGGCAGGACTGTGATAATGTTATAGGGGGAGGACAGTGATAATGTTATAAGGGGATGACAGTGATATTGTTATAGGGGGAGGTCAGTGATAATGTTATAGGGGGAGGATAGTGATAATGTTATAGGAGGATGACATTGATAATGTTATAGGGGGATGACAGTGATAATGTTATAGGGGGAGGACTGTGATAATGTTATAGGGGGAGGACAGTGATAATGTTATAGGGGGATGACAGTGATAATGTTACAGGGGGATGACGGTGATAATGTTATAGGGGGATGACAGTGATAATGTTATAGGGGGAGGACAGTGATGATGTTATAGGGAGAACACATTGATAATGTTATAGGGGAGGACAGTGATAATGTTATAGGGGGATGACAGTGATAATGTTATAGGGGGAGGACAGTGATAATGTTAGAGGTGGACAGTGATAATGTTATAGGGGGATGACAGTGATAATGTTATAGGGGGATGAGTGATAATGTTATAGGAGGAGGACAGTGATAATGTTATTGGAGGACAGTGATAATGTTATAGGAGGAGGACAGTGATAATGTTATACGGGGATGACAGTGATAATGTTATAGGGGGATGACAGTGATAATGTCATAGGGGGAGTACAGTGATAATGTTATAGGAGGATGACAGTGATAATGTTATAGGAGGATGACATTGATAATATTATAGGGGGAGAACAGTGATAATGTTATAGGGGGAGGACAGTGATAATGTTATAGGAGGAGGACAGTGATAATGCTATAGGAGCAGGACAGTGATAATGTTATAGGGGGATGACAGTGATAATGTTATAGGAGGATGACAGTGATAATGTTATAGGAGGAGGACAGTGATAATGTTATAGGAGGATGACAGTGATAATGTTATAGGAGGAGGACAGTGATAATGTTATAGGGGGACAGTGATAATGTTATAGGGGGATGACAGTGATAATGTTATAGGGGGATGACAGTGATAATGTTATAGGAGGAGGACAGTGATAATGTTATAGGAGGATGACAGTGATAATGTTATAGGGGGAGGATAGTGATAATGTTATAGGGGGATGACATTGATAATGTTATAGGGGGATGACAGTGATAATGTTATAGGGGGATGACAGTGATAATGTTATAGGGGGATGTCAGTGATAATGTTATAGGGGGAGGACAGTGATAATGTTATAGGGGGAGGACAGTGATAATGTTATAGGAGGATGACAGTGATAATGTTATAGGGGGAGGACATTGATAATGTTATTGGAGGATGTCAGTGATAATGTTATAGGGGGATGACAGTGATAATGTTATAGGGGGATGACAGTGATAATGTTATAGGGGGAGGACAGTGATAATGTTATAGGAGGACAGTGATAATGTTATAGGTGGGGACAGTGATAATGTTATAGGGGGAGGATAGTGATAATGTTATAGGTGGATGACAGTGATAATTTATAGGGGGAGGACAGTGATGATGTTATAGGGGGAGGACAGTGATAATGTTATAGGGGGATGACAGTGATAATGTTATAGGAGGAGGACCGTGATAATGTTATAGAAGGAGGACAGTGATGATGTTATAGGGTGAGCACAGTGATAATGTTATAGGGGGAGGACAGTGATAATGTTATAGGATGACATTGATAATGCTATAGGGGAGGACAGTGATAATGTAATAGGGGGATGAAAGTGATAATGTTATAGGGGGAGGACAGTGATAATGTTATAGGGGGATGACAGTGATAATGTTATAGGGGGAGGACAGTGATAATGTTATAGGGGGAGGACAGTGATAATGTTATAGGATGACATTGATAATGCTATAGGGGAGGACAGTGATAATGTTATACGATGACAGTGATAATGTTATAGGGGGAGGACAGTGATAATGTTATAGGGGGTGGACAGTGATAATGTTATAGGGGGAGGACAGTGATAATGTTACAGGGGGATGACAGTGATAATGTTATAGGGGGAGGACAGTGATAATGTTATAGGGGGATGACAGTGATAATGTTATAGGGGGATGACAGTGATAATGTTATATGATGACAGTGATAATGTTATAGGGGGAGGACAGTGATAATGTTATAGGGGGAGGACAGTGATAATGTGATAGGGGGAGGACAGTGATAATGTTATAGGGGGAGGACAGTGATAATGTAATAGGGGGATGACAGTGATAATGTTATAGGGGGAGGACAGTGATAATGTTATAGTGGGAGGACAGTGATAATGTTATATGATGACAGTGATAATGTTATAGGGGGATGACAGTGATAATGTGATAGGGGGAGGACAGTGATAATGTTATAGGGAGAGGACAGTGATAATGTTATATGGGGATGACAGTGATAATGTTATAGGGGGAGGACAGTGATAATGTTATAGTGGGAGGACAGTGATAATGTTATATGATGACAGTGATAATGTTATAGGGGGATGACAGTTATAATGGTATAGGGGGTGGACATTGATAATGTTATAGGGGGAGGATTTTGATAATGTTATAGGGGGAGGACAGTGATAATGTTATAGGGGGAGGACAGTGATAATGTTATAGGGGGATGACAGTGATAATGTTATAGGGGGATGACAGTGATAATGTTATAGGGGGAGGACAGTGATAATGTTATAGGAGGAGGACAGTGATAATGTTATAAGGGGATGACAGTGATAATGTTATAGGGGGATGACAGTGATAATGTTATAGGGGGAGGACAGTGATAATGTTATAGGAGGAGGACAGTGATAATGTTATAAGGGGATGACAGTGATAATGTTATAGGGGGAGGACAGTGATAATGTTACAGGGGGATGAGAGTGATAATGTTACAGGGGGATGACAGTGATAATGTTACAGGGGGATGACGGTGATAATGTTATAGGGGGATGACAGTGATAATGTTATAGGGGGAGGACAGTGATAATGTTACAGGGGGATGACAGTGATAATGTTATGCGATGACAGAGATAATGTTATAGGGGGATGACAGTGATAATGTTATAGGGGGAGGACAGTGATAATGTTATAGGGGGATGACAGTGATAATGTTATAGGGGGATGACAGTGATAATGTTATATGATGACAGTGATAATGTTATAGGGGGAGGACAGTGATAATGTTATAGGGGGAGGACAGTGATAATGTGATAGGGGGAGGACAGTGATAATGTTATAGGGGGAGGACAGTGATAATGTAATAGGGGGATGACAGTGATAATGTTATAGGGGGAGGACAGTGATAATGTTATAGTGGGAGGACAGTGATAATGTTATATGATGACAGTGATAATGTTATAGGGGGATGACAGTGATAATGTGATAGGGGGAGGACAGTGATAATGTTATAGGGAGAGGACAGTGATAATGTTATATGGGGATGACAGTGATAATGTTATAGGGGGAGGACAGTGATAATGTTATAGTGGGAGGACAGTGATAATGTTATATGATGACAGTGATAATGTTATAGGGGGATGACAGTTATAATGGTATAGGGGGTGGACATTGATAATGTTATAGGGGGAGGATTTTGATAATGTTATAGGGGGAGGACAGTGATAATGTTATAGGGGGAGGACAGTGATAATGTTATAGGGGGATGACAGTGATAATGTTATAGGGGGATGACAGTGATAATGTTATAGGGGGAGGACAGTGATAATGTTATAGGAGGAGGACAGTGATAATGTTATAAGGGGATGACAGTGATAATGTTATAGGGGGATGACAGTGATAATGTTATAGGGGGAGGACAGTGATAATGTTATAGGAGGAGGACAGTGATAATGTTATAAGGGGATGACAGTGATAATGTTATAGGGGGAGGACAGTGATAATGTTACAGGGGGATGAGAGTGATAATGTTACAGGGGGATGACAGTGATAATGTTACAGGGGGATGACGGTGATAATGTTATAGGGGGATGACAGTGATAATGTTATAGGGGGAGGACAGTGATAATGTTACAGGGGGATGACAGTGATAATGTTATGCGATGACAGAGATAATGTTATAGGGGGATGACAGTGATAATGTTATAGGGGCAGGACAGTGATAATGTTATAGGGGGATGACAGTGATAATATTATAGGGGCAGGACTGTGATAATGTTATAGAGGCAGGACTGTGATAATGTTATAGGGGGAGGACAGTGATAATGTTATAAGGGGATGACAGTGATATTGTTATAGGGGGAGGTCAGTGATAATGTTATAGGGGGAGGATAGTGATAATGTTATAGGAGGATGACATTGATAATGTTATAGGGGGATGACAGTGATAATGTTATAGGGGGAGGACTGTGATAATGTTATAGGGGGAGGACAGTGATAATGTTATAGGGGGATGACAGTGATAATGTTACAGGGGGATGACGGTGATAATGTTATAGGGGGATGACAGTGATAATGTTATAGGGGGAGGACAGTGATAATGTTATAGGGAGAACACATTGATAATGTTATAGGGGAGGACAGTGATAATGTTATAGGGGGATGACAGTGATAATGTTATAGGGGGAGGACAGTGATAATGTTAGAGGTGGACAGTGATAATGTTATAGGGGGATGACAGTGATAATGTTATAGGGGGATGAGTGATAATGTTATAGGAGGAGGACAGTGATAATGTTATTGGAGGACAGTGATAATGTTATAGGAGGAGGACAGTGATAATGTTATAGGGGGATGACAGTGATAATGTTATAGGGGGATGACAGTGATAATGTCATAGGGGGAGTACAGTGATAATGTTATAGGAGGATGACAGTGATAATGTTATAGGAGGATGACATTGATAATATTATAGGGGGAGAACAGTGATAATGTTATAAGGGGAGGACAGTGATAATGTTATAGGAGGAGGACAGTGATAATGTTATAAGGGGATGACAGTGATAATGTTATAGGGGGAGGACAGTGATAATGTTACAGGGGGATGAGAGTGATAATGTTACAGGGGGATGACAGTGATAATGTTACAGGGGGATGACGGTGATAATGTTATAGGGGGATGACAGTGATAATGTTATAGGGGGAGGACAGTGATAATGTTACAGGGGGATGACAGTGATAATGTTATGCGATGACAGAGATAATGTTATAGGGGGATGACAGTGATAATGTTATAGGGGCAGGACAGTGATAATGTTATAGGGGGATGACAGTGATAATATTATAGGGGCAGGACTGTGATAATGTTATAGAGGCAGGACTGTGATAATGTTATAGGGGGAGGACAGTGATAATGTTATAAGGGGATGACAGTGATATTGTTATAGGGGGAGGTCAGTGATAATGTTATAGGGGGAGGATAGTGATAATGTTATAGGAGGATGACATTGATAATGTTATAGGGGGATGACAGTGATAATGTTATAGGGGGAGGACTGTGATAATGTTATAGGGGGAGGACAGTGATAATGTTATAGGGGGATGACAGTGATAATGTTACAGGGGGATGACGGTGATAATGTTATAGGGGGATGACAGTGATAATGTTATAGGGGGAGGACAGTGATAATGTTATAGGGAGAACACATTGATAATGTTATAGGGGAGGACAGTGATAATGTTATAGGGGGATGACAGTGATAATGTTATAGGGGGAGGACAGTGATAATGTTAGAGGTGGACAGTGATAATGTTATAGGGGGATGACAGTGATAATGTTATAGGGGGATGAGTGATAATGTTATAGGAGGAGGACAGTGATAATGTTATTGGAGGACAGTGATAATGTTATAGGAGGAGGACAGTGATAATGTTATAGGGGGATGACAGTGATAATGTTATAGGGGGATGACAGTGATAATGTCATAGGGGGAGTACAGTGATAATGTTATAGGAGGATGACAGTGATAATGTTATAGGAGGATGACATTGATAATATTATAGGGGGAGAACAGTGATAATGTTATAGGGGGAGGACAGTGATAATGTTATAGGAGGAGGACAGTGATAATGCTATAGGAGCAGGACAGTGATAATGTTATAGGGGGATGACAGTGATAATGTTATAGGAGGATGACAGTGATAATGTTATAGGAGGAGGACAGTGATAATGTTATAGGAGGATGACAGTGATAATGTTATAGGAGGAGGACAGTGATAATGTTATAGGGGGACAGTGATAATGTTATAGGGGGATGACAGTGATAATGTTATAGGGGGATGACAGTGATAATGTTATAGGAGGAGGACAGTGATAATGTTATAGGAGGATGACAGTGATAATGTTATAGGGGGAGGATAGTGATAATGTTATAGGGGGATGACATTGATAATGTTATAGGGGGATGACAGTGATAATGTTATAGGGGGATGACAGTGATAATGTTATAGGGGGATGTCAGTGATAATGTTATAGGGGGAGGACAGTGATAATGTTATAGGGGGAGGACAGTGATACTGTTATAGGAGGATGACAGTGATAATGTTATAGGGGGAGGACATTTATAATGTTATTGGAGGATGTCAGTGATAATGTTATAGGGGGATGACAGTGATAATGTTATAGGGGGATGACAGTGATAATGTTATAGGGGGAGGACAGTGATAATGTTATAGGAGGACAGTGATAATGTTATAGGTGGGGACAGTGATAATGTTATAGGGGGAGGATAGTGATAATGTTATAGGTGGATGACAGTGATAATTTATAGGGGGAGGACAGTGATGATGTTATAGGGGGAGGACAGTGATAATGTTATAGGGGGATGACAGTGATAATGTTATAGGAGGAGGACCGTGATAATGTTATAGAAGGAGGACAGTGATGATGTTATAGGGTGAGCACAGTGATAATGTTATAGGGGGAGGACAGTGATAATGTTATAGGATGACATTGATAATGCTATAGGGGAGGACAGTGATAATGTAATAGGGGGATGAAAGTGATAATGTTATAGGGGGAGGACAGTGATAATGTTATAGGGGGATGACAGTGATAATGTTATAGGGGGAGGACAGTGATAATGTTATAGGGGGAGGACAGTGATAATGTTATAGGATGACATTGATAATGCTATAGGGGAGGACAGTGATAATGTTATACGATGACAGTGATAATGTTATAGGGGGAGGACAGTGATAATGTTATAGGGGGTGGACAGTGATAATGTTATAGGGGGAGGACAGTGATAATGTTACAGGGGGATGACAGTGATAATGTTATAGGGGGAGGACAGTGATAATGTTATAGGGGGATGACAGTGATAATGTTATAGGGGGATGACAGTGATAATGTTATATGATGACAGTGATAATGTTATAGGGGGAGGACAGTGATAATGTTATAGGGGGAGGACAGTGATAATGTGATAGGGGGAGGACAGTGATAATGTTATAGGGGGAGGACAGTGATAATGTAATAGGGGGATGACAGTGATAATGTTATAGGGGGAGGACAGTGATAATGTTATAGTGGGAGGACAGTGATAATGTTATATGATGACAGTGATAATGTTATAGGGGGATGACAGTGATAATGGTATAGGGGGAGGAAATTGATAATGTTATAGGGGGAGGATTTTGATAATGTTATAGGGGGAGGACAGTGATAATGTTATAGGGGGAAGACAGTGATAATGTTATAGGGGGATGACAGTGATAATGTTATAGGGGGAGGACAGTGATAATGTTAGAGGAGGACAGTGATAATGTTATAGGGGGATGACAGTGATAATGTTATAGGGGAAGGACAGTGATACTGTTATAGGGGGATGACAGTGACAATGTTATTGGGGCAGGACAGTGATACTGTTATAGGGGGATGACAGTGATAATATTATAGGGGGATGACAGTGATAATGTTATAGGGGGAGAACAGTGATAATGTTATGGGGGATGACAGTGATAATGTTATAGGGGCAGGACAGTGATACTGTTATAGGAGGAGGACAGTGATAATGTTATAGGGGGAGGACAGTGATAATGTTATAGGAGGACAGTGATAATGTTATGAGGGAAGACAGTGATAATGTTATAGGGGGAAGACAGTGATAATGTTATAGGGGGAGGACAGTGATTATGTTATAGGAGGAGGACAGTGATAATGTAATAGGGGGAGGAGAGTGATAATGTTATAGGGGGAGGACAGTGATAATGTTATAGGGGGATGACAGTGATAATGTTATAGGGGGAGGACAGTGATAATGTTATAAGAGGAGGACAGTGATAATGTAATAGGGGGATGACAGTGATAATGTTATAGGGGGATGACAGTGATAATGTTATAGGGGGAGGACAGTGATAATGTTATTGGAGGACAGTGATAATGTTATAGGAGGAGGACAGTGATAATGTTATAGGGGGATGACAGTGATAATGTTATAGGGGGATGACAGTGATAATGTCATAGGGGGAGTACAGTGATAATGTTATAGGAGGATGACAGTGATAATGTTATAGGAGGATGACAGTGATAATATTATAGGGGGAGGACAGTGATAATTTTATAGGGGGAGGACAGTGATAATGTTATAGGAGGAGGACAGTGATAATGCTATAGGAGCAGGACAGTGATAATGTTATAGGGGGATGACAGTGATAATGTTATAGGAGGATGACAGTGATAATGTTATAGGAGGAGGACAGTGATAATGTTATAGGAGGATGACAGTGATGATGTTATAGGAGGAGGACAGTGATAATGTTATAGGGGGACAGTGATAATGTTATAGGGGGATGACAGTGATAATGTTATAGGGGGATGACAGTGATAATGTTATAGGAGGAGGACAGTGATAATGTTATAGGAGGATGACAGTGATAATGTTATAGGGGGAGGATAGTGATAATGTTATAGGGGGATGACATTGATAATGTTATAGGGGGATGACAGTGATAATGTTATAGGGGGATGACAGTGATAATGTTATAGGGGGAGGACAGTGATAATGTTATAGGGGGAGGACAGTGATAATGTTATAGGAGGATGACAGTGATAATGTTATAGGGGGAGGACATTGATAATGTTATATGAGGATGTCAGTGATAATGTTATAGGGGGATGACAGTGATAATGTTATAGGGGGATGACAGTGATAATGTTATAGGGGGAGGACAGTGATAATGTTATAGGAGGACAGTGATAATGTTATAGGCGGGGACAGTGATAATGTTATAGGGGGAGGATAGTGATAATGTTATAGGGGGATGACAGTGATAATTTATTGGGGGAGGACAGTGATGATGTTATAGGGGGAGGACAGTGATAATGTTATAGGGGGATGACAGTGATAATGTTATAGGAGGAGGACCGTGATAATGTTATAGAAGGAGGACAGTGATGATGTTATAGGGTGAGCACAGTGATAATGTTATAGGGGGAGGAAAGTGATAATGTTATAGGATGACATTGATAATGCTATAGGGGAGGACAGTGATAATGTTATAGGGGGATGAAAGTGATAATGTTATAGGGGGAGGACAGTGATAATGTTATAGGGGGATGACAGTGATAATGTTATAGGGGGAGGACAGTGATAATGTTATAGGGGGAGGACAGTGATAATGTTATAGGATGACATTGATAATGCTTTAGGGGAGGACAGTGATAATGTTATACGATGACAGTGATAATGTTATAGGGGGAGGACAGTGATAATGTTATAGGGGGTGGACAGTGATAATGTTATAGGGGGAGGACAGTGATAATTTTATAGGGGGATGACAGTGATAATGTTATAGGGGGCGGACAGTGATAATGTTATAGGGGGATGACAGTGATAATGTTATAGGGGGATGACAGTGATAATGTTATATGATGACAGTGATAATGTTATAGGGGGAGGACAGTGATAATGTTATAGGGGGAGGACAGTGATAATGTGATAGGGGGAGGACAGTGATAATGTTATAGGGGGAGGACAGTGATAATGTTATAGGGGGATGACAGTGATAATGTTATAGGAGGAGGACAGTGATAATGTTAAAGTGGGAGGACAGTGATAATGTTATATCATGACAGTGATAATGTTATAGGGGGATGACAGTGATAATGGTATAGGGGGAGGAAATTGATAATGTTATAGGGGGAGGATTTTGATAATGTTATAGGGGGAGGACAGTGATAATGTTATAGGGGGAGGACAGTGATAATGTTATAGGGGGATGACAGTGATAATGTTATAGGGGGAGGACAGTGATAATGTTAGAGGAGGACAGTGATAATGTTATACGGGGATGACAGTGATAATGTTATAGGGGCAGGACAGTGATACTGTTATAGGGGGATGACAGTGACAATGTTATAGGGGCAGGACAGTGATACTGTTATAGGGGGATGACAGTGATAATATTATAGGGGGATGACAGTGATAATGTTATAGGGGGAGGACAGTGATAATGTTATGGGGGATGACAGTGATAATGTTATAGGGGCAGGACAGTGATACTGTTATAGGAGGAGGACAGTGATAATGTTATAGGGGGAGGACAGTGATAATGTTATAGGAGGACAGTGATAATGTTATGAGGGAAGACAGTGATAATGTTATAGGGGGAAGACTGTGATAATGTTATAGGGGGAGGACAGTGATTATGTTATAGGAGGAGGACAGTGATAATGTAATAGGGGGAGGACAGTGATAATGTTATAGGGGGAGGACAGTGATAATGTTATAGGGGGATGACAGTGATAATGTTATAGGGGGAGGACAGTGATAATGTTATAAGAGGAGGACAGTGATAATGTAATAGGGGGATGACAGTGATAATGTTAGAGGGGGATGACAGTGATAATGTTATAGGGGGATGATAGCGATCATGTTATAGGATGAGGACAGTGATAATGTTATTGGGGGAGGACAGTGATAACGTTATAGGAGGACAGTGATAATGTTATAGGGGGATGACAGTGATAATGTTATAGGCGGATGACAGTGATCATGTTATAGGATGAGGACAGTGATAATGTTATAGGGGGAGGACAGTGATAATGTTATAGGAGGACAGTGATAATGTTATAGGGGGATGACAGTGATAATGTTATAGGGGGATGACAGTGATAATGTTATAGGGGGAGGACAGTGATAATGTTAGAGGAGGACAGTGATAATGTTATAGGGGGAGGACAGTGATAATGTTATAGGAGGGCAGTGATAATGTTATGGGGGAAGACAGTGATTATGTTATGGGGGATGACAGTGATAATGTTATAGGAGGATGACAGTGATAATGTAATAGGGGGATGACAGTGATAATGTTATAGGGGGATGACAGTGATAATGTTATAGGGGGAGGACAGTGATAATGTTATAGGAGGACAGTGATAATGTTATAGGGGAGGACAGTGATAATGTTATAGGGGGATAACAGTGATAATGTTATAGGGGGATGACAGTGATAATGTTATAGGAGGATGACAGTGATAATGTTATAGGGGGATGACAGTGATAATGTTATAGGGGGATGACAGTGATAATGTTATAGGGGTTCAGTGATAATATGATAGGGGGATGACAGTGATAATGTTATAGGGGGACAGTGATAATGTTATAGAAGAACAGTGATAATGTCATAGGGGGAGGACAGTGATAATGTTATAGGGGGATAACAGTGATAATGTTATAGGGGGATGACAGTGATAATGTTATAGGGGGTCAGTGATAATGTTATAGGGGGATGACAGTGATAATGTTATAGGGGGACAGTGATAATGTTATAGGAGAACAGTGATAATGTTATAGGGGGACAGTGATAATGTTATAGGATGAGGACAGTGATAATTTTAAAGGGGGATGACAGTGATAATGTTATAGGGGGACAGTGATAATGTTATAGGAGAACAGTGATAACGTTATAGGGGGAGGACAGTGATAATGTTATAGGGGGACAGTGATAATGTTATAGGGGGATGACAGTGATAATGTTATAGGGGGATGACAGTGATAATGTTATAGGAGGAGGACAGTGATAATGTTATAGGAGGATGACAGTGATAATGTTATAGGGGGAGGATAGTGATAATGTTATAGGGGGATGACATTGATAATGTTATAGGGGGATGACAGTGATAATGTTATAGGGGGATGACAGTTATAATGTTATAGGGGGAGGACAGTGATAATGTTATAGGGGGAGGACAGTGATAATGTTATAGGAGGATGACAGTGATAATGTTATAGGGGGAGGACATTGATAAAGTTATATGAGGATGTCAGTGATAATGTTATAGGGGGATGACAGTGATAATGTTATAGGGGGATGACAGTGATAATGTTATAGGGGGAGGACAGTGATAATGTTATAGGAGGACAGTGATAATGTTATAGGCGGGGACAGTGATAATGTTATAGGGGGAGGATAGTGAAATTGTTATAGGGGGATGACAGTGATAATTTATAGGGGGAGGACAGTGATGATGTTATAGGGGGAGGACAGTGATAATGTTATAGGGGGATGACAGTGATAATGTTATAGGAGGAGGACCGTGATAATGTTATAGAAGGAGGACAGTGATGATTTTATAGGGTGAGCACAGTGATAATGTTATAGGGGGAGGACAGTCATAATGTTATAGGATGACATTGATAATGCTATAGGGGAGGACAATGATAATGTTATAGGGGGAGGACAGTGATAATGTTATAGGGGGATGACAGTGATAATGTTATAGGGGGTGGTCAGTGATAATGTTATAGGGGGAGGACAGTGATAATGTTATAGGATGACATTCATAATGCTATAGGGGAGGACAGTGATAATGTTATACGATGACAGTGATAATGTCATAGGGGGAGGACAGTGCTAATGTCATAGGGGGAGGACAGTGCTAATGTTATAGGGGGTGGACAGTGATAATGTTATAGGGGGAGGACAGTGATAATGTTATAGGGGGAGGACAGTGATAATGTTATAGGGGGATGACAGTGATAATGTTATAGGGGGATGACAGTGATAATGTTATATGATGACAGTGATAATGTTATAGTGGGAGGACAGTGATAATGTTATAGGGGGAGGACAGTGATAATGTGATAGGGGGAGGACAGTGATAATGTTATAGGGAGAGGACAGTGATAATGTTATATGGGGATGACAGTGATAATGTTATAGGGGGAGGACAGTGATAATGTTATAGTGGGAGGACAGTGATAATGTTATATGATGACAGTGATAATGTTATAGGGGGATGACAGTTATAATGGTATAGGGGGTGGACATTGATAATGTTATAGGGGGAGGATTTTGATAATGTTATAGGGGGAGGACAGTGATAATGTTATAGGGGGAGGACAGTGATAATGTTATAGGGGGATGACAGTGATAATGTTATAGGGGGATGACAGTGATAATGTTATAGGGGGAGGACAGTGATAATGTTATAGGAGGAGGACAGTGATAATGTTATAAGGGGATGACAGTGATAATGTTATAGGGGGAGGACAGTGATAATGTTACAGGGGGATGAGAGTGATAATGTTACAGGGGGATGACAGTGATAATGTTACAGGGGGATGACGGTGATAATGTTATAGGGGGATGACAGTGATAATGTTATAGGGGGAGGACAGTGATAATGTTACAGGGGGATGACAGTGATAATGTTATGCGATGACAGAGATAATGTTATAGGGGGATGACAGTGATAATGTTATAGGGGCAGGACAGTGATAATGTTATAGGGGGATGACAGTGATAATATTATAGGGGCAGGACTGTGATAATGTTATAGAGGCAGGACTGTTATAATGTTATAGGGGGAGGAGAGTGATAATGTTATAAGGGGATGACAGTGATATTGTTATAGGGGGAGGTCAGTGATAATGTTATAGGGGGAGGATAGTGATAATGTTATAGGAGGATGACATTGATAATGTTATAGGGGGATGACAGTGATAATGTTATAGGGGGAGGACTGTGATAATGTTATAGGGGGAGGACAGTGATAATGTTATAGGGGGATGACAGTGATAATGTTACAGGGGGATGACGGTGATAATGTTATAGGGGGATGACAGTGATAATGTTATAGGGGGAGGACAGTGATAATGTTATAGGGAGAACACATTGATAATGTTATAGGGGAGGACAGTGATAATGTTATAGGGGGATGACAGTGATAATGTTATAGGGGGAGGACAGTGATAATGTTAGAGGTGGACAGTGATAATGTTATAGGGGGATGACAGTGATAATGTTATAGGGGGATGAGTGATAATGTTATAGGAGGAGGACAGTGATAATGTTATTGGAGGACAGTGATAATGTTATAGGAGGAGGACAGTGATAATGTTATAGGGGGATGACAGTGATAATGTTATAGGGGGATGACAGTGATAATGTCATAGGGGGAGTACAGTGATAATGTTATAGGAGGATGACAGTGATAATGTTATAGGAGGATGACATTGATAATATTATAGGGGGAGAACAGTGATAATGTTATAGGGGGAGGACAGTGATAATGTTATAGGAGGAGGACAGTGATAATGCTATAGGAGCAGGACAGTGATAATGTTATAGGGGGATGACAGTGATAATGTTATAGGAGGATGACAGTGATAATGTTATAGGAGGAGGACAGTGATAATGTTATAGGAGGATGACAGTGATAATGTTATAGGAGGAGGACAGTGATAATGTTATAGGGGGACAGTGATAATGTTATAGGGGGATGACAGTGATAATGTTATAGGGGGATGACAGTGATAATGTTATAGGAGGAGGACAGTGATAATGTTATAGGAGGATGACAGTGATAATGTTATAGGGGGAGGATAGTGATAATGTTATAGGGGGATGACATTGATAATGTTATAGGGGGATGACAGTGATAATGTTATAGGGGGATGACAGTGATAATGTTATAGGGGGATGTCAGTGATAATGTTATAGGGGGAGGACAGTGATAATGTTATAGGGGGAGGACAGTGATAATGTTATAGGAGGATGACAGTGATAATGTTATAGGGGGAGGACATTGATAATGTTATTGGAGGATGTCAGTGATAATGTTATAGGGGGATGACAGTGATAATGTTATAGGGGGATGACAGTGATAATGTTATAGGGGGAGGACAGTGATAATGTTATAGGAGGACAGTGATAATGTTATAGGTGGGGACAGTGATAATGTTATAGGGGGAGGATAGTGATAATGTTATAGGTGGATGACAGTGATAATTTATAGGGGGAGGACAGTGATGATGTTATAGGGGGAGGACAGTGATAATGTTATAGGGGGATGACAGTGATAATGTTATAGGAGGAGGACCGTGATAATGTTATAGAAGGAGGACAGTGATGATGTTATAGGGTGAGCACAGTGATAATGTTATAGGGGGAGGACAGTGATAATGTTATAGGATGACATTGATAATGCTATAGGGGAGGACAGTGATAATGTAATAGGGGGATGAAAGTGATAATGTTATAGGGGGAGGACAGTGATAATGTTATAGGGGGATGACAGTGATAATGTTATAGGGGGAGGACAGTGATAATGTTATAGGGGGAGGACAGTGATAATGTTATAGGATGACATTGATAATGCTATAGGGGAGGACAGTGATAATGTTATACGATGACAGTGATAATGTTATAGGGGGAGGACAGTGATTATGTTATAGGAGGAGGACAGTGATAATGTAATAGGGGGAGGACAGTGATAATGTTATAGGGGGAGGACAGTGATAATGTTATAGGGGGATGACAGTGATAATGTTATAGGGGGAGGACAGTGATAATGTTATAAGAGGAGGACAGTGATAATGTAATAGGGGGATGACAGTGATAATGTTAGAGGGGGATGACAGTGATAATGTTATAGGGGGATGATAGCGATCATGTTATAGGATGAGGACAGTGATAATGTTATTGGGGGAGGACAGTGATAACGTTATAGGAGGACAGTGATAATGTTATAGGGGGATGACAGTGATAATGTTATAGGCGGATGACAGTGATCATGTTATAGGATGAGGACAGTGATAATGTTATAGGGGGAGGACAGTGATAATGTTATAGGAGGACAGTGATAATGTTATAGGGGGATGACAGTGATAATGTTATAGGGGGATGACAGTGATAATGTTATAGGGGGAGGACAGTGATAATGTTAGAGGAGGACAGTGATAATGTTATAGGGGGAGGACAGTGATAATGTTATAGGAGGACAGTGATAATGTTATGGGGGAAGACAGTGATTATGTTATGGGGGATGACAGTGATAATGTTATAGGAGGATGACAGTGATAATGTAATAGGGGGATGACAGTGATAATGTTATAGGGGGATGTCAGTGATAATGTTATAGGGGGAGGACAGTGATAATGTTATAGGAGGACAGTGATAATGTTATAGGGGAGGACAGTGATAATGTTATAGGGGGATAACAGTGATAATGTTATAGGGGGATGACAGTGATAATGTTATAGGAGGATGACAGTGATAATGTTATAGGGGGATGACAGTGATAATGTTATAGGGGGATGACAGTGATAATGTTATAGGGGTTCAGTGATAATATGATAGGGGGATGACAGTGATAATGTTATAGGGGGACAGTGATAATGTTATAGAAGAACAGTGATAATGTCATAGGGGGAGGACAGTGATAATGTTATAGGGGGATAACAGTGATAATGTTATAGGGGGATGACAGTGATAATGTTATAGGGGGTCAGTGATAATGTTATAGGGGGATGACAGTGATAATGTTATAGGGGGACAGTGATAATGTTATAGGAGAACAGTGATAATGTTATAGGGGGACAGTGATAATGTTATAGGATGAGGACAGTGATAATTTTAAAGGGGGATGACAGTGATAATGTTATAGGGGGACAGTGATAATGTTATAGGAGAACAGTGATAACGTTATAGGGGGAGGACAGTGATAATGTTATAGGGGGACAGTGATAATGTTATAGGGGGATGACAGTGATAATGTTATAGGGGGATGACAGTGATAATGTTATAGGAGGAGGACAGTGATAATGTTATAGGAGGATGACAGTGATAATGTTATAGGGGGAGGATAGTGATAATGTTATAGGGGGATGACATTGATAATGTTATAGGGGGATGACAGTGATAATGTTATAGGGGGATGACAGTTATAATGTTATAGGGGGAGGACAGTGATAATGTTATAGGGGAGGACAGTGATAATGTTATAGGAGGATGACAGTGATAATGTTATAGGGGGAGGACATTGATAAAGTTATATGAGGATGTCAGTGATAATGTTATAGGGGGATGACAGTGATAATGTTATAGGGGGATGACAGTGATAATGTTATAGGGGGAGGACAGTGATAATGTTATAGGAGGACAGTGATAATGTTATAGGCGGGGACAGTGATAATGTTATAGGGGGAGGATAGTGATAATGTTATAGGGGGATGACAGTGATAATTTATAGGGGGAGGACAGTGATGATGTTATAGGGGGAGGACAGTGATAATGTTATAGGGGGATGACAGTGATAATGTTATAGGAGGAGGACCGTGATAATGTTATAGAAGGAGGACAGTGATGATTTTATAGGGTGAGCACAGTGATAATGTTATAGGGGGAGGACAGTCATAATGTTATAGGATGACATTGATAATGCTATAGGGGAGGACAATGATAATGTTATAGGGGGAGGACAGTGATAATGTTATAGGGGGATGACAGTGATAATGTTATAGGGGGTGGTCAGTGATAATGTTATAGGGGGAGGACAGTGATAATGTTATAGGATGACATTCATAGGCTATAGGGGAGGACAGTGATAATGTTATACGATGACAGTGATAATGTCATAGGGGGAGGACAGTGCTAATGTCATAGGGGGGAGGACAGTGCTAATGTTATAGGGGGTGGACAGTGATAATGTTATAGGGGGAGGACAGTGATAATGTTATAGGGGGAGGACAGTGATAATGTGAAAGGGGGATGACAGTGATAATGTTATAGGGGGATGACAGTGATAATGTTATATGATGACAGTGATAATGTTATAGTGGGAGGACAGTGATAATGTTATAGGGGGAGGACAGTGATAATGTGATAGGGGGAGGACAGTGATAATGTTATAGGGAGAGGACAGTGATAATGTTATATGGGGATGACAGTGATAATGTATAGGGGGAGGACAGTGATAATGTTATAGTGGGAGGACAGTGATAATGTTATATGATGACAGTGATAATGTTATAGGGGGATGACAGTTATAATGGTATAGGGGGGTGGACATTGTAATGTTATAGGGGGAGGATTTTGATAATGTTATAGGGGGAGGACAGTGATAATGTTATAGGGGTGAGGACAGTGATAATGTTATAGGGGGATGACAGTGATAATGTTATAGGGGGATGACAGTGATAATGTTATAGGGGGAGGACAGTGATAATGTTATAGGAGGAGGACAGTGATAATGTTATAAGGGGATGACAGTGATAATGTTATAGGGGGAGGACAGTGATAATGTTACAGGGGGATGAGAGTGATAATGTTACAGGGGGATGACAGTGATAATGTTACAGGGGGATGACGGTGATAATGTTATAGGGGGATGACAGTGATAATGTTATAGGGGGAGGACAGTGATAATGTTACAGGGGGATGACAGTGATAATGTTATGCGATGACAGAGATAATGTTATAGGGGGATGACAGTGATAATGTTATAGGGGCAGGACAGTGATAATGTTATAGGGGGATGACAGTGATAATGTTATAGGGGGAGGATAGTGATAATGTTATAGGGGGGATGACATTGATAATGTTATAGGGGGATGACAGTGATAATGTTATAGGGGGATGACAGTGATAATGTTATAGGGGGAGGACAGTGATAATGTTATAGGGGAGGACAGTGATAATGTTATAGGAGGATGACAGTGATAATGTTATAGGGGGAGGACATTGATAATGTTATATGAGGATGTCAGTGATAATGTTATAGGGGGATGACAGTGATAATGTTATAGGGGGATGACAGTGATAATGTTATAGGGGGAGGACAGTGATAATGTTATAGGAGGACAGTGATAATGTTATAGGCGGGGACAGTGATAATGTTATAGGGGGGAGGATAGTGATAATGTTATAGGGGGATGACAGTGATAATTTATTGGGGGAGGACAGTGATGATGTTATAGGGGGAGGACAGTGATAATGTTATAGGGGGATGACAGTGATAATGTTATAGGAGGAGGACCGTGATTAATGTTATAGAAGGAGGACAGTGATGATGTTATAGGGTGAGCACAGTGATAATGTTATAGGGGGAGGAAAGTGATAATGTTATAGGATGACATTGATAATGCTATAGGGGAGGACAGTGATAATGTTATAGGGGGATGAAAGTGATAATGTTATAGGGGGAGGACAGTGATAATGTTATAGGGGGATGACAGTGATAATGTTATAGGGGGAGGACAGTGATAATGTTATAGGGGGAGGACAGTGATAATGTTATAGGATGACATTGATAATGCTTAGGGGAGGACAGTGATAATGTTATACGATGACAGTGATAATGTTATAGGGGGAGGACAGTGATAATGTTATAGGGGGTGGACAGTGATATGTTATAGGGGGAGGACAGTGATAATTTTATAGGGGGATGACAGTGATAATGTTATAGGGGGCGGACAGTGATAATGTTATAGGGGGATGACTGTGATAATGTTATAGGGGGATGACATTGATAATGTTATATGATGACAGTGATAATGTTATAGGGGGAGGACAGTGATAATGTTATAGGGGGAGGACAGTGATAATGTGATAGGGGGAGGACAGTGATAATGTTATAGGGGGAGGACAGTGATAATGTTATAGGGGGATGACAGTGATAATGTTATAGGAGGAGGACAGTGATAATGTTAAAGTGGGAGGACAGTGATAATGTTATATCATGACAGTGCTAATGTTATAGGGGGATGACAGTGATAATGGTATAGGGGGAGGAAATTGATAATGTTATAGGGGTGAGGATTTTGATAATGTTATAGGGGGAGGACAGTGATAATGTTATAGGGGGAGGACAGTGATAATGTTATAGGGGGATGACAGTGATAATGTTATAGGGGGAGGACAGTGATAATGTTAGAGGAGGACAGTGATAATGTTATACGGGAGATGACAGTGATAATGTTATAGGGGCAGGACAGTGATACTGTTATAGGGGGATGACAGTGACAATGTTATAGGGGCCAGGACAGTGATACTGTTATAGGGGGATGACAGTGATAATATTATAGGGGGATGACAGTGATAATGTTATAGGGGAGGACAGTGATAATGTTATGGGGGATGACAGTGATAATGTTATAGGGGCAGGACAGTGATACTGTTATAGGAGGAGGACAGTGATAATGTTATAGGGGGAGGACAGTGATAATGTTATAGGAGGACAGTGATAATGTTATGAGGGAAGACAGTGATAATGTTATAGGGGGAAGACTGTGATAATGTTATAGGGGGAGGACAGTGATTATGTTATAGGATGAGGACAGTGATAATGTAATAGGGGGGAGGACAGTGATAATGTTATAGGGGGAGGACAGTGATAATGTTATAGGGGGATGACAGTGATAATGTTATAGGGGGAGGACAGTGATAATGTTATAAGAGGAGGACAGTGATAATGTAATAGGGGGATGACAGTGATAATGTTAGAGGGGGGATGACAGTGATAATGTTATAGGGGGATGATAGCGATCATGTTATAGGATGAGGACAGTGATAATGTTATTGGGGGAGGACAGTGATAACGTTATAGGAGGACAGTGATAATGTTATAGGGGGATGACAGTGATAATGTTATAGGCGGATGACAGTGATCATGTTATAGGATGAGGACAGTGATAATGTTATAGGGGGAGGACAGTGATAATGTTATAGGAGGACAGTGATATGTTATAGGGGGATGACAGTGATAATGTTATAGGGGGGATGACAGTGATAATGTTATAGGGGGAGGACAGTGATAATGTTAGAGGAGGACAGTGATAATGTTATAGGGGGAGGACAGTGATAATGTTATAGGAGGACAGTGATAATGTTATGGGGGAAGACAGTGATTATGTTATGGGGGATGACAGTGATAATGTTATAGGAGGATGACAGTGATAATGTAATAGGGGGATGACAGTGATAATGTTATAGGGGGATGACAGTGATAATGTTATAGGGGGGAGGACAGTGATAATGTTATAGGAGGACAGTGATAATGTTATAGGGGAGGACAGTGATAATGTTATAGGGGGATAACAGTGATAATGTTATAGGGGGATGACAGTGATAATGTTATAGGAGGATGACAGTGATAATGTTATAGGGGGATGACAGTGATAATGTTATAGGGGGATGACAGTGATAATGTTTATAGGGGTTCAGTGATAATATGATAGGGGGATGACAGTGATAATGTTATAGGGGGACAGTGATAATGTTATAGAAGAACTGTGATAATGTCATAGGGGGAGGACAGTGATAATGTTATCGGGGGATAACAGTGATAATGTTATAGGGGGATGACAGTGATAATGTTATAGGGGGTCAGTGATAATGTTATAGGGGGATGACAGTGATAATGTTATAGGGGGACAGTGATAATGTTATAGGAGAACAGTGATAATGTTATAGGGGGACAGTGATAATGTTATAGGATGAGGACAGTGATAATTTTAAAGGGGGATGACAGTGATAATGTTATAGGGGGACAGTGATAATGTTATAGGAGAACAGTGATAACGTTATAGGGGGAGGACAGTGATAATGTTATAGGGGACAGTGATAATGTTATAGGGGGATGACAGTGATAATGTTTATAGGGGGATGACAGTGATAATGTTATAGGAGGAGGACAGTGATAATGTTATAGGAGGATGACAGTGATAATGTTATAGGGGGAGGATAGTGATAATGTTATAGGGGGATGACATTGATAATGTTATAGGGGGGATGACAGTGATAATGTTATAGGGGGATGACAGTTATAATGTTATAGGGGGAGGACAGTGATAATGTTATAGGGGGAGGACAGTGATTATGTTATAGGAGGATGACAGTGATAATGTTATAGGGGGAGGACATTGATAAAGTTATATGAGGATGTCAGTGATAATGTTTAGGGGGATGACTGTGATAATGTTATAGGGGGATGACATGATAATGGTTATAGGGGGAGGACAGTGATAATGGTATAGGAGGACAGTGATATGTGTAGTGGCGGGGACAGTGATGTTGGGGGAAGGATAGTGATAATGTTATAGGGGGATGACAGTGATAATTTATAGGGGGAGGACAGTGATGATGTTATAGGGGGAGGACAGTGATAATGTTATAGGGGGATGACAGTGATAATGTTATAGGAGGAGGACCGTGATAATGTTATAGAAGGAGGACAGTGATGATGTTATAGGGTGAGCACAGTGATAATGTTATAGGGGGAGGACAGTCATAATGTTATAGGATGACATTGATAATGCTATAGGGGAGGACAATGATAATGTTATAGGGGGAGGACAGTGATAATGTTATAGGGGGATGACAGTGATAATGTTATAGGGGGTGGTCAGTGATAATGTTATAGGGGGAGGACAGTGATAATGTTATAGGATGACATTCATAATGCTATAGGGGAGGACAGTGATAATGTTATACGATGACAGTGATAATGTCATAGGGGGAGGACAGTGCTAATGTCATAGGGGGAGGACAGTGCTAATGTTATAGGGGGTGGACAGTGATAATGTTATAGGGGGAGGACAGTGATAATGTTATAGGGGGAGGACAGTGATAATGTTATAGGGGGATGACAGTGATAATGTTATAGGGGGATGACAGTGATAATGTTATATGATGACAGTGATAATGTTATAGTGGGAGGACAGTGATAATGTTATAGGGGGAGGACAGTGATAATGTGATAGGGGGAGGACAGTGATAATGTTATAGGGAGAGGACAGTGATAATGTTATATGGGGATGACAGTGATAATGTTATAGGGGGAGGACAGTGATAATGTTATAGTGGGAGGACAGTGATAATGTTATATGATGACAGTGATAATGTTATAGGGGGATGACAGTTATAATGGTATAGGGGGTGGACATTGATAATGTTATAGGGGGAGGATTTTGATAATGTTATAGGGGGAGGACAGTGATAATGATATAGGGGGAGGACAGTGATAATGTTATAGGGGGATGACAGTGATAATGTTATAGGGGGATGACAGTGATAATGTTATAGGGGGAGGACAGTGATAATGTTATAGGAGGAGGACAGTGATAATGTTATAAGGGGATGACAGTGATAATGTTATAGGGGGAGGACAGTGATAATGTTACAGGGGGATGAGAGTGATAATGTTACAGGGGGATGACAGTGATAATGTTACAGGGGGATGACGGTGATAATGTTATAGGGGGATGACAGTGATAATGTTATAGGGGGAGGACAGTGATAATGTTACAGGGGGATGACAGTGATAATGTTATGCGATGACAGAGATAATGTTATAGGGGGATGACAGTGATAATGTTATAGGGGCAGGACAGTGATAATGTTATAGGGGGATGACAGTGATAATATTATAGGGGCAGGACTGTGATAATGTTATAGAGGCAGGACTGTGATAATGTTATAGGGGGAGGACAGTGATAATGTTATAAGGGGATGACAGTGATATTGTTATAGGGGGAGGTCAGTGATAATGTTATAGGGGGAGGATAGTGATAATGTTATAGGAGGATGACATTGATAATGTTATAGGGGGATGACAGTGATAATGTTATAGGGGGAGGACTGTGATAATGTTATAGGGGGAGGACAGTGATAATGTTATAGGGGGATGACAGTGATAATGTTACAGGGGGATGACGGTGATAATGTTATAGGGGGATGACAGTGATAATGTTATAGGGGGAGGACAGTGATAATGTTATAGGGAGAACACATTGATAATGTTATAGGGGAGGACAGTGATAATGTTATAGGGGGATGACAGTGATAATGTTATAGGGGGAGGACAGTGATAATGTTAGAGGTGGACAGTGATAATGTTATAGGGGGATGACAGTGATAATGTTATAGGGGGATGAGTGATAATGTTATAGGAGGAGGACAGTGATAATGTTATTGGAGGACAGTGATAATGTTATAGGAGGAGGACAGTGATAATGTTATAGGGGGATGACAGTGATAATGTTATAGGGGGATGACAGTGATAATGTCATAGGGGGAGTACAGTGATAATGTTATAGGAGGATGACAGTGATAATGTTATAGTAGGATGACATTGATAATATTATAAGGGGAGGACAGTGATAATGTTATAGGGGGAGGACAGTGATAATGTTATAGGAGGAGGACAGTGATAATGCTATAGGAGCAGGACAGTGATAATGTTATAGGGGGATGACAGTGATAATGTTATAGGAGGATGACAGTGATAATGTTATAGGAGGAGGACAGTGATAATGTTATAGGAGGATGACAGTGATAATGTTATAGGAGGAGGACAGTGATAATGTTATAGGGGGACAGTGATAATGTTATAGGGGGATGACAGTGATAATGTTATAGGGGGATGACAGTGATAATGTTATAGGAGGAGGACAGTGATAATGTTATAGGAGGATGACAGTGATAATGTTATAGGGGGAGGATAGTGATAATGTTATAGGGGGATGACATTGATAATGTTATAGGGGGATGACAGTGATAATGTTATAGGGGGATGACAGTGATAATGTTATAGGGGGAGGACATTGATAATGTTATAGGGGGAGGACAGTGATAATGTTATGGGGGATGACAGTGATAATGTTATAGGGGCAGGACAGTGATAATGTTATGGGGGATGACAGTGATAATGTTATAGGGGCAGGACAGTGATACTGTTATAGGAGGAGGACAGTGATAATGTTATAGGGGGAGGACAGTGATAATGTTATAGGAGGACAGTGATAATGTTATGAGGGAAGACAGTGATAATGTTATAGGGGGAAGACAGTGATAATGTTATAGGGGGAGGACAGTGATTATGTTATAGGAGGAGGACAGTGATAATGTAATAGGGGGAGGACAGTGATAATGTTATAGGGGGAGGACAGTGATAATGTTATAGGGGGATGACAGTGATAATGTTATAGGGGGAGGACAGTGATAATGTTATAGGGGGAGGACAGTGATAATGTTATTGGAGGACAGTGATAATGTTATAGGAGGAGGACAGTGATAATGTTATAGGGGGATGACAGTGATAATGTTATAGGGGGAGGACAGTGATAATGTTATAGGGGGAGTACAGTGATAATGTTATAGGGGGATGACAGTGATAATGTTATAGGGGGAGGACAGTGATAACGTTATAAGAGGAGGACAGTGATAATGTAATAGGGGGATGACAGTGATAATGTTATAGGGGGATGACAGTGATAATGTTATAGGGGGAGGACAGTGATAATGTTATAGGAGGAGGACAGTGATAATGTTATAGGGGGATGACAGTGATAATGTTATAGGGGGATGACAGTGATAATGTCATAGGGGGAGTACAGTGATAATGTTATAGGAGGATGACAGTGATAATGTTATAGGAGGATGACAGTGATAATATTATAGGGGGAGGACAGTGATAATTTTATAGGGGGAGGACAGTGATAATGTTATAGGAGGAGGACAGTGATAATGCTATAGGAGCAGGACAGTGATAATGTTATAGGGGGATGACAGTGATAATGTTATAGGAGGATGACAGTGATAATGTTATAGGAGGAGGACAGTGATAATGTTATAGGAGGATGACAGTGATAATGTTATAGGAGGAGGACAGTGATAATGTTATAGGGGGACAGTGATAATGTTATAGGGGGATGACAGTGATAATGTTATAGGGGGATGACAGTGATAATGTTATAGGAGGAGGACAGTGATAATGTTATAGGAGGATGACAGTGATAATGTTATAGGGGGAGGATAGTGATAATGTTATAGGGGGATGACATTGATAATGTTATAGGGGGATGACAGCGATAATGTTATAGGGGAAGGACAGTGATACTGTTATAGGGGGATGACAGTGACAATGTTATTGGGGCAGGACAGTGATACTGTTATAGGGGGATGACAGTGATAATATTATAGGGGGATGACAGTGATAATGTTATAGGGGGAGGACAGTGATAATGTTATGGGGGATGACAGTGATAATGTTATAGGGGCAGGACAGTGATACTGTTATAGGAGGAGGACAGTGATAATGTTATAGGGGGAGGACAGTGATAATGTTATAGGAGGACAGTGATAATGTTATGAGGGAAGACAGTGATAATGTTATAGGGGGAAGACAGTGATAATGTTATAGGGGAGGACAGTGATTATGTTATAGGAGGAGGACAGTGATAATGTAATAGGGGGAGGACAGTGATAATGTTATAGGGGGAGGACGGTGATAATGTTATAGGGGGATGACAGTGATAATGTTATAGGGGGAGGACAGTGATAATGTTATAAGAGGAGGACAGTGACAATGTAATAGGGGGATGACAGTGATAATGTAATAGGGGGATGACAGTGATAATGTTATAGGGGGAGGACAGTGATAATGTTATTGGAGGACAGTGATAATGTTATAGGAGGAGGACAGTGATAATGTTATAGGGGGATGACAGTGATAATGTTATAGGGGGATGACAGTGATAATGTCATAGGGGGAGTACAGTGATAATGTTATAGGAGGATGACAGTGATAATGTTATAGGAGGATGACAGTGATAATATTATAGGGGGAGGACAGTGATAATTTTATAGGGGGAGGACAGTGATAATGTTTTAGGAGGAGGACAGTGATAATGCTATAGGAGCAGGACAGTGATAATGTTATAGGGGGATGACAGTGATAATGTTATAGGAGGATGACAGTGATAATGTTATAGGAGGAGGACAGTGATAATGTTATAGGAGGATGACAGTGATAATGTTATAGGAGGAGGACAGTGATAATGATATAGGGGGACAGTGATAATGTTATAGGGGGATGACAGTGATAATGTTATAGGGGGATGACAGTGATAATGTTATAGGAGGAGGACAGTGATAATGTTATAGGAGGATGACAGTGATAATGTTATAGGGGGAGGATAGTGATAATGTTATAGGGGGATGACATTGATAATGTTATAGGGGGATGACAGCGATAATGTTATAGGGGAAGGACAGTGATACTGTTATAGGGGGATGACAGTGACAATGTTATTGGGGCAGGACAGTGATACTGTTATAGGGGGATGACAGTGATAATATTATAGGGGGATGACAGTGATAATGTTATAGGGGGAGGACAGTGATAATGTTATGGGGGATGACAGTGATAATGTTATAGGGGCAGGACAGTGATACTGTTATAGGAGGAGGACAGTGATAATGTTATAGGGGGAGGACAGTGATAATGTTATAGGAGGACAGTGATAATGTTATGAGGGAAGACAGTGATAATGTTATAGGGGGAAGACAGTGATAATGTTATAGGGGGAGGACAGTGATTATGTTATAGGAGGAGGACAGTGATAATGTAATAGGGGGAGGACAGTGATAATGTTATAGGGGGAGGACAGTGATAATGTTATAGGGGGATGACAGTGATAATGTTATAGGGGGAGGACAGTGATAATGTTATAAGAGGAGGACAGTGATAATGTAATAGGGGGATGACAGTGATAATGTTATAGGGGGATGACAGTGATAATGTTATAGGGGGAGGACAGTGATAATGTTATTGGAGGACAGTGATAATGTTATAGGAGGAGGACAGTGATAATGTTATAGGGGGATGACAGTGATAATGTTATAGGGGGATGACAGTGATAATGTCATAGGGGGAGTACAGTGATAATGTTATAGGAGGATGACAGTGATAATGTTATAGGAGGATGACAGTGATAATATTATAGGGGGAGGACAGTGATAATTTTATAGGGGGAGGACAGTGATAATGTTATAGGAGGAGGACAGTGATAATGCTATAGGAGCAGGACAGTGATAATGTTATAGGGGGATGACAGTGATAATGTTATAGGAGGATGACAGTGATAATGTTATAGGAGGAGGACAGTGATAATGTTATAGGAGGATGACAGTGATAATGTTATAGGAGGAGGACAGTGATAATGTTATAGGGGGACAGTGATAATGTTATAGGGGGATGACAGTGATAATGTTATAGGGGGATGACAGTGATAATGTTATAGGAGGAGGACAGTGATAATGTTATAGGAGGATGACAGTGATAATGTTAGAGGGGGAGGATAGTGATAATGTTATAGGGGGATGACATTGATAAGGATATAGGGGGATGACAGTGATAATGTTATAGGGGGATGACAGTGATAATGTTATAGGGGGAGGACAGTGATAATGTTATAGGGGGAGGACAGTGATAATGTTATAGGAGGATGACAGTGATAATGTTATAGGGGGAGGACATTGATAATGTTATTGGAGGATGTCAGTGATAATGTTATAGGGGGATGACAGTGATAATGTTATAGGGGGATGACAGTGATAATGTTATAGGGGGAGGACAGTGATAATGTTATAGGAGGACAGTGATAATGTTATAGGCGGGGACAGTGATAATGTTATAGGGGGAGGATAGTGATAATGTTATAGGGGGATGACAGTGATAATTTATTGGGGGAGGACAGTGATGATGTTATAGGGGGAGGACAGTGATAATGTTATAGGGGGATGACAGTGATAATGTTATAGGAGGAGGACCGTGATAATGTTATAGAAGGAGGACAGTGATGATGTTATAGGGTGAGCACAGTGATAATGTTATAGGGGGAGGACAGTGATAATGTTATAGGATGACATTGATAATGCTATAGAGGAGGACAGTGATAATGTTATAGGGGGATGAAAGTGATAATGTTATAGGGGCAGGACAGTGATAATGTTATAGGGGGATGACAGTGATAATGTTATAGGGGAGGACAGTGATAATGTTATAGGGGGAGGACAGTGATAATGTTATAGGATGACATTGATAATGCTTTAGGGGAGGACAGTGATAATGTTATACGATGACAGTGATAATGTTATAGGGGGAGGACAGTGATAATGTTATAGGGGGCGGACAGTGATAATGTTATAGGGGGATGACAGTGATAATGTTATAGGGGGATGACAGTGATAATATTATATGATGACAGTGATAATGTTATAGGGGGAGGACAGTGATAATGTTATAGGGGGAGGACAGTGATAATGTGATAGGGGGAGGACAGTGATAATGTTATAGGGGGAGGACAGTGATAATGTTATAGGGGGATGAAAGTGATAATGTTATAGGAGGAGGACAGTGATAATGTTAAAGTGGGAGGACAGTGATAATGTTATATGATGACAGTGATAATGTTATAGGGGGATGACAGTGATAATGGTATAGGGGGAGGAAATTGATAATGTTATAGGGGGTGGATTTTGATAATGTTATAGGGGGAGGACAGTGATAATGTTATAGGGGGAGGACAGTGATAATGTTATAGGGGGATGACAGTGATAATGTTATAGGGGGAGGACAGTGATAATGTTAGAGGAGGACAGTGATAATGTTATAGGGGGATGACAGTGATAATGTTATAGGGGCAGGACAGTGATACTGTTATAAGGGGATGACAGTGACAATGTTATAGTGGCAGGACAGTGATACTGTTATAGGGGGATGACAGTGATAATATTATAGGGGGATGACAGTGATAATGTTATAGGGGGAGGACAGTGATAATGTTATGGGGGATGACAGTGATAATGTTATAGGGGCAGGACAGTGATACTGTTATAGGAGGAGGACAGTGATAATGTTATAGGGGGAGGACAGTGATAATGTTATAGGAGGACAGTGATAATGTTATGAGGGAAGACAGTGATAATGTTATAGGGGGAAGACAGTGATAATGTTATAGGGGGAGGACAGTGATTATGTTATAGGAGGAGGACAGTGATAATGTAATAGGGGGAGGACAGTGATAATGTTATAGGGGGAGGACAGTGATAATGTTATAGGGGGATGACAGTGATAATGTTATAGGGGGAGGACAGTGATAATGTTATCGGGGGAGGACAGTGATAATGTTATAGGATGACATTGATAATGCTATAGGGGAGGACAGTGATAATGTTATACGATGACAGTGATAATGTTATAGGGGGAGGACAGTGATAATGTTATAGGGGGTGGACAGTGATAATGTTATAGGGGGAGGACAGTGATAATGTTATAGGGGGATGAGAGTGATAATGTTATAGGGGGAGGACAGTGATAATGTTATAGGGGGATGACAGTGATAATGTTATAGGGGGATGACAGTGATAATGTTATATGATGACAGTGATAATGTTATGGGGGAGGACAGTGATAATGTTATAGGGGGAGGACAGTGATAATGTGATAGGGGGAGGACAGTGATAATGTTATAGGGGGAGGACAGTGATAATGTTATAGGGGGATGACAGTGATAATGTTATAGGGGGAGGACAGTGATAATGTTATATGATGACAGTGATAATGTTATAGGGGGATGACAGTGACAATGGTATAGGGGGAGGAAATTGATAATGTTATAGGGGGAGGATTTTGATAATGTTATAGGGGGAGGACAGTGATAATGTTATAGGAGAACAGTGATAATGTTATAGGGGGACAGTGATAATGTTATAGGATGAGGACAGTGATAATTTTAAAGGGGGATGACAGTGATAATGTTATAGGGGGACAGTGATAATGTTATAGGAGAACAGTGATAACGTTATAGGGGGAGGACAGTGATAATGTTATAGGAGGACAGTAATAATGTTATAGGGGGAGGACCGTGATAATGTGATAGGGGGAGGACAGTGATAATGTTATAGGGGGATGACAGTGATAATGTTATAGGGGGAGGACAGTGATAATGTTATAGTGGGAGGACAGTGATAATGTTATATGATGACAGTGATAATGTTATAGGGGGATGACAGTGATAATGGTATAGGGGGAGGAAATTGATAATGTTATAGGGGGAGGATTTTGATAATGTTATAGGGGGAGGACAGTGATACTGTTATAGGGGGAGGACAGTGATAATGTTATAGGGGGATGACAGTGATAATGTTATAGGGGGAGGACAGTGATAATGTTAGAGGAGGACGGTGATAATGTTATAGGGGGATGACAGCGATAATGTTATAGGGGAAGGACAGTGATACTGTTATAGGGGGATGACAGTGACAATGTTATTGGGGCAGGACAGTGATACTGTTATAGGGGGATGACAGTGATAATTTTATAGGGGGATGACAGTGATAATGTTATAGGGGGAGGACAGTGATAATGTTATGGGTGATGACAGTGGTAATGTTATAGGGGCAGGACAGTGATACTGTTATAGGAGGAGGACACTGATAATGTTATAGGGGGAGGACAGTGATAATGTTATAGGAGGACAGTGATAATGTTATGAGGGAAGACAGTGATAATGTTATAGGGGGAAGACAGTGATAATGTTACAGGGGGTGGACAGTGATTATGTTATAGGAGGAGGACAGTGATAATGTAATAGGGGGAGGACAGTGATAATGTTATAGGGGGAGGACAGTGATAATGTTATAGGGGGATGACAGTGATAATGTTATAGGGGGAGGACAGTGATAATGTTATAAGAGGAGGACAGTGATAATGTAATAGGGGGATGACAGTGATAATGTTATAGGGGGATGACAGTGATAATGTAATAGGGGGAGGACAGTGATAATGTTATTGGAGGACAGTGATAATGTTATAGGAGGAGGACAGTGATAATGTTATAGGGGGATGATAGTGATAATGTTATAGGGGGATGACAGTGATAATGTCATAGGGGGAGTACAGTGATAATGTTATAGGAGGATGACAGTGATAATGTTATAGGAGGATGACAGTGATAATATTATAGGGGGAGGACAGTGATAATTTTATAGGGGGAGGACAGTGATAATGTTATAGGAGGAGGACAGTGATAATGCTATAGGAGCAGGACAGTGATAATGTTATAGGGGGATGACAGTGATAATGTTATAGGAGGATGACAGTGATAATGTTATAGGAGGAGGACAGTGATAATGTTATAGGAGGATGACAGTGATAATGTTATAGGAGGAGGACAGTGATAATGTTATAGGGGGACAGTGATAATGTTATAGGGGGATGACAGTGATAATGTTATAGGGGGATGACAGTGATAATGTTATAGGAGGAGGACAGTGATAATGTTATAGGAGGATGACAGTGATAATGTTATAGGGGGAGGATAGTGATAATGTTAAAGGGGGATGACATTGATAATGTTATAGGGGGATGACAGTGATAATGTTATAGGGGGATGACAGTGATAATGTTATAGGGGGAGGACAGTGATAATGTTATAGGGGGAGGACAGTGATAATGTTATAGGAGGATGACAGTGATAATGTTATAGGGGGAGGACATTGATAATGTTATTGGAGGATGTCAGTGATAATGTTATAGGGGGATGACAGTGATAATGTTATAGGGGGATGACAGTGATAATGTTATAGGGGGAGGACAGTGATAATGTTATAGGAGGACAGTGATAATGTTATAGGCGGGGACAGTGATAATGTTATAGGGGGAGGATAGTGATAATGTTATAGGGGGATGACAGTGATAATTTATTGGGGGAGGACAGTGATGATGTTATAGGGGGAGGACAGTGATAATGTTATAGGGGGATGACAGTGATAATGTTATAGGAGGAGGACCGTGATAATGTTATAGAAGGAGGACAGTGATGATGTTATAGGGTGAGCACAGTGATAATGTTATAGGGGGAGGACAGTGATAATGTTATAGGATGACATTGATAATGCTATAGGGGAGGACAGTGATAATGTTATAGGGGGATGAAAGTGATAATGTTATAGGGGGAGGACAGTGATAATGTTATAGGGGGATGACAGTGATAATGTTATAGGGGGAGGACAGTGATAATGTTATAGGGGGAGGACAGTGATAATGTTATAGGATGACATTGATAATGCTTTAGGGGAGGACAGTGATAATGTTATACGATGACAGTGATAATGTTATAGGGGGAGGACAGTGATAATGTTATAGGGGGTGGACAGTGATAATGTTATAGGGGGAGGACAGTGATAATGTTATAGGGGGATGACAGTGATAATGTTATAGGGGGCGGACAGTGATAATGTTATAGGGGGATGACAGTGATAATGTTATAGGGGGATGACAGTGATAATGTTATATGATGACAGTGATAATGTTATAGGGGGAGGACATTGATAATGTTATAGGGGGAGGACAGTGATAATGTGATAGGGGGAGGACAGTGATAATGTTATAGGGGGAGGACAGTGATAATGTTATAGGGGGATGACAGTGATAATGTTATAGGAGGAGGACAGTGATAATGTTAAAGTGGGAGGACAGTGATAATGTTATATGATGACAGTGATAATGTTATAGGGGGATGACAGTGATAATGGTATAGGGGGAGGAAATTGATAACGTTATAGGGGGAGGATTTTGATAATGTTATAGGGGGAGGACAGTGATAATGTTATAGGGGGATGACAGTGATAATGTTATAGGGGGAGGACAGTGATAATGTTAGAGGAGGACAGTGATAATGTTATAGGGGGATGACAGTGATAATGTTAAAGGGGCAGGACAGTGATACTGTTATAGGGGGATGACAGTGACAATGTTATAGGGGCAGGACAGTGATACTGTTATAGGGGGATGACAGTGATAATATTATAGGGGGATGACAGTGATAATGTTATAGGGGGAGGACAGTGATAATGTTATGGGGGATGACAGTGATAATGTTATAGGGGCAGGACAGTGATACTGTTATAGGAGGAGGACAGTGATAATGTTATAGGGGGAGGACAGTGATAATGTTATAGGAGGACAGTGATAATGTTATGAGGGAAGACAGTGATAATGTTATAGGGGGAAGATAGTGATAATGTTATAGGGGGAGGACAGTGATTATGTTATAGGAGGAGGACAGTGATAATGTAATAGGGGGAGGACAGTGATAATGTTATAGGGGGAGGACAGTGATAATGTTATAGGGGGATGACAGTGATAATGTTATAGGGGGAGGACAGTGATAATGTTATAGGGGGATGACAGTGATAATGTTATAGGGGGATGACTGTGATAATGTTATAGGGGGTCAGTGATAATATGATAGGGGGATGACAGTGATAATGTTATAGGGGGACAGTGATAATGTTATAGAAGAACAGTGATAATGTCATAGGGGGAGGACAGTGATAATGTTATAGGGGGATAACAGTGATAATGTTATAGGGGGATGACAGTGATAATGTTATAGGGGGTCAGTGATAATGTTATAGGGGGATGACAGTGATAATGTTATAGGGGGACAGTGATAATGTTATAGGAGAACAGTGATAATGTTATAGGGGGACTGTGATAATGTTATAGGATGAGGACAGTGATAATTTTAAAGGGGGATGACAGTGATAATGTTATAGGGGGACAGTGATAATGTTATAGGAGAACAGTGATAATGTTATAGGGGGAGGACAGTGATAATGTTATAGGAGGACAGTAATAATGTTATAGGGGGAGGACGTGATAATGTTATAGGGGGAGGACAGTGATAATGTTATAGGGGGAGGACAGTGATAATGTTATAAGGGGATGACAGTGATAATGTTATAGGGGGAGGACAGTGATAATGTTATATGAGGAGGACTGTGATAATGTTATAGGCGGGGACAGTGATAATGTTATAGGGGGAGGATAGTGATAATGTTATACGGGGATGACCGTGATAATTTATAGGGGGAGGACAGTGATGATGTTATAGGGGGAGGACAGTGATAATGTTATAGGGGGATGACAGTGATAATGTTATAGGAGGAGGACCGTGATAATGTTATAGAAGGAGGACAGTGATGATGTTATAGGGTGAGCACAGTGATAATGTTATAGGGGGAGGACAGTGATAATGTTATAGGATGACATTGATAATGCTATAGGGGAGGACAGTGATAATGTTATAGGGGGATGAAAGTGATAATGTTATAGGGGGAGGACAGTGATAATGTTATAGGGGGATGACAGTGATAATGTTATAGGGGGAGGACAGTGATAATGTTATAGGGGGAGGACAGTGATAATGTTATAGGATGACATTGATAATGCTATAGGGGAGGACAGTGATAATGTTATACGATGACAGTGATAATGTTATAGGGGGAGGACAGTGATAATGTTATAGGGGGTGGACAGTGATAATGTTATAGGGGGATGACAGTGATAATGTTATAGGGGGATGACAGTGATAATGTTATATGATGACAGTGATAATGTTATAGGGGGAGGACAGTGATAATGTTATAGGGGGAGGACAGTGATAATGTGATAGGGGGAGGACAGTGATAATGTTATAGGGGGAGGACAGTGATAATGTTATAGTGGGAGGACAGTGATAATGTTATATGATGACAGTGATAATGTTATAGGGGGATGACAGTGATAATGGTATAGGGGGAGGAAATTGATAATGTTATAGGGGGAGGATTTTGATAATGTTATAGGGGGAGGACAGTGATAATGTTATAGGGGGAGGACAGTGATAATGTTATAGGGGGATGACAGTGATAATGTTATAGGGGGAGGACAGTGATAATGTTAGAGGAGGACAGTGATAATGTTATAGGGGGATGACAGCGATAATGTTATAGGGGAAGGACAGTGATACTGTTATAGGGGGATGACAGTGACAATGTTATTGGGGCAGGACAGTGATACTGTTATAGGGGGATGACAGTGATAATATTATAGGGGGATGACAGTGATAATGTTATAGGGGGAGGACAGTGATAATGTTATGGGGGATGACAGTGATAATGTTATAGGGGCAGGACAGTGATACTGTTATAGGAGGAGGACAGTGATAATGTTATAGGGGGAGGACAGTGATAATGTTATAGGCGGACAGTGATAATGTTATGAGGGAAGACAGTGATAATGTTATAGGGGGAAGACAGTCATAATGTTATAGGGGGAGGACAGTGATTATGTTATAGGAGGAGGACAGTGATAATGTAATAGGGGGAGGACAGTGATAATGTTATAGGGGGAGTACAGTGATAATGTTATAGGGGGATGACAGTGATAATGTTATAGGGGGAGGACAGTGATAATGTTATAAGAGGAGGACAGTGATAATGTAATAGGGGGATGACAGTGATAATGTTATAGGGGGATGACAGTGATAATGTTATAGGGGGAGGACAGTGATAATGTTATTGGAGGACAGTGATAATGTTATAGGAGGAGGACAGTGATAATGTTATAGGGGGATGACAGTGATAATGTTATAGGGGGATGACAGTGATAATGTCATAGGGGGAGTACAGTGATAATGTTATAGGAGGATGACAGTGATAATGTTATAGGAGGATGACAGTGATAATATTATAGGGGGAGGACAGTGATAATTTTATAGGGGGAGGACAGTGATAATGTTATAGGAGGAGGACAGTGATAATGCTATAGGAGCAGGACAGTGATAATGTTATAGGGGGATGACAGTGATAATGTTATAGGAGGATGACAGTGATAATGTTATAGGAGGAGGACAGTGATAATGTTATAGGAGGATGACAGTGATAATGTTATAGGAGGAGGACAGTGATAATGTTATAGGGGGACAGTGATAATGTTATAGGGGGATGACAGCGATAATGTTATAGGGGGATGACAGTGATAATGTTATAGGAGGAGGACAGTGATAATGTTATAGGAGGATGACAGTGATAATGTTATAGGGGGAGGATAGTGATAATGTTATAGGGGGATGACATTGATAATGTTATAGGGGGATGACAGTGATAATGTTATAGGGGGATGACAGTGATAATGTTATAGGGGGAGGACAGTGATAATGTTATAGGGGGAGGACAGTGATAATGTTATAGGAGGATGACAGTGATAATGTTATAGGGGGAGGACATTGATAATGTTATTGGAGGATGTCAGTGATAATGTTATAGGGGGATGACAGTGATAATGTTATAGGGGGATGACAGTGATAATGTTATAGGGGGAGGACAGTGATAATGTTATAGGAGGACAGTGATAATGTTATAGGCCGTGACAGTGATAATGTTATAGGGGGAGGATAGTGATAATGTTATAGGGGGATGACAGTGATAATTTATTGGGGGAGGACAGTGATGATGTTATAGGGGGAGGACAGTGATAATGTTATAGGGGGATGACAGTGATAATGTTATAGGAGGAGGACCGTGATAATGTTATAGAAGGAGGACAGTGATGATGTTATAGGGTGAGCACAGTGATAATGTTATAGGGGGAGGACAATGATAATGTTATAGGATGACATTGATAATGCTATAGGGGAGGACAGTGATAATGTTATAGGGGGATGACAGGGATAATGTTATAGGGGGAGGACAGTGATAATGTTATAGGGGGAGGACAGTGATAATGTTATAGGATGACATTGATAATGCTTTAGGGGAGGACAGTGATAATGTTATACGATGACAGTGATAATGTTATAGGGGGAGGACAGTGATAATGTTATAGGGGGTGGACAGTGATAATGTTATAGGGGGAGGACAGTGATAATGTTATAGGGGGATGACAGTGATAATGTTATAGGGGGCGGACAGTGATAATGTTATAGGGGGATGACAGTGATAATGTTATAGGGGGATGACAGTGATAATGTTATATGATGACAGTGATAATGTTATAGGGGGAGGACAGTGATAATGTTATAGGGGGAGGACAGTGATAATGTTAGAGGAGGACAGTGATAATGTTATAGGGGGAAAACAGTGATAATGTTATAGGGGGATGACAGTGATAATATTATAGGGGGATGACAGTGATAATGTTATAGGGGGAGGACAGTGATAATGTTATGGGGGATGACAGTGATAATGTTATAGGGGCAGGACAGTGATACTGTTATAGGAGGAGGACAGTGATAATGTTATAGGGGTAGGACAGTGATAATGTTATAGGAGGACAGTGATAATGTTATGAGGGAAGACAGTGATAATGTTATAGGGGGAAGACAGTGATAATGTTATAGGGGGAGGACAGTGATTATGTTATAGGAGGAGGACAGTGATAATGTAATAGGGGGAGGACAGTGATAATGTTATAGGGGGAGGACAGTGATAATGTTATAGGGGGATGACAGTGATAATGTTATAGGGGGAGGACAGTGATAATGTTATAAGAGGAGGACAGTGATAATGTAATAGGGGGATGACAGTGATAATGTTAGAGGGGGATGACAGTGATAATGTGACAGGGGGATGATAGTGATCATGTTATAGGATGAGGACAGTGATAATGTTATTGGGGGAGGACAGTGATAATGTTATAGGGGGACAGTGATAATGTTATAGGGGGATGACAGTGATAATGTCATAGGCGGATGACAGTGATCATGTTATAGGATGAGGACAGTGATAATGTTACAGGGGGAGGACAGTGATAATGTTATAGGAGGACAGTGATAATGTTATAGGGGGATGACAGTGATAATGTTATAGGGGGATGACAGTGATAATGTTATAGGGGGAGGACAGTGATAATGTTAGAGGAGGACAGTGATAATGTTATAGGGGGAGGACAGTGATAATGTTATAGGAGGACAGTGATAATGTTATGGGGGAAGACAGTGATTATGTTATGGGGGATGACAGTGATAATGTTATAGGAGGATGACAGTGATAATGTAATAGGGGGATGACAGTGATAATGTTATAGGGGGATGACAGTGATAATGTTATAGGGGGAGGACAGTGATAATGTTATAGGAGGACAGTGATAATGTTATAGGGGAGGACAGTGATAATGTTATAGGGGGATAACAGTGATAATGTTATAGGGGGATGACAGTGATAATGTTATAGGAGGATGACAGTGATAATGTTATAGGGGGATGACAGTGATAATGTTATAGGGGGATGACAGTGATAATGTTATAGGGGGTCAGTGATAATATGATAGGGGGATGACAGTGATAATGTTATAGGGGGACAGTGATAATGTTATAGAAGAACAGTGATAATGTCATAGGGGGAGGACAGTGATAATGTTATAGGGGGATAACAGTGATAATGTTATAGGGGGATGACAGTGATAATGTTATAGGGGGTCAGTGATAATGTTATAGGGGGATGACAGTGATAATGTTATAGGGGGACAGTGATAATGTAATAGGAGAACAGTGAGAATGTTATAGGGGGACAGTGATAATGTTATAGGATGAGGACAGTGATAATTTTAAAGGGGGATGACAGTGATAATGTAATCGGGGGACAGTGATAATGTTATAGGAGAACAGTGATAATGTTATAGGGGGAGGACAGTGATAATGTTATAGGAGGACAGTAATAATGTTATAGGGGGAGGACCGTGATAATGTTATAGGGGGAGGACAGTGATAATGTTATAGGGGGAGGACAGTGATAATGTTATAAGGGGATGACAGTGATAATGTTATAGGGGGAGGACAGTGATAATGTTATATGAGGAGGACTGTGATAATGTTATAGGCGGGGACAGTGATAATGTTATAGGGGGAGGATAGTGATAATGTTATACGGGGATGACCGTGATAATTTATAGGGGGAGGACAGTGATGATGTTATAGGGGGAGGACAGTGATAATGTTATAGGGGGATGACAGTGATAATGTTATAGGAGGAGGACCGTGATAATGTTATAGAAGGAGGACAGTGATGATGTTATAGGGTGAGCACAGTGATAATGTTATAGGGGGAGGACAGTGATAATGTTATAGGATGACATTGATAATGCTATAGGGGAGGACAGTGATAATGTTATAGGGGGATGAAAGTGATAATGTTATAGGGGGAGGACCATGATAATGTTATAGGGGGATGACAGTGATAATGTTATAGGGGGAGGACAGTGATAATGTTATAGGGGGAGGACAGTGATAATGTTATAGGATGACATTGATAATGCGATAGGGGAGGACAGTGATAATGTTATACGATGACAGTGATAATGTTATAGGGGGAGGACAGTGATAATGTTATAGGGGGTGGACAGTGATAATGTTATAGGGGGAGGACAGTGATAATGTTATAGGGGGATGACAGTGATAATGTTATAGGGGGAGGACAGTGATAATGTTAAAGGGGGATGACAGTGATAATGTTATAGGGGGATGACAGTGATAATGTTATATGATGACAGTGATAATGTTATAGGGGGAGGACAGTGATAATGTTATAGGGGGAGGACAGTGATAATGTGATAGGGGGAGGACAGTGATAATGTTATAGGGGGAGGACAGTGATAATGTTATAGGGGCAGGACAGTGATACTGCTATAGGGGGATGACAGTGACAATGTTATAGGGGCAGGACAGTGATACTGTTACAGGGGGATGACAGTTATAATATTATAGGGGGATGACAGTGATAATGTTATAGGGGGAGGACAGTGATAATGTTATGGGGGATGACAGTGATAATGTTATAGGGGCAGGACAGTGATACTGTTATAGGAGGAGGACAGTGATAATGTTATAGGGGGAGGACAGTGATAATGTTATAGGAGGACAGTGATAATGTTATGAGGGAAGTCAGTGATAATGTTATAGGGGGAAGACAGTGATAATGTTATAGGGGGAGGACAGTGATTATGTTATAGGAGGAGGACAGTGATAATGTAATAGGGGGAGGACAGTGATAATGTTATAGGGGGAGGACAGTGATAATGTTATAGGGGGATGACAGTGATAATGTTATAGGGGGAGGACAGTGATAATGTTATAAGAGGAGGACAGTGATAATGTAATAGGGGGATGACAGTGATAATTTTATAGGGGGATGACAGTGATAATGTTATAGGGGGATGACAGTGATAATGTTATAGGGGGAGGACAGTGATAATGTTATTGGAGGACAGTGATAATGTTATAGGAGGAGGACAGTGATAATGTTATAGGGGGATGACAGTGATAATGTTATAGGGGGATGACAGTGATAATGTCATAGGGGGAGTACAGTGATAATGTTATAGGAGGATGACAGTGATAATGTTATAGGAGGATGACAGTGATAATATTATAGGGGGAGGACAGTGATAATGTTATAGGGGGAGGACACTGATAATGTTATAGGAGGAGGACAGTGATAATGCTATAGGAGCAGGACAGTGATAATGTTATAGAGGGATGACAGTGATAATGTTATAGGAGGATGACAGTGATAATGTTATAGGAGGAGGACAGTGATAATGTTATAGGGGGACAGTGATAATGTTATAGGGGGATGACAGTGATAATGTTATAGGGGGATGACAGTGATAATGTTATAGGAGGAGGACAGTGATAATGTTATAGGAGGATGACAGTGATAATGTTATAGGGGGAGGATAGTGATAATGTTATAGGGGGATGACATTGATAATGTTATAGGGGGATGACAGTGATAATGTTATAGGGGGATGACAGTGATAATGTTATAGGGGGAGGACAGTGATAATGTTATAGGGGGAGGACAGTGATAATGTTATAGGAGGATGACAGTGATAATGTTATATGGGGAGGACATTGATAATGTTATTGGAGGATGTCAGTGATAATGGTATAGGGGGATGACAGTGATAATGTTATAGGGGGATGACAGTGATAATGTTATAGGGGGAGGACAGTGATAATGTTATAGGAGGACAGTGATAATGTTATAGGCGGGGACAGTGATAATGTTATAGGGGGAGGATAGTGATAATGTTATAGGGGGATGACAGTGATAATTTATTGGGGGAGGACAGTGATGATGTTATAGGGGGAGGACAGTGATAATGTTATAGGGGGATGACAGTGATAATGTTATAGGAGGAGGACAGTGATAATGTTATAGAAGGAGGACAGTGATGATGTTATAGGGTGAGCACAGTGATAATGTTATAGGGGGAGGACAGTGATAATGTTATAGGATGACATTGATAATGCTATAGGGGAGGACAGTGATAATGTTATAGGGGGAGGACAGTGATAATGTTATAGGGGGATGAGAGTGATAATGTTATATGATGACAGTGATAATGTTATAGGGGGATGACTGTGATAATGTTATAGGGGGAGGACAGTGATAATGTTATAGGATGCCAGTGATAATGTTATAGGGGAGGACAGTGATAATGTTATAGGGGGATGAGAGTGATAATGTTATATGATGACAGTGCTAATGTTATAGGGGGATGACAGTGATAATGTTATAGGGGGAGGACAGTGATAATGTTATAGGATGCCAGTGATAATGTTATAGGGGAGGACAGTGATAATGTTATAGGGGAGGACAGTGATAATGTTATAGGGGGAGGACAGTGATAATGTTATATGATGACAGTGATAACGTTATAGGGGCAGGACAGTGATGATGTTATAGGAGGAGGACAGTGATAATGTTATAGGGGGAGGAGTGTGATAATGTTATAGGGGGATGACAGTGATAATGTTATAGGGGGAGGACAGTGATAATGTTATAGGGGAAGGACAGTGATAATGTTATAGGGGGAGGACAGTGATAATGTTATAGGGGGAGGACAGTGATAATGTTATAGGGGAATGACAGTGATAATGTTATAGGGGGAGGACAGTGATAATGTTATAGGAGGAGGACAGTGATAATGTTATAGGGGGATGACAGTGATAATGTTATAGGGGCAGGACAGTGATAATATTATAGGGGGATGACAGTGATAATGTTATAGGGGGATGACAGTGATAATGTTATAGGAGGAGGACAGTGATAATGTTATTGGAGGACAGTGATAATGTTATAGGAGGAGGACAGTGATAATGTTATAGGGGGATGACAGTGATAATGTTATAGGGGGATGACAGTGATAATGTCATAGGGGGAGTACAGTGATAATGTTATAGGAGGATGACAGTGGTAATGTTATAGGAGGATGAGTGATAATATTATAGGGGGAGGACAGTGATAATGTTATAGGGGGAGGACAGTGATAATGTTATAGGAGGAGGACAGTGATAATGCTATAGGAGCAGGACAGTGATAATGTTATAGGGGGATGACAGTGATAATGTTATAGGAGGATGACAGTGATAATGTTATAGGAGGAGGACAGTGATAATGTTATAGGAGGATGACAGTGATAATGTTATAGGAGGAGGACAGTGATAATGTTTTAGGGGGACAGTGATAATGTTATAGGGGGATGACAGTGATAATGTTATAGGGGGATGACAGTGATAATGTGATAGGGGGAGGACAGTGATAATGTTATAGGGGGAGGACAGTGATAATGTTATAGGGGGATGACAGTGATAATGTTATAGGAGGAGGACAGTGATAATGTTAAAGTGGGAGGACAGTGATAATGTTATATGATGACAGTGATAATGTTATAGGGGGATGACAGTGATAATGGTATAGGGGGAGGAAATTGATAATGTTATAGGGGGAGGATTTTGATAATGTTATAGGGGGAGGACAGTGATAATGTTATAGGGGGAGGACAGTGATAATGTTATAGGGGGATGACAGTGATAATGTTATAGGGGGAGGACAGTGATAATGTTACAGGAGGACAGTGATAATGTTATAGGGGGATGACAGTGATAATGTTATAGGGGCAGGACAGTGATACTGTTATAGGGGGATGACAGTGACAATGTTATAGGGGCAGGACAGTGATACTGTTATAGGGGGATGACAGTGATAATATTATAGGGGGATGACAGTGATAATGTTATAGGGGGAGGACAGTGATAATGTTATGGGGGATGACAGTGATAATGTTATAGGGGCTGGACAGTGATACTGTTATAGGAGGAGGACAGTGATAATGTTATAGGGGGAGGACAGTGATAATGTTATAGGAGGACAGTGATAATGTTATGAGGGAAGACAGTGATAATGTTATAGGGGGAAGACAGTGATAATGTTATAGGGGGAGGACAGTGATTATGTTATAGGAGGAGGACAGTGATAATGTAATAGGGGGAGGACAGTGATAATGTTATAGGGGGAGGACAGTGATAATGTTATAGGGGGATGACAGTGATAATGTTATAGGGGGAGGACAGTGATAATGTTATAAGAGGAGGACAGTGATAATGTAATAGGGGGATGACAGTGATAATGTTAGAGGGGGATGAGAGTGATAATGTTATAGGGGGATGATAGTGATCATGTTATAGGATGAGGACAGTGATAATGTTATTCGGGGAGGACAGTGATAATGTTATAGGGGGACAGTGATAATGTTATAGGGGGATGACAGTGATAATGTTATAGGCGGATGACAGTGATCATGTTATAGGATGAGGACAGTGATAATGTTATAGGGGGAGGACAGTGATAATGTTATAGGAGGACAGTGATAATGTTATAGGGGGATGACAGTGATAATGTTATAGGGGGATGACAGTGATAATGTTATAGGGGGAGGACAGTGATAATGTTAGAGGAGGACAGTGATAATGTTATAGGGGGAGGACAGTGATAATGTTATAGGAGGACAGTGATAATGTTATGGGGGAAGACAGTGATTATGTTATGGGGGATGACAGTGATAATGTTATAGGAGGATGACAGTGATAATGTAATAGGGGGATGACAGTGATAATGTTATAGGGGGATGACAGTGATAATGTTATAGGGGGAGGACAGTGATAATGTTATAGGAGGACAGTGATAATGTTATAGGGGAGGACAGTGATAATGTTATAGGGGGATAACAGTGATAATGTTATAGGGGGATGACAGTGATAATGTTATAGGAGGATGACAGTGATAATGTTATATGGGGATGACAGTGATAATGTTATAGGGGGATGACAGTGATAATGTTATAGGGGCTCAGTGATAATATGATAGGGGGATGACAGTGATAATGTTATAGGGGGACAGTGATAATGTTATAGAAGAACAGTGATAATGTCATAGGGGGAGGACAGTGATAATGTTATAGGGGGATAACAGTGATAATGTTATAGGGGGATGACAGTGATAATGTTATAGGGGGTCAGTGATAATGTTATAGGGGGATGACAGTGATAATGTTATAGGGGGACAGTGATAATGTTATAGGAGAACAGTGATAATGTTATAGGGGGACAGTGATAATGTTATAGGATCAGGACAGTGATAATTTTAAAGGGGGATGACAGTGATAATGTTATAGGGGGACAGTGATAATGTTATAGGAGAACAGTGATAATGTTATAGGGGGAGGACAGTGATAATGTTATAGGAGGACAGTAATAATGTTATAGGGGGAGGACCGTGATAATGTTATAGGGGGAGGACAGTGATAATGTTATAGGGGGAGGACAGTGATAATGTTATAAGGGGATGAGAGTGATAATGTTATAGGGGGAGGACAGTGATAATGTTATATGAGGAGGACTGTGATAATGTTATAGGCGGGGACAGTGATAATGTTATAGGTGGAGGATAGTGATAATGTTATACGGGGATGACCGTTATAATTTATAGGGGGAGGACAGTGATGATGTTATAGGGGGAGGACAGTGATAATGTTATAGGGGGATGACAGTGATAATGTTATAGGAGGAGGACCGTGATAATGTTATAGAAGGAGGACAGTGATGATGTTATAGGGTGAGCACAGTGATAATGTTATAGGGGGAGGACAGTGATAATGTTATAGGATGACATTGATAATGCAATAGGGGAGGACAGTGATAATGTTATAGGGGGATGACAGTGATAATGTTATAGGGGGAGGACAGTGATAATGTTATAGGGGGAGGACAGTGATAATGTTATAGGATGACATTGATAATGCTATAGGGGAGGACAGTGATAATGTTATACGATGACAGTGATAATGTTATAGGGGGAGGACAGTGATAATGTTATAGGGGGTGGACAGTAATAATGTTATAGGGGGAGGACAGTGATAATGTTATAGGGGGATGACAGTGATAATGTTATAGGGGGAGGACAGTGATAATGTTATAGGGGGATGACAGTGATAATGTTATAGGGGGATGACAGTGATAATGTTATATGATGACAGTGATAATGTTATAGGGGGAGGACAGTGATAATGTTATAGGGGGAGGACAGTGATAATGTTATAGGGGGATGACAGTGATAATGTTATAGGGGGAGGACAGTGATAATGTTAGAGGAGGACAGTGATAATGTTATAGGGGGAGGACAGTGATAATGTTATAGGAGGACAGTGATAATGTTATGGGGGAAGACAGTGATTATGTTATGGGGGATGACAGTGATAATGTTATAGGAGGATGACAGTGATAATGTAATAGGGGGATGACAGTGATAATGTTATAGGGGGATGACAGTGATAATGTTATAGGGGGAGGACAGTGATAATGTTATAGGAGGACAGTGATAATGTTATAGGGGAGGACAGTGATAATGTTATAGGGGGATAACAGTGATAATGTTATAGGGGGATGACAGTGATAATGTTATAGGAGGATGACAGTGATAATGTTATATGGGGATGACAGTGATAATGTTATAGGGGGATGACAGTGATAATGTTATAGGGGCTCAGTGATAATATGATAGGGGGATGACAGTGATAATGTTATAGGGGGACAGTGATAATGTTATAGAAGAACAGTGATAATGTCATAGGGGGAGGACAGTGATAATGTTATAGGGGGATAACAGTGATAATGTTATAGGGGGATGACAGTGATAATGTTATAGGGGGTCAGTGATAATGTTATAGGGGGATGACAGTGATAATGTTATAGGGGGACAGTGATAATGTTATAGGAGAACAGTGATAATGTTATAGGGGGACAGTGATAATGTTATAGGATCAGGACAGTGATAATTTTAAAGGGGGATGACAGTGATAATGTTATAGGGGGACAGTGATAATGTTATAGGAGAACAGTGATAATGTTATAGGGGGAGGACAGTGATAATGTTATAGGAGGACAGTAATAATGTTATAGGGGGAGGACCGTGATAATGTTATAGGGGGAGGACAGTGATAATGTTATAGGGGGAGGACAGTGATAATGTTATAAGGGGATGACAGTGATAATGTTATAGGGGGAGGACAGTGATAATGTTATATGAGGAGGACTGTGATAATGTTATAGGCGGGGACAGTGATAATGTTATAGGTGGAGGATAGTGATAATGTTATACGGGGATGACCGTTATAATTTATAGGGGGAGGACAGTGATGATGTTATAGGGGGAGGACAGTGATAATGTTACAGGGGGATGACAGTGATAATGTTATAGGAGGAGGACCGTGATAATGTTATAGAAGGAGGACAGTGATGATGTTATAGGGTGAGCACAGTGATAATGTTATAGGGGGAGGACAGTGATAATGTTATAGGATGACATTGATAATGCAATAGGGGAGGACAGTGATAATGTTATAGGGGGATGACAGTGATAATGTTATAGGGGGAGGACAGTGATAATGTTATAGGGGGAGGACAGTGATAATGTTATAGGATGACATTGATAATGCTATAGGGGAGGACAGTGATAATGTTATCCGATGACAGTGATAATGTTATAGGGGGAGGACAGTGATAATGTTATAGGGGGTGGACAGTAATAATGTTATAGGGGGAGGACAGTGATAATGTTATAGGGGGATGACAGTGATAATGTTATAGGGGGAGGACAGTGATAATGTTATAGGGGGATGACAGTGATAATGTTATAGGGGGATGACAGTGATAATGTTATATGATGACAGTGATAATGTTATAGGGGGAGGACAGTGATAATGTTATAGGGGGAGGACAGTGATAATGTGATAGGGGGAGGACAGTGATAATGTTATAGGGGGAGGACAGTGATAATGTTATAGGGGGATGACAGTGATAATGTTATAGGTGGAGGACAGTGATAATGTTATATGATGACAGTGATAATGTTATAGGGGGATGACAGTGACAATGGTATAGGGGGAGGAAATTGATAATGTTATAGGGGGAGGATTTTGATAATGTTATAGGGGGAGGACAGAGATAATTTTATAGGGGGAGGACAGTGATAATGTTATAGGGGGATGACAGTGATAATGTTATAGGGGGAGGACAGTGATAATGTTAGAGGAGGACACTGATAATGTTATAGGGGGATGAAAGTGATAATGTTATAGGGGCAGGACAGTGATACTGTTATAGGGGGATGACAGTGACAATGTTATAGGGGCAGGACAGTGATACTGTTATAGGGGGATGACAGTGATAATATTATAGGGGGATGACAGTGATAATGTTATAGGGGGAGGACAGTGATAATGTTATGGGGGATGACAGTGATAATGTTATAGGGGAGGACAGTGATACTGTTATAGGAGGAGGACAGTGATAATGTTATAGGGGGAGGACAGTGATAATGTTATAGGAGGACAGTGATAATGTTATGAGGGAAGTCAGTGATAATGTTATAGGGGGAAGACAGTGATAATGTTATAGGGGGAGGACAGTGATAATGTTATAGGGGGAGGACAGTGATAATGTTATAGGATGACATTGATAATGCTATAGGGGAGGACAGTGATAATGTTATACGATGACAGTGATAATGTTATAGGGGGAGGACAGTGATAATGTTATAGGGGGTGGACAGTAATAATGTTATAGGGGGAGGACAGTGATAATGTTATAGGGGGATGACAGTGATAATGTTATAGGGGGAGGACAGTGATAATGTTATAGGGGGATGACAGTGATAATGTTATAGGGGGATGACAGTGATAATGTTATATGATGACAGTGATAATGTTATAGGGGGAGGACAGTGATAATGTTATAGGGGGAGGACAGTGATAATGTTATAGGGGGATGACAGTGATAATGTTATAGGGGGAGGACAGTGATAATGTTAGAGGAGGACAGTGATAATGTTATAGGGGGAGGACAGTGATAATGTTATAGGAGGACAGTGATAATGTTATGGGGGAAGACAGTGATTATGTTATGGGGGATGACAGTGATAATGTTATAGGAGGATGACAGTGATAATGTAATAGGGGGATGACAGTGATAATGTTATAGGGGGATGACAGTGATAATGTTATAGGGGGAGGACAGTGATAATGTTATAGGAGGACAGTGATAATGTTATAGGGGAGGACAGTGATAATGTTATAGGGGGATAACAGTGATAATGTTATAGGGGGATGACAGTGATAATGTTATAGGAGGATGACAGTGATAATGTTATATGGGGATGACAGTGATAATGTTATAGGGGGATGACAGTGATAATGTTATAGGGGCTCAGTGATAATATGATAGGGGGATGACAGTGATAATGTTATAGGGGGACAGTGATAATGTTATAGAAGAACAGTGATAATGTCATAGGGGGAGGACAGTGATAATGTTATAGGGGGATAACAGTGATAATGTTATAGGGGGATGACAGTGATAATGTTATAGGGGGTCAGTGATAATGTTATAGGGGGATGACAGTGATAATGTTATAGGGGGACAGTGATAATGTTATAGGAGAACAGTGATAATGTTATAGGGGGACAGTGATAATGTTATAGGATCAGGACAGTGATAATTTTAAAGGGGGATGACAGTGATAATGTTATAGGGGGACAGTGATAATGTTATAGGAGAACAGTGATAATGTTATAGGGGGAGGACAGTGATAATGTTATAGGAGGACAGTAATAATGTTATAGGGGGAGGACCGTGATAATGTTATAGGGGGAGGACAGTGATAATGTTATAGGGGGAGGACAGTGATAATGTTATAAGGGGATGACAGTGATAATGTTATAGGGGGAGGACAGTGATAATGTTATATGAGGAGGACTGTGATAATGTTATAGGCGGGGACAGTGATAATGTTATAGGTGGAGGATAGTGATAATGTTATACGGGGATGACCGTTATAATTTATAGGGGGAGGACAGTGATGATGTTATAGGGGGAGGACAGTGATAATGTTACAGGGGGATGACAGTGATAATGTTATAGGAGGAGGACCGTGATAATGTTATAGAAGGAGGACAGTGATGATGTTATAGGGTGAGCACAGTGATAATGTTATAGGGGGAGGACAGTGATAATGTTATAGGATGACATTGATAATGCAATAGGGGAGGACAGTGATAATGTTATAGGGGGATGACAGTGATAATGTTATAGGGGGAGGACAGTGATAATGTTATAGGGGGAGGACAGTGATAATGTTATAGGATGACATTGATAATGCTATAGGGGAGGACAGTGATAATGTTATCCGATGACAGTGATAATGTTATAGGGGGAGGACAGTGATAATGTTATAGGGGGTGGACAGTAATAATGTTATAGGGGGAGGACAGTGATAATGTTATAGGGGGATGACAGTGATAATGTTATAGGGGGAGGACAGTGATAATGTTATAGGGGGATGACAGTGATAATGTTATAGGGGGATGACAGTGATAATGTTATATGATGACAGTGATAATGTTATAGGGGGAGGACAGTGATAATGTTATAGGGGGAGGACAGTGATAATGTGATAGGGGGAGGACAGTGATAATGTTATAGGGGGAGGACAGTGATAATGTTATAGGGGGATGACAGTGATAATGTTATAGGTGGAGGACAGTGATAATGTTATATGATGACAGTGATAATGTTATAGGGGGATGACAGTGACAATGGTATAGGGGGAGGAAATTGATAATGTTATAGGGGGAGGATTTTGATAATGTTATAGGGGGAGGACAGAGATAATTTTATAGGGGGAGGACAGTGATAATGTTATAGGGGGATGACAGTGATAATGTTATAGGGGGAGGACAGTGATAATGTTAGAGGAGGACACTGATAATGTTATAGGGGGATGAAAGTGATAATGTTATAGGGGCAGGACAGTGATACTGTTATAGGGGGATGACAGTGACAATGTTATAGGGGCAGGACAGTGATACTGTTATAGGGGGATGACAGTGATAATATTATAGGGGGATGACAGTGATAATGTTATAGGGGGAGGACAGTGATAATGTTATGGGGGATGACAGTGATAATGTTATAGGGGAGGACAGTGATACTGTTATAGGAGGAGGACAGTGATAATGTTATAGGGGGAGGACAGTGATAATGTTATAGGAGGACAGTGATAATGTTATGAGGGAAGTCAGTGATAATGTTATAGGGGGAAGACAGTGATAATGTTATAGGGGGAGGACAGTGATTATGTTATAGGAGGAGGACAGTGAGAATGTAATAGGGGGAGGACAGTGATAATGTTATAGGGGGAGGACAGTGATAATGTTATAGGGGGATGACAGTGATAATGTTATAGGGGGAGGACAATGATAATGTTATAAGAGGAGGACAGTGATAATGTAATAGGGGGATGACAGTGATAATGTTATAGGGGGATGACAGTGATAATGTTATAGGGGGATGACAGTGATAATGTTATAGGGGGAGGACAGTGATAATGTTATTGGAGGACAGTGATAATGTTATAGGAGGAGGACAGTGATAATGTTATAGGGGGATGACAGTGATAATGTTATAGGGGGATGACAGTGATAATGTCATAGGGGGAGTACAGTGATAATGTTATAGGAGGATGACAGTGATAATGTTTAGGAGGATGACAGTGATAATATTATAGGGGGAGGACAGTGATAATGTTATAGGGGGAGGACAGTGATAATGTTATAGGAGGAGGACAGTGATAATGCTATAGGAGCAGGACAGTGATAATGTTATAGGGGGATGACAGTGATAATGTTATAGGAGGATGACAGTGATAATGTTATAGGAGGAGGACAGTGATAATGTTATAGGGGGACAGTGATAATGTTATAGGGGGATGACAGTGATAATGTTATAGGGGGATGACAGTGATAATGTTATAGGAGGAGGACAGTGATAATGTTATAGGAGGATGACACTGATAATGTTATAGGGGGAGGATAGTGATAATGTTATAGGGGGATGACATTGATAATGTTATAGGGGGATGACAGTGATAATGTTATAGGGGGAGGACAGTGATAATGTTATAGGAGGATGACAGTGATAATGTTATAGGGGGAGGACATTGATAATGTTATTGGAGGATGTCAGTGATAATGGTATAGGGGGATGACAGTGATAATGTTATAGGGGGATGACAGTGATAATGTTATAGGGGGAGGACAGTGATAATGTTATAGGAGGACAGTGATAATGTTATAGGCGGGGACAGTGATAATGTTATAGGGGGAGGATAGTGATAATGTTATAGGGGGATGACAGTGATAATTTATTGGGGGAGGACAGTGATGATGTTATAGGGGGAGGACAGTGATAATGTTATAGCGGGATGACAGTGATAATGTTATAGGAGGAGGACAGTGATAATGTTATAGAAGGAGGACAGTGATGATGTTATAGGGTGAGCACAGTGATAATGTTATAGCGGGAGGACAGTGATAATGTTATAGGATGACATTGATAATGCTATAGGGGAGGACAGTGATAATGTTATAGGGGGAGGACAGTGATAATGTTATAGGGGGATGAGAGTGATAATGTTATATGATGACAGTGATAATGTTATAGGGGGATGACAGTGATAATGTTATAGGGGGAGGACAGTGATAATGTTATAGGATGACAGTGATAATGTTATAGGGGAGGACAGTGATAATGTTATAGGGGGATGAGAGTGATAATGTTATATGATGACAGTGCTAATGTTATAGGGGGATGACAGTGATAATGTTATAGGGGGAGGACAGTGATAATGTTATAGGATGCCAGTGATAATGTTATAGGAGGAGGACAGTGATAATGTTATTGGAGGACAGTGATAATGTTATAGGAGGAGGACAGTGATAATGTTATAGGGGGATGACAGTGATAATGTTATAGGGGGATGACAGTGATAATGTCATAGGGGGAGTACAGTGATAATGTTATAGGAGGATGACAGTGATAATGTTATAGGAGGATGACAGTGATAATATTATAGGGGGAGGACAGTGATAATGTTATAGGGGGAGGACAGTGATAATGTTATAGGAGGAGGACAGTGATAATGCTATAGGAGCAGGACAGTGATAATGTTATAGGGGGATGACAGTGATAATGTAATAGGAGGATGACAGTGATAATGTTATAGGAGGAGGACAGTGATAATGTTATAGGGGGATGACAGTGATAATGTTATAGGAGGAGGACAGTGATAATGTTATAGGGGGACAGTTATAATGTTATAGGGGGATGACAGTGATAATGTTATAGGGGGATGACAGTGATTATGTTATAGGAGGAGGACAGTGATAATGTTATAGGAGGATGATTGTGATAATGTTATAGGGGGAGGATAGTGATAATGTTATAGGGGGATGACATTGATAATGTTATAGGGGGATGACAGTGATAATGTTATAGGGGGATGACAGTGATAATGTTATAGGGGGAGGACAGTGATAATGTTATAGGGGGAGGACAGTGATAATGTTATAGGAGGATGACAGTGATAATGTTATAGGGGGATGACAGTGATAATTTATAGGGGGAGGACAGTGATGATGTTATAGGGGGAGGACAGTGATAATGTTATAGGGGGATGACAGTGATAATGTTATAGGAGGAGGACCGTGATAATGTTATAGAAGGAGGACAGTGATGATGATATAGGGTGAGCACAGTGATAATGTTATAGGGGGAGGACAGTGATAATGTTATAGGATGACATTGATAATGCTATAGGGGAGGACAGTGATAATGTTATAGGGGGATGAAAGTGATAATGTTATAGGGGGAGGACAGTGATAATGTTATAGGGGGATGACAGTGATAATGTTATAGGAGGTGGTCAGTGATAATGTTATAGGGGGAGGACAGTGATAATGTTATAGGAGGAGGACAGTGATAATGTTATAAGGGGATGACAGTGATAATGTTATAGGGGGAGGAGAGTGATAATGTTACAGGGGGATGACAGTGATAATGTTACAGGGGGATGACAGTGATAATTTATGGGGGGAGGACAGTGATGATGTTATAGGGGGAGGACAGTGATAATGTTATAGGGGGATGACAGTGATAATGTTATAGGAGGAGGACCGTGATAATGTTATAGAAGGAGGACAGTGATGATGTTATAGGGTGAGCACAGTGATAATGTTATAGGGGGAGGACAGTGATAATGTTATAGGATGACATTGATAATGCTATAGGGGAGGACAGTGATAATGTTATAGGGGGATGAAAGTGATAATGTTATAGGGGGAGGACAGTGATAATGTTACAGGGGGATGCCAGTGATAATGTTATAGGGGGTGGTCAGTGATAATGTTATAGGGGGAGGACAGTGATAATGTTATAGGATGACATTGATAATGCTATAGGGGAGGACAGTGATAATGTTATACGATGACAGTGATACTGTTATAGGGGGAGGACAGTGATAATGTTATAGGGGGTGGACAGTGATAATGTTATAGGGGGAGGACAGTGTTAATGTTATAGGGGGATGACAGTGATAATGTTATAGGGGGAGGACAGTGATAATGTTATAGGGGGATGACAGTGATAATGTTATAGGGGGATGACAGTGATAATGTTATATGATGACAGTGATAATGTTATAGGGGGAGGACAGTGATAATGTTATAGGGGGAGGACAGTGATAATGTGATAGGGGGAGGACAGTGATAATGTTATAGGGAGAGGACAGTGATAATGTTATATGGGGATGACAGTGATAATGTTATAGGGGGAGGACAGTGATAATGTTATATGATGACAGTGATAATGTTATAGGGGGATGACAGTGATAATGGTATAGGGGGGAGGACATTGATAATGTTATAGGGGGAGGATTTTGATAATGTTATAGGGGGAGGACAGTGATAATGTTATAGGGGGAGGACTGTGATAATGTTATAGGGGGATGACAGTGATAATGTTATAGGGGGATGACAGTGATAATGTTACAGGGGGATGACGGTGATAATGTTATAGGGGGATGACAGTGATAATGTTATAGGGGGAGGACAGTGATAATGTTACAGGGGGATGACAGTGATAATGTTATGCGATGACAGAGATAATGTTATAGGGGAATGACAGTGATAATGTTACAGGGGGAGGACAGTGATAATGTTATAGGGGGATGACAGTGATAATATTATAGGGGCAGGACTGTGATAATGTTATAGAGGCAGGACTGTGATAATGTTATAGGGGGAGGACAGTGATAATGTTATAAGGGGATGACAGTGATAATGTTATAGGGGGAGGACAGTGATAATGCTATAGGGGGAGGATAGTGATAATGTTATAGGAGGATGACATTGATAATGTTATAGGGGGATGACAGTGATAATGTTATAGGGGGAGGACTGTGATAATGTTATAGGGGGAGGACAGTGATAATGTTATAGGGGGATGACAGTGATAATGTTACAGGGGGATGACGGTGATAATGTTATAGGGGGATGACAGTGATAATGTTATAGGGGGAGGACAGTGATAATTTTATTGGGAGAACACATTGATAATGTTATAGGGGAGGACAGTGATAATGTTATAGGGGGATGACAGTGATAATGTTATAGGGGGAGGACAGTGATAATGTTAGACGTGGACAGTGATAATGTTATAGGGGAGGACAGTGATAATGTTATATGATGACAGTGATAACGTTATAGGGGCAGGACACTGATGATGTTATAGGAGGAGGACAGTGATAATGTTATAGGGGGAGGACTGTGATAATGTTACAGGGGGATGACAGTGATAATGTTATAGGGGGAGGACAGTGATAATGTTATAGGGGAAGGACAGTGATAACGTTATAGGGGGAGGACAGTGATAATGTTATAGGGGGAGGACAGTGATAATGTTATAGGGGGATGACAGTGATAATGTTATAGGGGGAGGACAGTGATAATGTTATAGGAGGAGGACAGTGATAATGTTATAGGGGGATGACAGTGATAATGTTATAGGGGCAGGACAGTGATAATGTTATAGGGGGATGACATTGATAACGTTATAGGGGGATGACAGTGATAATGTTATAGGAGGAGGACAGTGATAATGTTATTGGAGGACAGTGATAATGTTATAGGAGGAGGACAGTGATAATGTTATAGGGGGATGACAGTGATAATGTTATAGGGGGATGACAGTGATAATGTCATAGGGGGAGTACAGTGATAATGTTATAGGAGGATGACAGTGATAATGTTATAGGAGGATGACAGTGATAATATTATAGGGGGAGGACAGTGATAATATTATAGGGGGAGGACAGTGATAATGTTATAGGGGGAGGACAGTGATAATGTTATAGGAGGAGGACAGTGATAATGCTATAGGAGCAGGACAGTGATAATGTTATAGGGGGATGACAGTGATAATGTTATAGGGGGATGACAGTGATAATGTTATAGGGGGAGGACAGTGATAATGTTATAGGAGGACAGTGATAATGTTATAGGAGGATGACAGTGATAATGTTATAGGAGGATGACAGTGATAATATTATAGGGGGAGGACAGTGATAATGTTATAGGAGGACAGTGATAATGTTATAGGGGGAGGACAGTGATAATGTTATAGGGAGAGGACAGTGATAATGTTATAGGGGGAGGACAGTGATAATGTTATAGGGGAGGACAGTGATAATATTATAGGGGGAGGACAGTGATAATGTTATAGGAGGAGGACAGTGATAATGTTATAGGGGGAGGACAGTGATAATGTTATTGGAGGACAGTGATAATGTTATAGGGGAGGACAGTGATAATGTTATAGGAGTACAGTGATAATGTTATAGGGGGAGGACAGTGATAATGTTATAGGGGGAGGACAGTGATAATGTTATAGGAGGACAGTGATAATATTATAGGGGGAGGACAGTGATAATGTTATAGGAGGAGGACAGTGATAATGTTATAGTGGGAGGACAGTGATAATGTTATTGGAGGACAGTGATAATGTTATAGGGGAGGACAGTGATAATATTATAGGGGGAGGACAGTGATAATGTTATAGGGGGATGACAGTGATAATGTTATAGGGGGATGACAGTGATAATGTTATATGGGGATGACAGTGATAATGTTATAGGGGGATGACAGTTATAATGTTACAGGAGGATGACAGTGATAATGTTATAGGAGGAGGACAGTGATAATGTTATAGGGGATGACAGTGATAATGTTATAGGGGGAGGACAGTGATAATGTTATAGGGGGAGGACAGTGATAATGTTATAGGGGGATAACAGTGATAATGTTATAGGAGGAGGACAGTCATAATGTTATAGGGGGAGGACAGTGATAATGTTATAGGGGGAGGACAGTGATAATGTTATAGGGGGAGGATAGTGATAATGTTATAGGAGGATGACAGTGATAATGTTATAGGGGGAGGACAGTGATAATGTTATAGGGGGAGGACAGTGAATTTGTTATAGGGGGATGACAGTGATAATGTTATAGGGGGAGGACAGTGATAATGTTATAAGGGGAGGACATCATAATGTTATAGGAGGAGGACAGTGATAATGTTATAGGGGGAGGACAGTGATAATGTTACAGGGGGAGTACAGTGATAATGTTACAGGGAGATGACGGTGATAATGTTATAGGGGGATGACAGTGATAATGTTAAAGGGGGATGACAGTGATAATGTTACAGGGGGATGACGGTGATAATGTTATAGGGGGATGACAGTGATAATGTTATATGGGATGACAGTGATAATGTTATAGGGGATGACAGTGATAATGTTATAGGGGGAGGACAGTGATAATGTTATAGGGGGAGGACAGTGATAATGTTATAAGGGGAGGACAGTGATAATGTTATAGGAGGAGGACAGTGATAATGTTATAGGGGGAGGACAGTGATAATGTTACAGGGGGAGGACAGTGATAATGTTACAGGGGGATGACGGTGATGATGTTACAGGGGGATGACGGTGATAATGTTATAGGGGGATGACGGTGATAATGTTATAGGGGGAGGACGGTGATAATGTTATAGGGGGAGGACGGTGATAATGTTATAGGGGGAGGACGGTGATAATGTTATAGGAGGATGACAGTGATAATGTTATAGGGGGAGGACAGTGATAATGTTATAGGGGGATGACAGTGATAATGTTATAGGGGGATGACAGTGATAATGTTATAGGGGGATGACAGTGATAATGTTATAGGGGATGACAGTGATAATGTTATAGGGGATGACAGTGATAATGTTATAGGGGATGACAGTGATAATGTTATAGGGGGATGACAGTGATAATGTTATAGGGGATGACAGTGATAATGTTATAGGGGGAGGACAGTGATAATGTTATAGGGGGAGGACAGTGATAATGTTATAGGGGAGGACAGTGATAATGTTATAGGGGGAGGACAGTGATAATGTTATAGGAGGAGGACAGTGATAATGTTATAAGGGGATGACAGTGATAATGTTATAGGGGGAGGACAGTGATAATGTTACAGGGGGATGACAGTGATAATGTTACAGGGGGATGACAGTGATAATGTTACAGGGGGATGACGGTGATAATGTTACAGGGGGATGACAGTGATAATGTTATAGGGGGAGGACAGTGATAATGTTACAGGGGGATGACAGTGATAATGTTATACGATGACAGAGATAATGTTATAGGGGGATGACAGTGATAATGTTATAGGGGGAGGACAGTGATAATGTTATGGGAGGATGACAGTGATAATGTTATAGGGGGAGGACAGTGATAATGTTATAGGGGGAGGACAGTGATAATGTTATAGGAGGACAGTGATAATGTTATAGGGGGATGACAGTGATAATGTCATAGGGGGATAACAGTGATAATGTTATAGGGGGAGGACAGTGATAATGTTAGAGGTGCACAGTGATAATGTTATAGGGGGAGGACAGTGATAATGTTATAGGGGGATGAGAGTGATAATGTTATATGATGACAGTGATAATGTTATAGGGGGATGACAGTGATAATGTTATAGGGGGAGGACAGTGATAATGTTATAGGATGCCAGTGATAATGTTATAGGGGAGGACAGTGATAATGTTATAGGGGGATGAGAGTGATAATGTTATATGATGACAGTGATAATGTTATAGGGGGATGACAGTGATAATGTTATAGGGGGAGGACAGTGATAATGTTATAGGGGGAGGACAGTGATAATGTTATAGGAGGAGGACAGTGATAATGTTATAGGGGAGGACAGTGATAATGTTATAGGGGGAGGACAGTGATAATGTTATAGGAGGAGGACAGTGATAATGTTATAAGGGGATGACAGTGATAATGTTATAGGGGGAGGACAGTGATAATGTTACAGGGGGATGACAGTGATAATGTTACAGGGGGATGACAGTGATAATGTAACAGGGGGATGACGGTGATAATGTTATAGGGGGAAGACAGTGATAATGTTATAGGGGAGGACAGTGATTATGTTATAGGAGGAGGACAGTGATAATGTAATAGGGGGAGGACAGTGATAATGTTATAGGGGGAGGACAGTGATAATGTTATAGGGGGATGACAGTGATAATGTTATAGGGGGAGGACAGTGATAATGTTATAAGAGGAGGACAGTGATAATGTAATAGGGGGATGACAGTGATAATGTTATAGGGGGATGACAGTGATAATGTTATAGGGGGATGACAGTGATAATGTTATAGGGGGAGGACAGTGATAATGCTATTGGAGGACAGTGATAATGTTATAGGAGGAGGACAGTGATAATGTTATAGGGGGATGACAGTGATAATGTTATAGGGGGATGACAGTGATAATGTCATAGGGGGAGTACAGTGATAATGTTATAGGAGGATGACAGTGATAATGTTATAGGAGGATGACAGTGATAATATTATAGGGGGAGGACAGTGATAATGTTATAGGGGGAGGACAGTGATAATGTTATAGGAGGAGGACAGTGATAATGCTATAGGAGCAGGACAGTGATAATGTTATAGGGGGATGACAGTGATAATGTTATAGGAGGATGACAGTGATAATGTTATAGGAGGAGGACAGTGATAATGTTTTAGGAGGATGACAGTGATAATGTTATAGGAGGAGGACAGTGATAATGTTATAGGGGGACAGTGATAATGTAATAGGGGGATGACAGTGATAATGTTATAGGGGGATGACAGTGATAATGTTATAGGAGGAGGACAGTGATAATGTTATAGGAGGATGACAGTGATAATGTTATAGGGGGAGGACAGTGATAATGTTATAGGGGGATGACATTGATAATGTTATAGGGGGATGACAGTGATAATGTTATAGGGGGATGACAGTGATAATGTTATAGGGGGAGGACAGTGATAATGTTATAGGGGGAGGACAGTGATAATGTTATAGGAGGATGACAGTGATAATGTTATAGGGGGAGGACATTGATAATGTTATTGGAGGATGTCAGTGATAATGGTATAGGGGGATGACAGTGATAATGTTATAGGGGGATGACAGTGATAATGTTATAGGGGGAGGACAGTGATAATGTTATAGGAGGACAGTGATAATGATATAGGCGGGGACAGTGATAATGTTATAGGGGGAGGATAGTGATAATGTTATAGGGGGATGACAGTGATAATTTATTGGGGGAGGACAGTGATGATGTTATAGGGTGAGGACAGTGATAATGTTATAGGGGGATGACAGTGATAATTTAATAGGAGGAGGACCGTGATAATGTTATAGAAGGAGGACAGTGATGATGTTATAGGGTGAGCACAGTGATAATGTTATAGGGGGAGGACAGTGATAATGTTATAGGATGACATTGATAATGCTATAGGGGAGGACAGTGATAATGTTATAGGGGGAGGACAGTGATAATGTTATAGGGGGAAGAGAGTGATAATGTTATATGATGACAGTGATAATGTTATAGGGGGATGACAGTGATAATGTTATAGGGGGAGGACAGTTATAATGTTGTAGGATGCCAGTGATAATGTTATAGGGGAGGACAGTGATAATGTTATAGGGGGATGAGAGTGATAATGTTATATGATGACAGTGCTAATGTTATAGGGGGATGACAGTGATAATGTTATAGGGGGAGGACAGTGATAATGTTATAGGATGCCAGTGATAATGTTATAGGGGAGGACAGTGATAATGTTATAGGGGAGGACAGTGATAATGTTATAGGGCGAGGACAGTGATAATGTTATATGATGACAGTGATAACGTTATAGGGGCAGGACAGTGATGATGTTATAGGAGGAGGACAGTGATAATGTTATAGGGGGAGGACTGCTATAATGTTATAGGGGGATGACAGTGATAATGTTATAGGGGGAGGACAGTGATAATGTTATAGGGGAAGGACAGTGATAATGTTATAGGGGGAGGACAGTGATAATGTTATAGGGGGAGGACAGTGATAATGTTATAGGGGGAGGACAGTGATAATGTTATAGGGGAATGACAGTGATAATGTTATAGGGGGAGGACAGTGATAATGTTATAGGAGGAGGACAGTGATAATGTTATAGGGGGATGACAGTGATAATGTTATAGGGGCAGGACAGTGATAATATTATAGGGGGATGACAGTGATAATGTTATAGGGGGATGACAGTGATAATGTTATAGGAGGAGGACAGTGATAATGTTATTGGAGGACAGTGATAATGTTATAGGAGGAGGACAGTGATAATGTTATAGGGGGATGACAGTGATAATGTTATAGGGGGATGACAGTGATAATGTCATAGGGGGAGTACATTGATAATGTTATAGGAGGATGACAGTGATAATGTTATAGGAGGATGAGTGATAATATTATAGGGGGAGGACAGTGATAATGTTATAGGGGGAGGACAGTGATAATGTTAAAGGAGGAGGACAGTGATAATGCTATAGGAGCAGGACAGTGATAATGTTATAGGGGGATGACAGTGATAATGTTATAGGAGGATGACAGTGATAATGTTATAGGAGGAGGACAGTGATAATGTTATAGGGGGATGACAGTGATAATGTTATAGGAGGAGGACAGTGATAATGTTATAGGGGGACAGTGATAATGTTATAGGGGGATGACAGTGATAATGTTATAGGGGGATGACAGTGATAATGTTATAGGAGGAGGACAGTGATAATGTTATAGGAGGATGACAGTGATAATGTTATAGGGGGAGGATAGTGATAATGTTATAGGGGGATGACATTGATAATGTTATAGGGGGATGCCAGTGATAATGTTATAGGGGGATGACAGTGATAATGTTATAGGGGGAGGACAGTGATAATGATATAGGGGGAGGACAGTGATAATGTTATAGGAGGATGACAGTGATAATGTTATAGGGGGAGGACATTGATAATGTTATAGGAGTATGTCAGTGATAATGTTATAGGGGGATGACAGTGATAATGTTATAGGGGGATGACAGTGATAATGTTATAGGGGGAGGACAGTGATAATGTTATAGGAGGACAGTGATAATGTTATAGGCGGGGACAGTGATAATGTTATAGGGGGAGGATAGTGATAATGTTATAGGGGGATGACAGTGATAATTTATAGGGGGAGGACAGTGATGATGTTATAGGGGGAGGACAGTGATAATGTTATAGGGGGATGACAGTGATAATGTTATAGGAGGAGGACCGTGATAATGTTATAGAAGGAGGACAGTGATGATGTTATAGTGTGAGCACAGTGATAATGTTATAGGGGGAGGACAGTCATAATGTTATAGGATGACATTGATAATGCTATAGGGGAGGACAGTGATAATGTCATAGGGGGATGAAAGTGATAATGTTATAGGGGGAGGACAGTGATAATGTTATAGGGGGATGACAGTGATAATGTTATAGGGGGTGGTCAGTGATAATGTTATAGGGGGAGGACAGTGATAATGTTATAGGATGACATTGATAATGCTATAGGGGAGGACAGTGATAATGTTATACGATGACAGTGATAATGTTATAGGGGGAGGACAGTGCTAATGTTATAGGGGGTGGACAGTGATAATGTTATAGGGGGAGGACAGTGATAATGTGATAGGGGGAGGACAGTGATAATGTTATAGGGGGAGGACAGTGATAATGTTATAGGGGGATGACAGTGATAATGTTATAGGGGGAGGACAGTGATAATGTTATATGATGACAGTGATAATATTATAGGGGGATGACAGTGACAATGTTATAGGGGGAGGACATTGATAATGTTATTGGAGGATGTCAGTGATAATGGTATAGGGGGATGACAGTGATAATTTTATAGGGGGAGGACATTGATAATGTTATTGGAGGATGTCAGTGATAATGGTATAGGGGGATGACAGTGATAATGTTATAGGGGGAGGACAGTGATAATGTTATAGGAGGACAGTGATAATGATATAGGCGGGGACAGTGATAATGTTATAGGGGGAGGATAGTGATAATGTTATAGGGGGATGACAGTGATAATTTATTGGGGGAGGACAGTGATGATGTTATAGGGTGAGGACAGTGATAATGTTATTGGGGGATGACAGTGATAATTTAATAGGAGGAGGACCGTGATAATGTTATAGAAGGAGGACAGTGATGATGTTATAGGGTGAGCACAGTGATAATGTTATAGGGGGAGGACAGTGATAATGTTATAGGATGACATTGATAATGCTATAGGGGAGGACAGTGATAATGTTATAGGGGGAGGACAGTGATAATGTTATAGGGGGAAGAGAGTGATAATGTTATATGATGACAGTGATAATGTTATAGGGGGATGACAGTGATAATGTTATAGGGGGAGGACAGTTATAATGTTGTAGGATGCCAGTGATAATGTTATAGGGGAGGACAGTGATAATGTTATAGGGGGATGAGAGTGATAATGTTATATGATGACAGTGCTAATGTTATAGGGGGATGACAGTGATAATGTTATAGGGGGAGGACAGTGATAATGTTATAGGATGCCAGTGATAATGTTATAGGGGAGGACAGTGATAATGTTATAGGGGAGGACAGTGATAATGTTATAGGATGACATTGATAATGCTATAGGGGAGGACAGTGATAATGTTATACGATGACAGTGATAATGTTATAGGGGGAGGACAGTGCTAATGTTATAGGGGGTGGACAGTGATAATGTTATAGGGGGAGGACAGTGATAATGTGATAGGGGGAGGACAGTGATAATGTTATAGGGGGAGGACAGTGATAATGTTATAGGGGGATGACAGTGATAATGTTATAGGGGGAGGACAGTGATAATGTTATATGATGACAGTGATAATATTATAGGGGGATGACAGTGACAATGGTATAGGGGGAGGAAATTGATAATGTTATAGGGGGAGGATTTTGATAATGTTATAGGGGGAGGACAGTGATAATTTTATAGGGGGAGGACAGTGATAATGTTATAGGAGGATGACAGTGATAATGTTATAGGGGGAGGACATTGATAATGTTATTGGAGGATGTCAGTGATAATGGTATAGGGGGATGACAGTGATAATGTTATAGGGGGATGACAGTGATAATGTTATAGGGGGAGGACAGTGATAATGTTATAGGAGGACAGTGATAATGATATAGGCGGGGACAGTGATAATGTTATAGGGGGAGGATAGTGATAATGTTATAGGGGGATGACAGTGATAATTTATTGGGGGAGGACAGTGATGATGTTATAGGGTGAGGACAGTGATAATGTTATAGGGGGATGACAGTGATAATTTAATAGGAGGAGGACCGTGATAATGTTATAGAAGGAGGACAGTGATGATGTTATAGGGTGAGCACAGTGATAATGTTATAGGGGGAGGACAGTGATAATGTTATAGGATGACATTGATAATGCTATAGGGGAGGACAGTGATAATGTTATAGGGGGAGGACAGTGATAATGTTATAGGGGGAAGAGAGTGATAATGTTATATGATGACAGTGATAATGTTATAGGGGGATGACAGTGATAATGTTATAGGGGGAGGACAGTTATAATGTTGTAGGATGCCAGTGATAATGTTATAGGGGAGGACAGTGATAATGTTATAGGGGGATGAGAGTGATAATGTTATATGATGACAGTGCTAATGTTATAGGGGGATGACAGTGATAATGTTATAGGGGGAGGACAGTGATAATGTTATAGGATGCCAGTGATAATGTTATAGGGGAGGACAGTGATAATGTTATAGGGGAGGACAGTGATAATGTTATAGGGCGAGGACAGTGATAATGTTATATGATGACAGTGATAACGTTATAGGGGCAGGACAGTGATGATGTTATAGGAGGAGGACAGTGATAATGTTATAGGGGGAGGACTGCTATAATGTTATAGGGGGATGACAGTGATAATGTTATAGGGGGAGGACAGTGATAATGTTATAGGGGAAGGACAGTGATAATGTTATAGGGGGAGGACAGTGATAATGTTATAGGGGGAGGACAGTGATAATGTTATAGGGGGAGGACAGTGATAATGTTATAGGGGAATGACAGTGATAATGTTATAGGGGGAGGACAGTGATAATGTTATAGGAGGAGGACAGTGATAATGTTATAGGGGGATGACAGTGATAATGTTATAGGGGCAGGACAGTGATAATATTATAGGGGGATGACAGTGATAATGTTATAGGGGGATGACAGTGATAATGTTATAGGAGGAGGACAGTGATAATGTTATTGGAGGACAGTGATAATGTTATAGGAGGAGGACAGTGATAATGTTATAGGGGGATGACAGTGATAATGTTATAGGGGGATGACAGTGATAATGTCATAGGGGGAGTACATTGATAATGTTATAGGAGGATGACAGTGATAATGTTATAGGAGGATGAGTGATAATATTATAGGGGGAGGACAGTGATAATGTTATAGGGGGAGGACAGTGATAATGTTATAGGAGGAGGACAGTGATAATGCTATAGGAGCAGGACAGTGATAATGTTATAGGGGGATGACAGTGATAATGTTATAGGAGGATGACAGTGATAATGTTATAGGAGGAGGACAGTGATAATGTTATAGGGGGATGACAGTGATAATGTTATAGGAGGAGGACAGTGATAATGTTATAGGGGGACAGTGATAATGTTATAGGGGGATGACAGTGATAATGTTATAGGGGGATGACAGTGATAATGTTATAGGAGGAGGACAGTGATAATGTTATAGGAGGATGACAGTGATAATGTTATAGGGGGAGGATAGTGATAATGTTATAGGGGGATGACATTGATAATGTTATAGGGGGATGCCAGTGATAATGTTATAGGGGGATGACAGTGATAATGTTATAGGGGGAGGACAGTGATAATGATATAGGGGGAGGACAGTGATAATGTTATAGGAGGATGACAGTGATAATGTTATAGGGGGAGGACATTGATAATGTTATAGGAGGATGTCAGTGATAATGTTATAGGGGGATGACAGTGATAATGTTATAGGGGGATGACAGTGATAATGTTATAGGGGGAGGACAGTGATAATGTTATAGGAGGATGACAGTGATAATTTATAGGGGGAGGACAGTGATGATGTTATAGGGGGAGGACAGTGATAATGTTATAGGGGGATGACAGTGATAATGTTATAGGAGGAGGACCGTGATAATGTTATAGAAGGAGGACAGTGATGATGTTATAGTGTGAGCACAGTGATAATGTTATAGGGGGAGGACAGTCATAATGTTATAGGATGACATTGATAATGCTATAGGGGAGGACAGTGATAATGTCATAGGGGGATGAAAGTGATAATGTTATAGGGGGAAGACAGTGATAATGTTATAGGGGGATGACAGTGATAATGTTATAGGGGGTGGTCAGTGATAATGTTATAGGGGGAGGACAGTGATAATGTTATAGGATGACATTGATAATGCTATAGGGGAGGACAGTGATAATGTTATACGATGACAGTGATAATGTTATAGGGGGAGGACAGTGCTAATGTTATAGGGGGTGGACAGTGATAATGTTATAGGGGGAGGACAGTGATAATGTGATAGGGGGAGGACAGTGATAATGTTATAGGGGGAGGACAGTGATAATGTTATAGGGGGATGACAGTGATAATGTTATAGGGGGAGGACAGTGATAATGTTATATGATGACAGTGATAATATTATAGGGGGATGACAGTGACAATGGTATAGGGGGAGGAAATTGATAATGTTATAGGGGGAGGATTTTGATAATGTTATAGGGGGAGGACAGTGATAATTTTATAGGGGGAGGACAGTGATAATGTTATAGGGGGATGACAGTGATAATGTTATAGGGGGAGGACAGTGATAATGTTAGAGGAGGACAGTGATAATGTTATAGGGGGATGACAGTGATAATGTTATAGGGGCAGGACAGTGATCCTGTTATAGGGGGATGACAGTGACAATGTTATAGGGGCAGGACAGTGATACTGTTATAGGGGGATGACAGTGATAATATTATAGGGGGATGACAGTGATAATGTTATAGGGGGAGGACAGTGATAATGTTATGGGGGATGACAGTGATAATGTTATAGGGGCAGGACAGTGATACTGTTATAGGAGGAGGACAGTGATAATGTTATAGGGGGAGGACAGTGATAATGTTATAGGAGGACAGTGATAATGTTATGAGGGAAGACAGTGATAATGTTATAGGGGGAAGACAGTGATAATGTTATAGGGGGAGGACAGTGATTATGTTATAGGAGGAGGACAGTGATAATGTAATAGGGGGAGGACAGTGATAATGTTATAGGGGGAGGACAGTGATAATGTTATAGGGGGATGACAGTGATAATGTTATAGGGGGAGGACAGCGATAATGTTATAAGAGGAGGACAGTGCTAATGTAATAGGGGGAAGACAGTGATAATGTTATAGGGGGATGACAGTGATAATGTTATAGGGGGATGACAGTGATAATGTTATAGGGGGAGGACAGTGATAATGTTATTGGAGGACAGTGATAATGTTATAGGAGGAGGACAGTGATAATGTTATAGGGGGATGACAGTGATAATGTTATAGGGGGATGACAGTGATAATGTCATAGGGGGAGTACAGTGATAATGTTATAGGAGGATGACAGTGATAATGTTATAGGAGGATGACAGTGATAATATTATAGGGGGAGGACAGTGATAATGTTATAGGGGGAGGACAGTGATAATGTTATAGGAGGAGGACAGTGATAATGCTATAGGAGCAGCACAGTGATAATGTTATAGGGGGATGACAGTGATAATGTTATAGGAGGATGACAGTGATAATGTTATAGGAGGAGGACAGTGATAATGTTATAGGAGGATGACAGTGATAATGTTATAGGAGGAGGACAGTGATAATGTTATAGGGGGACAGTGATAATGTTATAGGGGGATGACAGTGATAATGTTATAGGGGGATGACAGTGATAATGTTATAGGAGGCGGACAGTGATAATGTTATAGGAGGATGACAGTGATAATGTTATAGGGGGAGGATAGTGATAATGTTATAGGGGGATGACATTGATAATGTTATAGGGGGATGACAGTGATAATGTTATAGGGGGATGACAGTGATAATGTTATAGGGGGAGGACAGTGAGAATGTTATAGGGGGAGGACAGTGATAATGTTATAGGAGGATGACAGTGATAATGTTATAGGGGGAGGACATTGATAATGTTATTGGAGGATGTCAGTGATAATGGTATAGGGGGATGACAGTGATAATGTTATAGGGGGATGACAGTGATAATGTTATAGGGGGAGGACAGTGATAATGTTATAGGAGGACAGTGATAATGTTATAGGCGGGGACAGTGATAATGTGATAGGGGGAGGATAGTGATAATGTTATAGGGGGATGACAGTGATAATTTATTGGGGGAGGACAGTGATGATGTTATAGGGGGAGGACAGTGATAATGTTATAGGGGGATGACAGTGATAATTTAATAGGAGGAGGACCGTGATTATGTTATAGAAGGAGGACAGTGATGATGTTATAGGGTGAGCACAGTGATAATGTTATAGGGGGAGGACAGTGATAATGTTATAGGATGACATTGATAATGCTATAGGGGAGGACAGTGATAATGTTATAGGGGGAGGACAGTGATAATGTTATAGGGGGATGAGAGTGATAATGTTATATGATGACAGTGATAATGTTATAGGGGGATGACAGTGATAATGTTATAGGGGGAGGACAGTGATAATGTTATAGGATGCCAGTGATAATGTTATAGGGGAGGACAGTGATAATGTTATAGGGGGATGAGAGTGATAATGTTATATGATGACAGTGCTAATGTTATAGGGGGATGACAGTGATAATGTTATAGGGGGAGGACAGTGATAATGTTATAGGATGCCAGTGATAATGTTATAGGGGAGGACAGTGATAATGTTATAGGGGAGGACAGTGATAATGTTATAGGGGGAGGACAGTGATAATGTTATATGATGACAGTGATAACGTTATAGGGGCAGGACAGTGATGATGTTATAGGAGGAGGACAGTGATAATGTTATAGGGGGAGGACTGCGATAATGTTATAGGGGGATGACAGTGATAATGTTATAGGGGGAGGACAGTGATAATGTTATAGGGGAAGGACAGTGATAATGTTATAGGGGGAGGACAGTGATAATGTTATAGGGGGAGGACAGTGATAATGTTATAGGGGAATGACAGTGATAATGTTATAGGGGGAGGACAGTGATAATGTTATAGGAGGAGGACAGTGATAATGTTATAGGGGGATGGCAGTGATAATGTTATAGGGGCAGGACAGTGATAATATTATAGGGGGATGACAGTGATAATGTTATAGGGGGATGACAGTGATAATGTTATAGGAGGAGGACAGTGATAATGTTATTGGAGGACAGTGATAATGTTATAGGAGGAGGACAGTGATAATGATATAGGGGGATGACAGTGATAATGTTATAGGGGGATGAGAGTGATAATGTCATAGGGGGAGTACAGTGATAATGTTATAGGAGGATGACAGTGATAATGTTATAGGAGGATGAGTGATAATATTATAGGGGGAGGACAGTGATAATGTTATAGGGGGAGGACAGTGATAATGTTATAGGAGGAGGACAGTGATAATGCTATAGGAGCAGGACAGTGATAATGTTATAGGGGGATGACAGTGATAATGTTATAGGAGGATGACAGTGATAATGTTATAGGAGGAGGACAGTGATAATGTTATAGGGGGATGACAGTGATAATGTTATAGGAGGAGGACAGTGATAATGTTATAGGGGGACAGTGATAATGTTATAGGGGGATGACAGTGATAATGTTATAGGGGGATGACAGTGATAATGTTATAGGAGGAGGACAGTGATAATGTTATAGGAGGATGACAGTGATAATGTTATAGGGGGAGGATAGTGATAATGTTATAGGGGGATGACATTGATAATGTTATAGGAGGATGCCAGTGATAATGTTATAGGGGGATGACAGTGATAATGTTATAGGGGGAGGACAGTGATAATGTTATAGGGGGAGGACAGTGATAATGTTATAGGAGGATGACTGTGATAATGTTATAGGGGGAGGACATTGATAATGTTATAGGAGGATGTCAGTGATAATGTTATAGGGGGATGACAGTGATAATGTTATAGGGGGATGACAGTGATAATGTTATAGGGGGAGGACAGTGATAATGTTATAGGAGGACAGTGATAATGTTATTGGCGGGGACAGTGATAATGTTATAGGGGGAGGATAGTGATAATGTTATAGGGGGATGACAGTGATAATTTATAGGGGGAGGACAGTGATGATGTTATAGAGGGAGGACAGTGATAATGTTATAGGGGGATGACAGTGATAATGTTATAGAAGGAGGACAGTGATGATGTTATAGTGTGAGCACAGTGATAATGTTATAGGGGGAGGACAGTCATAATGTTATAGGATGACATTGATAATGCTATAGGGGAGGACAGTGATAATGTTATAGGGGGATGAAAGTGATAATGTTATAGGGGGAGGACAGTGATAATGTTATAGGGGGATGACAGTGATAATGTTATAGGGGGTGGTCAGTGATAATGTTATAGGGGGAGGACAGTGATAATGTTATAGGATGACATTGATAATGCTATAGGAGAGGACAGTGATAATGTTATACGATGACAGTGATAATGTTATAGGGGGAGGACAGTGCTAATGTTATAGGGGGTGGACAGTGATAATGTTATAGGGGGAGGACAGTGATAATGTTATAGGGGGATGACAGTGATAATGTTATAGGGGGAGGACAGTGATAATGTTATAGGGGGATGACAGTGATAATGTTATAGGGGGATGACAGTGATAATGTTATATGATGACAGTGATAATGTTATAGGGGGAGGACAGTGATAATGTTATAGGGGGAGGACAGTGATAATGTGATAGGGGGAGGACAGTGATAATGTTATAGGGAGAGGACAGTGATAATGTTATATGGGGATGACAGTGATAATGTTATAGGGGGAGGACAGTGATAATGTTACAGTGGGAGGACAGTGATAATGTTATATGATGACAGTGATAATGTTATAGGGGGATGACAGTTATAATGGTATAGGGGGTGGATATTGATAATGTTATAGGGGGAGGATTTTGATAATGTTATAGGGGGAGGACAGTGATAATGTTATAGGGGGAGGACAGTGATAATGTTATAGGGGGATGACAGTGATAATGTTTTAGGGGGATGACAGTGATAATGTTATAGGGGGAGGACAGTGATAATGTTATAGGAGGAGGACAGTGATAATGTTATAAGGGGATGACAGTGATAATGTTATAGGGGGAGGACAGTGATAATGTTACAGGGGGATGAGAGTGATAATGTTACAGGGGGATGACAGTGATAATGTTACAGGGGGATGACGGTGATAATGTTATAGGGGGATGACAGTGATAATGTTATAGGGGGAGGACAGTGATAATGTTACAGGGGGATGACAGTGATAATGTTATGCGATGACAGAGATAATGTTATAGGGGGATGACGGTGATAATGTTATAGGGGCAGGACCGTGATAATGTTATAGGGGGATGACAGTGATAATATTATAGGGGCAGGTCTGTGATAATGTTATAGAGGCAGGACTGTGATAATGTTATAGGGGGAGGACAGTGATAATGTTATAAGGGGATGACAGTGATATTGTTATAGGGGGAGGACAGTGATAATGTTATAGGGGGAGGATAGTGATAATGTTATAGGAGGATGACATTGATAATGTTATAGGGGGATGACAGTGATAATGTTATAGGGGGAGGACTGTGATAATGTTATAGGGGGAGGACAGTGATAATGTTATAGGGGGATGACAGTGATAATGTTACAGGGGGATGACGGTGATAATGTTATAGGGGGATGACAGTGATAATGTTATAGGGGGAGGACAGTGATAATGTTATAGGGAGAACACATTGATAATGTTATAGGGGAGGACAGTGATAATGTTATGGGGGATGACAGTGATAATGTTATAGGGGGAGGACAGTGATAATGTTAGAGGTGGACAGTGATAATGTTATAGGGGGATGACAGTGATAATGTTATAGGGGGATGAGTGATAATGTTATAGGAGGAGGACAGTGATAATGTTATTGGAGGACAGTGATAATGTTATAGGAGGAGGACAGTGATAATGTTATAGGGGGATGACAGTGATAATGTTATAGGGGGATGACAGTGATAATGTCATAGGGGGAGTACAGTGATAATGTTATAGGAGGATGACAGTGATAATGTTATAGGAGGATGACAGTGATAATATTATAGGGGGAGGACAGTGATAATGTTTTCGGGGGAGGACAGTGATAATGTTATAGGAGGAGGACAGTGATAATGCTATAGGAGCAGGACAGTGATAATGTTATAGGGGGATGACAGTGATAATGTTATAGGAGGATGACAGTGATAATGTTATAGGAGGAGGACAGTGATAATGTTAAAGGAGGATGACAGTGATAATGTTATAGGAGGAGGACAGTGATAATGTTATAGGGGGACAGTGATAATGTTATAGGGGCATGACAGTGATAATGTTATAGGGGGATGACAGTGATAATGTTATAGGAGGAGGACAGTGATAATGTTATAGGAGGATGACAGTGATAATGTTATAGGGGGAGGATAGTGATAATGTTATAGGGGGATGACATTGATAATGTTACAGGGGGATGACAGTGATAATGTTATAGGGGGATGACAGTGATAATGTTATAGGGGGAGGACAGTGATAATGTTATAGGGGGAGGACAGTGATAATGTTATAGGAGGATGACAGTGATAATGTTATAGGGGGAGGACATTGATAATGTTATTGGAGGATGTCAGTGATAATGTTATAGGGGGATGACAGTGATAATGTTATAGGGGGATGACAGTGATAATGTTATAGGGGGAGGACAGTGATAATGTTATTGGAGGACAGTGATAATGTTATAGGCGGGGACAGTGATAATGTTATAGGGGGAGGATAGTGATAATGTTATAGGGGGATGACAGTGATAATTTATTGGGGGAGGACAGTGATGATGTTATAGGGGGAGGACAGTGATAATGTTATAGGGGGATGACAGTGATAATGTTATAGGAGGAGGACCGTGATAATGTTATAGAAGGAGGACAGTGATGATGTTATAGTGTGAGCACAGTGATAATGTTATAGGGGGAGGACAGTCATAATGTTATAGGATGACATTGATAATGCTATAGGGGAGGACAGTGATAATGTTATGGGGGGATGAAAGTGATAATGTTATAGGGGGAGGACAGTGATAATGTTATAGGGGGATGACAGTGATAATGTTATAGGGGGAGGTCAGTGATAATGTTATAGGGGGAGGACAGTGATAATGTTATAGGATGACATTGATAATGCTATAGGGGAGGACAGTGATAATGTTATACGATGACAGTGATAATGTTATAGGGGGAGGACAGTGCTAATGTTATAGGGGGTTGACAGTGATAATGTAATAGGGGGAGGACAGTGATAATGTTATAGGGGGATGACAGTGATAATGTTATAGGGGGAGGACAGTGATAATGTTATAGGGGGATGACAGTGATAATGTTATAGGGGGATGACAGTGATAATGTTATATGATGACAGTGATAATGTTATAGGGGGATGACAGTTATAATGGTATAGGGGGTGGACATTGATAATGTTATAGGGGGAGGATTTTGATAATGTTATAGGGGGAGGACAGTGATAATGTTATAGGGGGAGGACAGTGATAATGTTATAGGGGGATGACAGTGATAATGTTTTAGGGGGATGACAGTGATAATGTTATAGGGGGAGGACAGTGATAATGTTATAGGAGGAGGACAGTGATAATGTTATAAGGGGATGACAGAAATAAAGTTATAGGGGGAGGACAGTGATAATGTTACAGGGGGATGAGAGTGATAATGTTACAGGGGGATGACAGTGATAATGTTACAGGGGGATGACGGTGATAATGTTATAGGGGGATGACAGTGATAATGTTATAGGGGGAGGACAGTGATAATGTTACAGGGGGATGACAGTGATAATGTTATGCGATGACAGAGATAATGTTATAGGGGGATGACGGTGATAATGTTATAGGGGCAGGACAGTGATAATGTTATAGGGGGATGACAGTGATAATATTATAGGGGCAGGACTGTGATAATGTTATAGAGGCAGGACTGTGATAATGTTATAGGGGGAGGACAGTGATAATGTTATAAGGGTATGACAGTGATATTGTTATAGGGGGAGGACAGTGATAATGTTATAGGGGGAGGATAGTGATAATGTTATAGGAGGATGACATTGATAATGTTATAGGGGGATGACAGTGATAATGTTATAGGGGGAGGACTGTGATAATGTTATAGGGGGAGGACAGTGATAATGTTATAGGGGGATGACAGTGATAATGTTACAGGGGGATGACGGTGATAATGTTATAGGGGGATGACAGTGATAATGTTATAGGGGGAGGACAGTGATAATGTTATAGGATGACATTGATAATGCTATAGGGGAGGACAGTGATAATGTTATACGATGACAGTGATAATGTTATAGGGGGAGGACAGTGATAATGTTATAGGGGGTGGACAGTGATAATGTTATAGGGGGAGGACAGTGATAATGTTATAGGGGGATGACAGTGATAATGTTATAGGGGGAGGACAGTGATAATGTTATAGGGGGATGACAGTGATAATGTTATAGGGGGATGACAGTGATAATGTTATATGATGACAGTGATAATGTTATAGGGGGAGGACAGTGATAATGTTATAGGGGGAGGACAGTGATAATGTGATAGGGGGAGGACAGTGACAATGTTATAGGGGGAGGACAGTGATAATGTTATAGGGGGATGACAGTGATAATGTTATAGGGGGAGGACAGTGATAATGTTATATGATGACAGTGATAATGTTATAGGGGGATGACAGTGACAATGGTATAGGGGGAGGAAATTGATAATGTTATAGGGGGAGGATTTTGATAATGTTATAGGGGGAGGATTTTGATAATGTTATAGGGGGAGGACAGTGATAATGTTATTGGGGGAGGACAGTGATAATGTTATAGGGGGATGACAGTGATAATGTTATAGGGGGAGGACAGTGATAATGTTAGAGGAGGACAGTGATAATGTTATAGGGGGATGACAGTGATAATGTTATAGGGGAAGGACAGTGATACTGTTATAGGGGGATGACAGTGACAATGTTATAGGGGCAGGACAGTGATACTGTTATAGGGGGATGACAGTGATAATATTATAGGGGGATGACAGTGATAATGTTATAGGGGGAGGACAGTGATAATGTTATGGGGGATGACAGTGATAATGTTATAGGGGCAGGACAGTGATACTGTTATAGGAGGAGGACAGTGATAATGTTATAGGGGGAGGACAGTGATAATGTTATAGGAGGACAGTGATAATGTTATGAGGGAAGACAGTGATAATGTTATAGGGGGAAGACAGTGATAATGTTATAGGGGGAGGACAGTGATTATGTTATAGGAGGAGGACAGTGATAATGTAATAGGGGGAGGACAGTGATAATGTTATAGGGGGAGGACAGTGATAATGTTATAGGGGGATGACAGTGATAATGTTATAGGGGGAGGACAGTGATAATGTTATAGGAGGAGGACAGTGATAATGTAATAGGGGGATGACAGTGATAATGTTATAGGGGGATGACAGTGATAATGTTATAGAGGGAGGACAGTGATAATGTTATTGGAGGACAGTGATAATGTTATAGGAGGAGGACAGTGATAATGTTATAGGGGGATGACAGTGATAATGTTATAGGGGGATGACAGTGATAATGTCATAGGGGGAGTACAGTGATAATGTTATAGGAGGATGACAGTGATAATGTTATAGGAGGATGACAGTGATAATATTATAGGGGGAGGACAGTGATAATTTTATAGGGGGAGGACAGTGAAAATGTTATAGGAGGAGGACAGTGATAATGCTATAGGAGCAGGACAGTGATAATGTTATAGGGGGATGACAGTGATAATGTTATAGGAGGATGACAGTGATAATGTTATAGGAGGAGGACAGTGATAATGTTATAGGAGGATGACAGTGATAATGTTATAGGAGGAGGACAGTGATAATGTTATAGGGGGACAGTGATAATGTTATAGGGGGATGACAGTGATAATGTTATAGGGGGATGACAGTGATAATGTTATAGGAGGAGGACAGTGATAATGTTATAGGAGGATGACAGTGATAATGTTATAGGGGGAGGATAGTGATAATGTTATAGGGGGATGACATTGATAATGTTATAGGGGGATGACAGTGATAATGTTATAGGGGGATGACAGTGATAATGTTATAGGGGGAGGACAGTGATAATGTTATAGGGGGAGGACAGTGATAATGTAATAGGAGGATGACAGTGATAATGTTATAGGGGGAGGACATTGATAATGTTATTGGAGGATGTCAGTGATAATGTTATAGGGGGATGACAGTGATAATGTTATAGGGGGATGACAGTGATAATGTTATAGGGGGAGGACAGTGATAATGTTATAGGAGGACAGTGATAATGTTATAGGCGGGGACAGTGATAATGTTATAGGGGGAGGATAGTGATAATGTTATAGGGGGATGACAGTGATAATTTATTGGGGGAGGACAGTGATGATGTTATAGGGGGAGGACAGTGATAATGTTATAGGGGGATGACAGTGATAATGTTATAGGAGGAGGACCGTGATAATGTTATAGAAGGAGGACAGTGATGATGTTATAGGGTGAGCACAGTGATAATGTTATAGGGGGAGGACAGTGATAATGTTATAGGATAACAATGATAATGCTATAGGGGAGGACAGTGATAATGTTATAGGGGGATGAAAGTGATAATGTTATAGGGGGAGGACAGTGATAATGTTATAGGGGGATGACAGTGATAATGTTATAGAGGGAGGACAGTGATAATGTTATAGGGGGAGGACAGTGATAATGTTATAGGATGACATTGATAATGCTTTATGGGAGGAGAGTGATAATGTTATACGATGACAGTGATAATGTTATAGGGGGAGGACAGTGATAATGTTATAGGGGGTGGACAGTGATAATGTTATAGGGGGAGGACAGTGATAATGTTATAGGGGGATGACAGTGATAATGTTATAGGGGGCGGACAGTGATAATGTTATAGGGGGATGACAGTGATAATGTTATAGGGGGATGACAGTGATAATGTTATAGGGGGAGGACAGTGATAATGTGATAGGGGGAGGACAGTGATAATGTTATAGGGGGAGGACAGTGATAATGTTATATGGGGATGACAGTGATAATGTTATAGGAGGAGGACAGTGATAATGTTAAAGTGGGAGGACAGTGATAATGTTATATGATGACAGTGATAATGTTATAGGGGGATGACAGTGATAATGGTATAGGGGGAGGAAATTGATAATGTTATAGGGGGAGGATTTTGATAATGTTATAGGGGGAGGACAGTGATAATGTTATAGGGGGAGGACAGTGATAATGTTATAGGGGGATGACAGTGATAATGTTATAGGGGGAGGACAGTGATAATGTTAGAGGAGGTCAGTGATAATGTTATAGGGGGATGACAGTGATAATGTTATAGGGGCAGGACAGTGATACTGTTATAGGGGGATGACAGTGACAATGTTATAGGGGCAGGACAGTGATACTGTTATAGGGGGATGACAGTGATAATATTATAGGGGGATGACAGTGATAATGTTATAGGGGGAGGACAGTGATAATGTTATGGGGGATGACAGTGATAATGTTATAGGGGCAGGACAGTGATACTGTTATAGGAGGAGGACAGTGATAATGTTATAGGGGGAGGACAGTGATAATGTTTTAGGAGGACAGTGATAATGTTATGAGGGAAGAGAGTGATAATGTTATAGGGGGAAGACAGTGATAATGTTATAGGGGGAGGACAGTGATTATGTTAAAGGAGGAGGACAGTGATAATGTAATAGGGGGAGGACAGTGATAATGTTATAGGGGGAGGACAGTGATAATGTTATAGGGGGATGACAGTGATAATGTTATAGGGGGAGGACAGTGATAATGTTATAAGAGGAGGACAGTGATAATGTAATAGGGGGATGACAGTGATAATGTTATAGGGGGATGACAGTGATAATGTTATAGGGGGATGATAGTGATCATGTTATAGGATGAGGACAGTGATAATGTTATTGGGGGAGGACAGTGATAACGTTATAGGAGGACAGTGATAATGTTATAGGGGGATGACAGTGATAATGTTATAGGCGGATGACAGTGATCATGTTATAGGATGAGGACAGTGATAATGTTATAGGGGGAGGACAGTGATAATGTTATAGGAGGACAGTGATAATGTTATAGGGGGATGACAGTGATAATGTTATAGGGGGATGACAGTGATAATGTTATAGGGGGAGGACAGTGATAATGTTAGAGGAGGACAGTGATAATGTTATAGGGGGAGGACAGTGATAATGTTATAGGAGGACAGTGATAATGTTATGGGGGAAGACAGTGATTATGTTATGGGGGATGACAGTGATAATGTTATAGGAGGATGACAGTGATAATGTAATAGGGGGATGACAGTGATAATGTTATAGGGGGATGACAGTGATAATGTTATAGGGGGAGGACAGTGATAATGTTATAGGAGGACAGTGATAATGTTATAGGGGAGGACAGTGATAATGTTATAGGGGGATAACAGTGATAATGTTATAGGGGGATGACAGTGATAATGTTATAGGAGGATGACAGTGATAATGTTATAGGGGGATGACAGTGATAATGTTATAGGGGGATGACAGTGATAATGTTATAGGGGGTCAGTGATAATATGATAGGGGGATGACAGTGATAATGTTAAAGGGGGACAGTGATAATGTTATAGAAGAACAGTGATAATGTCATAGGGGGAGGACAGTGATAATGTTATAGGGGGATAACAGTGATAATGTTATAGGGGGATGACAGTGATAATGTTATATGGGGTCAGTGATAATGTTATAGGGGGATGACAGTGATAATGTTATAGGGGGACAGTGATAATGTTATAGGAGAACAGTGATAATGTTATAGGGGGACAGTGATAATGTTATAGGATGAGGACAGTGATAATTTTAAAGGGGGATGACAGTGATAATGTTATAGGGGGACAGTGATAATGTTATAGGAGAACAGTGATAATGTTATAGGGGGAGGACAGTGATAATGTTATAGGAGGACAGTAATAATGTTATAGGGGGAGGACCGTGATAATGTTATAGGGGGAGGACAGTGATAATGTTATAGGGGGAGGACAGTGATAATGTTATAAGGGGATGACAGTGATAATGTTATAGGGGGAGGACAGTGATAATGTTATATGAGGAGGACTGTGATAATGTTATAGGGGATGACAGTCATAATGTTATAGGAGGATGACAGCGATAATGTTATAGGGGGTCAGTGATAATGTTATAGGGGGACAGTGATAACGTTATAGGAGAACAGTGATAATGTTTTAGGGGGAGGACAGTGATAATGTTATAGGGGGACAGTGATAATGTTATAGGATGAGGACAGTAATAATGTTATAGGGGGATGACAGTGATAATGTTATAGGGGGACAGTGAAAATGTTATAGGAGAACAGTGATAATGTTATAGGGGGAGGACAGTGATAATGTTATAGGAGGACACTAATAATGTTATAGGGGGAGGACCGTGATAATGTTATAGGGGGAGGACAGTGATAATGTTATAGGGGGAGGACAGTGATAATGTTATAGGGGGATGACAGTGATAATGTTATAGGGGGAGGACAGTGATAATGTTATAGGAGGAGGACAGTGATAATGTTATAGGGGATGACAGTCATAATGTTATAGGAGGATGACAGTGATAATGCCATAGGGGGATGACAGTGATAATGTTATAGGGGGAGGACAGTGATAATGTTATAGGGGGAGGACAGTGATAATGTTATAGGAGCATGACAGTGATAATGTTATAGGAGGACAGTGATAATGTTATAGGAGGATGACAGTGATAATGTTATAGGGGGAGGACAGTGATAATGTTATAGGAGGACAGTGATAATGTTATAGGGGCAGGACAGTGATAATGTTATAGGGGCAGGACAGTGATAATGTTATAGGGGAATGACAGTGATAATGCTATAGGGGGATGACAGTGATAAGGTTATAGGGGGAGGACAGTGAAAATGTTATAGGGGGAGGACAGTGATAATGTTATAGGAGCATGACAGTGATAATGTTATAGGAGGACAGTGATAATGTTATAGGAGGATGACAGTGATAATGTTATAGGGGGATGACAGTGATAATGGTATAGGGGGAGGAAATTGATAATGTTATAGGGGGAGGATTTTGAAAATGTTATAGGGGGAGCACAGTGATAATGTTATAGGGGGAGGACAGTGATAATGTTATAGGGGGATGACAGTGATAATGTTATTGGGGGAGGACAGTGATAATGTTAGAGGAGGACAGTGATAATGTTATAGGGGGATGACAGTGATAATGTTATAGGGGCAGGACAGTGATACTGTTATAGGGGGATGACAGTGACAATGTTATAGGGGCAGGACAGTGATACTGTTATAGGGGGATGACAATGATAATATTATAGGGGGATGACAGTGATAATGTTATAGGGGGAGGACAGTGATAATGTTATGGGGGATGACAGTGATAAGGTTATAGGGGCAGGACAGAGATACTGTTATAGGAGGAGGACAGTGATAATGTTATAGGGGGAGGACAGTGATAATGTTATAGGAGGACAGTGATAATGTTATGAGGGAAGACAGTGATAATGTTATAGGGGGAAGACAGTGATAATGTTATAGGGGGAGGACAGTGATTATGTTATAGGAGGAGGACAGTGATAATGTAATAGGGGGAGGACAGTGATAATGTTATAGGGGGAGGACAGTGATAATGTTATAGGGGATGACAGTGATAATGTTATAGGGGGAGGACAGTGATAATGTTATAAGAGGAGGACAGTGATAATGTAATAGGGGGATGACAGTGATAATGTTAGAGGGGGATGACAGTGATAATGTTATAGGGGGATGATAGTGATCATGTTATAGGATGAGGACAGTGATAATGATATTGGGGGAGGACAGTGATAACGTTATAGGAGGACAGTGATAATGTTATAGGGGGATGACAGTGATAATGTTATAGGCGGATGACAGTGATCATGTTATAGGATGAGGACAGTGATAATGTTATAGGGGGAGGACAGTGATAATGTTATAGGAGGACAGTGATAATGTTATAGGGGGATGACAGTGATAATGTTATAGGGGGATGACAGTGATAATGTTATAGGGGGAGGACAGTGATAATGTTAGAGGAGGACAGTGATAATGTTATAGGGGGAGGACAGTGATAATGTTATAGGAGGACAGTGATAATGTTATGGGGGAAGACAGTGATTATGTTATGGGGGATGACAGTGATAATGTTATAGGAGGATGACAGTGATAATGTAATAGGGGGATGACAGTGATAATGTTATAGGGGGATGACAGTGATAATGTTATAGGGGGAGGACAGTGATAATGTTATAGGAGGACAGTGATAATGTTATAGGGGAGGACAGTGATAATGTTATAGGGGGATAACAGTGATAATGTTATAGGGGGATGACAGTGATAATGTTATAGGAGGATGACAGTGATAATGTTATAGGGGGATGACAGTGATAATGTTATAGGGGGATGACAGTGATAATGTTATAGGGGGTCAGTGATAATATGATAGGGGGATGACAGTGATAATGTTATAGGGGGACAGTGATAATGTTATAGAAGAACAGTGATAATGTCATAGGGGGAGGACAGTGATAATGTTATAGGGGGATAACAGTGATAATGTTATAGGGGGATGACAGTGATAATGTTATATGGGGTCAGTGATAATGTTATAGGGGGATGACAGTGATAATGTTATAGGGGGACAGTGATAATGTTATAGGAGAACAGTGATAATGTTATAGGGGGACAGTGATAATGTTATAGGATGAGGACAGTGATAATTTTAAAGGGGGATGACAGTGATAATGTTATAGGGGGACAGTGATAATGTTATAGGAGAACAGTGATAATGTTAAAGGGGGAGGACAGTGATAATGTTATAGGAGGACAGTAATAATGTTATAGGGGGAGGACCGTGATAATGTTATAGGGGGAGGACAGTGATAATGTTATAGGGGGCGGACAGTGATAATGTTATAAGGGGATGACAGTGATAATGTTATAGGGGGAGGACAGTGATAATGTTATATGAGGAGGACTGTGATAATGTTATAGGGGATGACAGTCATAATGTTATAGGAGGATGACAGCGATAATGTTATAGGGGGTCAGTGATAATGTTATAGGGGGACAGTGATAACGTTATAGGAGAACAGTGATAATGTTATAGGGGGAGGACAGTGATAATGTTATAGGGGGACAGTGATAATGTTATAGGATGAGGACAGTGATAATGTTATAGGGGGATGACAGTGATAATGTTATAGGGGGACAGTGATAATGTTATAGGACAACAGTGATAATGTTATAGGGGGAGGACAGTGATAATGTTATAGGAGGACACTAATAATGTTATAGGGGGAGGACCGTGATAATGTTATAGGGGGAGGACAGTGATAATGTTATAGGGGGAGGACAGTGATAATGTTATAGGGGGATGACAGTGATAATGTTATAGGGGGAGGACAGTGATGATGTTATAGGAGGAGGACAGTGATAATGTTATAGGGGATGACAGTCATAATGTTATAGGAGGATGACAGTGATAATGCCATAGGGGGATGACAGTGATAATGTTATAGGGGGAGGACAGTGATAATGTTATAGGGGGAGGACAGTGATAATGTTATAGGAGCATGACAGTGATAATGTTATAGGAGGACAGTGATAATGTTATAGGAGGATGACAGTGATAATGTTATAGGGGGAGGACAGTGATAATGTTATAGGAGGACAGTGATAATGTTATAGGGGCAGGACAGTGATAATGTTATAGGGGCAGGACAGTGATAATGTTATAGGGGAATGACAGTGATAATGCTATAGGGGGATGACAGTGATAATGTTATAGGGGGAGGACAGTGATAATGTTATAGGGGGAGGACAGTGATAATGTTATAGCAGCATGACAGTGATAATGTTATAGGAGGACAGTGATAATGTTATAGGAGGATGACAGTGATAATGTTATAGGGGGAGGACAGTGATAATGTTATAGGAGGACAGTGATAATGTTATAGGGGGAGGACAGTGATAATGTTATAGAGGGAGGACAGTGATAATGTTATAGGGGGAGGACAGTGATAATGTTATATGGGGAGGACAGTGATAATGCTATAGGGTGAGGACAGTGATAATGTTATAGGGGGAGGACAGTGATCATGTTATAGTTGAGGACAGTGATAATGTTATAGGGGGAGGACAGTGATAATGTTATAGGGGGATGACAGCGTTAATGTTATAGGGGGATGACAGTGATAATATTATAGGGGGAGGACAGTGATAATGTTATAGGGGGAGGACAGTGATAATGTTATAGGGGGATAACAGTGATAATGTTATAGGAGGAGGACAGTGATAATGTTATAGGGGGATGACAGTGATATTGTTATAGGGGGAGGACAGTGATAATGTTATAGGGGGATGACAGTGATAATGTTATAGGGGGAGGACAGTGATAATGTTATAGGGGGAGGACAGTGATAATGTTATAGGGGGATGACAGTGATAATGTTATAGGAGGATGACAGTGATTATGTTTTCGGGGGTCAGTGATAATGTTATAGGGGGATGACAGTGATAATGTTATAGGGGGACAGTGATAATGTTATAGGAGAACAGTGATAATGTTATAGGGGGAGGACAGTGATAATGTTATAGGGGGACAGTGATAATGTTATAGGATGAGGACAGTGATAATGTTATAGGGGGAGGACAGTGATAATGTTATATGAGGAGGACTGTGATAATGTTATAGGGGATGACAGTCATAATGTTATAGGAGGATGACAGTGATAATGTTATAGGGGGTCAGTGATAATGTTATAGGGGGACAGTGATAACGTTATAGGAGAACAGTGATAATGTTATAGGGGGAGGACAGTGATAATGTTATAGGGGGACAGTGATAATGTTATAGGATGAGGACAGTGATAATGTTATAGGGGGATGACAGTGATAATGCTATAGGGGGACAGTGATAATGTTATAGGAGAACAGTGATAATGTTATAGGGGGAGGACAGTGATAATTTTATAGGAGGACACTAATAATGTTATAGGGGGAGGACCGTGATAATGTTATAGGGGGAGGACAGTGATAATGTTATAGGGGGAGGACAGTGTTAATGTTATAGGGGGATGACAGTGATAATATTATAGGGGGAGGACAGTGATAATGTTATAGGGGGAGGACAGTGATAATGTTATAGGGGGATAACAGTGATAATGTTATAGGAGGAGGACAGTGATAATGTTATAGGGGGATGACAGTGATAATGTTATAGGGGGAGGACAGTGATAATGTTATAGGGGGATGACAGTGATAATGTTATAGGGGGAGGACAGTGATAATGTTATAGGAGGACAGTGATAATGTTATAGGGGCAGGAACTCGAAATCAAGTTCTGTCGAAGGGTCATGAGGACTCGAAACGTCAACTCTTTTCTCCTCCGCCGATGCTGCCAGACCTACTGAGTTTTTCCAGGTAATTCTGTTTATGTTATAGGGGATGACAGTCATAATGTTATAGCAGGATGACAGTGATAATGCCATAGGGGGATGACAGTGATAATGTTATAGGGGGAGGACAGTGATAATGTTATAGGGGGAGGACAGTGATAATGTTATAGGAGCATGACAGTGATAATGTTATAGGAGGACAGTGATAATGTTATAGGAGGATGACAGTGATAATGTTATAGGGGGAGGACAGTGATAATGTTATAGGAGGACAGTGATAATGTTATAGGGGCAGGACAGTGATAATGTTATAGGGGCAGGACAGTGATAATGTTATAGGGGGATGACAGTGATAATGCTATAGGGGGATGACAGTGATAATGTTATAGGGGGAGGACAGTGATAATGTTATAGGGGGAGGACAGTGATAATGTTATAGGAGCATGACAGTGATAATGTTATAGGAGGACAGTGATAATGTTATAGGAGGATGACAGTGATAATGTTATAGGGGGAGGACAGTGATAATGTTATAGGAGGACAGTGATAATGTTATAGGGGGAGGACAGTGATAATGTTATAGAGGGAGGACAGTGATAATGTTATTGCAGGACAGTGATAATGTTATCGGGGGAGGACAGTGATAATGTTATAGGAGGACAGTGATAATATTATAGGGGGAGGACAGTGATAATGTTATAGGGGGAGGACAGTGATAATGTTATAGGGGGTGGACAGTGATAATGTTATATGGGGAGGACAGTGATAATGCTATAGGGGGAGGACAGTGATAATGTTATAGGGGGAGGACAGTGATCATGTTCTAGGGGGAGGACAGTGATAATGTTATAGGGCGAGGACAGTGATAATGTTATAGGGGGATGACAGTGTTAATGTTATAGGGGGATGACAGTGATAATATTATAGGGGGAGGACAGTGATAATGTTATAGGGGGAGGACAGTGATAATGTTATAGGGGGATAACAGTGATAATGTTATAGGAGGAGGACAGTGATAATGTTATAGGGGGATGACAGTGATAATGTTATAGGGGGAGGACAGTGATAATGTTATAGGGGGATGACAGTGATAATGTTATAGGGGGAGGACAGTGATAATGTTATAGGGGGAGGACAGTGATAATGTTATAGGGGGATGACAGTGATAATGTTATAGGAGGATGACAGTGATAATGTTTTCGGGGGTCAGTGATAATGTTATAGGGGGATGACAGTGATAATGTTATAGGGGGACAGTGATAATGTTATAGGAGAACAGTGATAATGTTATAGGGGGAGGACAGTGATAATGTTATAGGGGGACAGTGATAATGTTATAGGATGAGGACAGTGATAATGTTATAGGAGGACAGTGAGAATGTTATCGGGGCAGGACAGTGATAATGTTATAGGAGGACAGTGATAATATTATAGGGGGAGGACAGTGATAATGTTATAGGGGTAGGACAGTGATAATGTTATAGGGGGATGACAGTGATAATGTTATATGGGGAGGACAGGGATAATGTTATAGGGGGAGGACAGTGATAATGTTATAGGGGGAGGACAGTGATAATGTTATAGGGGGAGGACAGTGATAATGTTATAGGGGGATGACAGTGTTAATGTTATAGGGGGATGACAGTGATAATATTATAGGGGGAGGACAGTGATAATGTTATAGGGGGAGGACAGTGATAATGTTATAGGGGGATGACAGTGTTAATGTTATAGGGGGATGACAGTGATAATGTTATAGGGGGAGGACAGTGATAATGTTATAGGGGGAGGACAGTGATAATGTTATAGGGGGAGGACAGTGATAATGTTATAGGGGGAGGACAGTGATAATGTTATAGGGGGATAACAGTGATAATGTTATAGGAGGAGGACAGTGATAATGTTATAGGGGGATGACAGTGATAATGTTATAGGGGGAGGACAGTGATAATGTTACAGGGGGAGGACAGTGATAATGTTATAGGAGGATGACAGGGATAATGTTATAGGGGGATGACAGTGATAATGTTATAGGGGGATGACAGTGATAATGTTATAGGGGGATGACAGTGATAATGTTATAGGGGGTCAGTGATAATATGATAGGGGGATGACAGTGATAATGTTATAGGGGGACAGTGATAATGTTATAGAAGAACAGTGATAATGTCATAGGGGGAGGACAGTGATAATGTTATAGGGGGATAACAGTGATAATGTTATAGGGGGACAGTGATAACGTTATAGGATGAGGACAGTGATAATTTTAAAGGGGGATGACAGTGATAATGTTATAGGGGGACAGTGATAATGTTATAGGAGGACAGTGATAATGTTATAGGTGGAGGACAGTGATAATGTTATAAGGGGATGACAGTGATAATGTTATAGGGGGAGGACAGTGATAATGTTATATGAGGAGGACTGTGATAATGTTATAGGGGATGACAGTCATAATGTTATAGGAGGATGACAGTGATAATGTTATAGGGGGTCAGTGATAATGTTATAGGGGGACAGTGATAACGTTATAGGAGAACAATGATAATGTTATTGGGGGAGGACAGTGATAATGTTATAGGGGGACAGTGATAATGTTATAGGATGAGGACAGTGATAATGTTATAGGGGGATGACAGTGATAATGTTATAGGGGGACAGTGATAATGTTATAGGAGAACAGTGATAATGTTATAGGGGGAGGACAGTGATAATGTTATAGGAGGACACTAATAATGTTATAGGGGGAGGACCGTGATAATGTTATAGGGGGAGGACAGTGATAATGTTATAGGGGGAGGACAGTGATAATGTTATAGGGGGATGAGAGTGATAATGTTATAGGGGGAGGACAGTGATAATGTTATAGGAGGAGGACAGTGATAATGTTATAGGGGATGACAGTCATAATGTTATAGGAGGATGACAGTGATAATGCCATAGGGGGATGACAGTGATAATGTTATAGGGGGAGGACAATGATAATGTTATAGGGGGAGGACAGTGATAATGTTATAGGGGGATGACAGTGATAATGTTATAGGGGGTCAGTGATAATATGATAGGGGGATGACAGTGATAATGTTATAGGGGGATGACAGTGATAATGTTATAGGGGGATGACAGTGATAATGTTATAGGGGGTCAGTGATAATATGATAGGGGGATGACAGTGATAATGTTATAGGGGGACAGTGATAATGTTATAGAAGAACAGTGATAATGTCATAGGGGGAGGACAGTGATAATGTTATAGGGGGATAACAGTGATAATGTTATAGGGGGATGACAGTGATAATGTTATAGGGGGACAGTGATAATGTTATAGGAGAACAGTGATAATGTTATAGGGGGACAGTGATAATGTTATAGGATGAGGACAGTGATAATTTTAAAGTGGGATGACAGTGATAATGTTATAGGGGGACAGTGATAATGTTATAGGAGAACAGTGATAATGTTATAGGGGGAGGACAGTGATAATGTTATAGGAGGACAGTAATAATGTTATAGGGGAGGACCGTGATAATGTTATAGGGGGAGGAGTGATAATGTTATAGGGGGAGGACAGTGATAATGTTATAAGGGGATGACAGTGATAATGTTATATGGGGAGGACAGTGATAATGTTATATGAGGAGGACTGTGATAATGTTATAGGGGATGACAGTCATAATGCTATAGGAGGATGACAGCGATAATGTTATAGGGGGTCAGTGATAATGTTATAGGGGGACAGTGATAACGTTATAGGAGAACAGTGATAATGATATAGGGGGAGGACAGTGATAATGTTATAGGGGGACAGTGATAATGTTATAGGATGAGGACAGTGATAATGTTATAGGGGGATGACAGTGATAATGTTATAGGGGGACAGTGATAATGTTATAGGAGAACAGTGATAATGTTATAGGGGGAGGACAGTGATAATGTTATAGGAGGACACTAATAATGTTATAGGGGGAGGACCGTGATAATGTTATAGGGGGAGGACAGTGATAATGTTATAGGGGGAGGACAGTGATAATGTTATAGGGGGATGACAGTGATAATGTTATAGGGGGAGGACAGTGATAATGTTATAGGAGGAGGACAGTGATAATGTTATAGGGGATGACAGTCATAATGTTATAGGAGGATGACAGTGATAATGCCATAGGGGGATGACAGTGATAATGTTATAGGGGGAGGACAGTGATAATGTTATAGGGGGAGGACAGTGATAATGTTATAGGAGCATGACAGTGATAATGTTATAGGAGGACAGTGATAATGTTATAGGAGGATGACAGTGATAATGTTATAGGGGGAGGACAGTGATAATGTTATAGGAGGACAGTGATAATGTTATAGGGGCAGGACAGTGATAATGTTATAGGGGCAGGACAGTGATAATGTTATAGGGGAATGACAGTGATAATGCTATAGGGGGATGACAGTGATAATGTTATAGGGGGAGGACAGTGATAATGTTATAGGGGGAGGACAGTGATAATGTTATAGGAGCATGACAGTGATAATGTTATAGGAGAACAGTGATAATGTTATAGGAGGATGACAGTGATAATGTTATAGGGGGAGGACAGTGATAATGTTATAGGAGGACAGTGATAATGTTATAGGGGGAGGACAGTGATAATGTTATAGAGGGAGGACAGTGATAATGTTATTGGAGGACAGTGATAATGTTATCGGGGGAGGACAGTGATAATGTTATAGGAGGACAGTGATAATATTATAGGGGGAGGACAGTGATAATGTTATAGGGGGAGGACAGTGATAATGTTATAGGGGGAGGACAGTGATAATGTTATATGGGGAGGACAGTGATAATGCTATAGGGGGAGGACAGTGATAATGTTATAGGGGGAGGACAGTGATCATGTTATAGGGGGAGGACAGTGATAATGTTATAGGGGGAGGACAGTGATAATGTTATAGGGGGATGACAGCGTTAATGTTATAGGGGGATGACAGTGATAATATTATAGGGGGAGGACAGTGATAATGTTATAGGGGGAGGACAGTGATAATGTTATAGGGGGATAACAGTGATAATGTTATAGGAGGAGGACAGTGATAATGTTATAGGGGGATGACAGTGATAATGTTATAGGGGGAGGACAGTGATAATGTTATAGGGGGATGACAGTGATAATGTTATAGAGGGAGGACAGTGATAATGTTATAGGGGGAGGACAGTGATAATGTTATAGGGGGATGACAGTGATAATGTTATAGGAGGATGACAGTGATAATGTTTTCGGGGGTCAGTGATAATGTTATAGGGGGATGACAGTGATAATGTTATAGGGGGACAGTGATAATGTTATAGGAGAACAGTGATAATGTTATAGGGGGAGGACCGTGATAATGTTATAGGGGGACAGTGATAATGTTATAGGATGAGGACAGTGATAATGTTATAGGGGGAGGACAGTGATAATGTTATAGGAGGACAGTGAGAATGTTATCGGGGGAGGACAGTGATAATGTTATAGGAGGACAGTGATAATATTATAGGGGGAGGACAGTGATAATGTTATAGGGGTAGGACAGTGATAATGTTATAGGGGGATGACAGTGATAATGTTATATGGGGATGACAGTGATAATGTTATAGGGGGATGACAGTGATAATGTTATAGGGGGTCAGTGATAATATGATAGGGGGATGACAGTGATAATGTTATAGGGGGATGACAGTGATAATGTTATAGGGGGATGACAGTGATAATGTTATAGGGGGTCAGTGATAATATGATAGGGGGATGACAGTGATAATGTTATAGGGGGACAGTGATAATGTTATAGAAGAACAGTGATAATGTCATAGGGGGAGGACAGTGATAATGTTATAGGGGGATAACAGTGATAATGTTATAGGGGGATGACAGTGATAATGTTATAGGGGGACAGTGATAATGTTATAGGAGAACAGTGATAATGTTATAGGGGGACAGTGATAATGTTATAGGATGAGGACAGTGATAATTTTAAAGGGGGATGACAGTGATAATGTTATAGGGGGACAGTGATAATGTTATAGGAGAACAGTGATAATGTTATAGGGGGAGGACAGTGATAATGTTATAGGAGGACAGTAATAATGTTATAGGGGGAGGACCGTGATAATGTTATAGGGGGAGGACAGTGATAATGTTATAGGGGGAGGACAGTGATAATGTTATAAGGGGATGACAGTGATAATGTTATAGGGGGAGGAAAGTGATAATGTTATATGAGGAGGACTGTGATAATGTTATAGGGGATGACAGTCATAATGTTATAGGAGGATGACAGTGATAATGTTATAGGGGGTCAGTGATAATGTTATAGGGGGACAGTGATAACGTTATAGGAGAACAGTGATAATGTTATAGGGGGAGGACAGTGATAATGTTATAGGGGGACAGTGATAATGTTATAGGATGAGGACAGTGATAATGTTATAGGGGGATGACAGTGATAATGCTATAGGGGGACAGTGATAATGTTATAGGAGAACAGTGATAATGTTATAGGGGGAGGACAGTGATAATTTTATAGGAGGACACTAATAATGTTATAGGGGGAGGACCGTGATAATGTTATAGGGGGAGGACAGTGATAATGTTATAGGGGGAGGACAGTGATAATGTTATAGGGGGATGACAGTGATAATGTTATAGGGGGAGGACAGTGATAATGTTATAGGAGGAGGACAGTGATAATGTTATAGGGGATGACAGTCATAATGTTATAGGAGGATGACAGTGATAATGCCATAGGGGGATGACAGTGATAATGTTATAGGGGGAGGACAGTGATAATGTTATAGGGGGAGGACAGTGATAATGTTATAGGAGCATGACAGTGATAATGTTATAGGAGGACAGTGATAATGTTATAGGAGGATGACAGTGATAATGTTATAGGGGGAGGACAGTGATAATGTTATAGGAGGACAGTGATAATGTTATAGGGGCAGGACAGTGATAATGTTATAGGGGCAGGACAGTGATAATGTTATAGGGGGATGACAGTGATAATGCTATAGGGGGATGACAGTGATAATGTTATAGGGGGAGGACAGTGATAATGTTATAGGGGGAGGACAGTGATAATGTTATAGGAGCATGACAGTGATAATGTTATAGGAGGACAGTGATAATGTTATAGGAGGATGACAGTGATAATGTTATAGGGGGAGGACAGTGATAATGTTATAGGAGGACAGTGATAATGTTATAGGGGGAGGACAGTGATAATGTTATAGAGGGAGGACAGTGATAATGTTATTGCAGGACAGTGATAATGTTATCGGGGGAGGACAGTGATAATGTTATAGGAGGACAGTGATAATATTATAGGGGGAGGACAGTGATAATGTTATAGGGGGAGGACAGTGATAATGTTATAGGGGGAGGACAGTGATCATGTTCTAGGGGGAGGACAGTGATAATGTTATAGGGCGAGGACAGTGATAATGTTATAGGGGGATGACAGTGTTAATGTTATAGGGGGATGACAGTGATAATATTATAGGGGGAGGACAGTGATAATGTTATAGGGGGAGGACAGTGATAATGTTATAGGGGGATAACAGTGATAATGTTATAGGAGGAGGACAGTGATAATGTTATAGGGGGATGACAGTGATAATGTTATAGGGGGAGGACAGTGATAATGTTATAGGGGATGACAGTGATAATGTTATAGGGGGAGGACAGTGATAATGTTATAGGGGGAGGACAGTGATAATGTTATAGGGGGATGACAGTGATAATGTTATAGGAGGATGACAGTGATAATGTTTTCGGGGGTCAGTGATAATGTTATAGGGGGATGACAGTGATAATGTTATAGGGGGACAGTGATAATGTTATAGGAGAACAGTGATAATGTTATAGGGGGAGGACAGTGATAATGTTATAGGGGGACAGTGATAATGTTATAGGATGAGGACAGTGATAATGTTATAGGAGGACAGTGAGAATGTTATCGGGGGAGGACAGTGATAATGTTATAGGAGGACAGTGATAATATTATAGGGGGAGGACAGTGATAATGTTATAGGGGTAGGACAGTGATAATGTTATAGGGGGATGACAGTGATAATGTTATATGGGGAGGACAGTGATAATGTTATAGGGGGAGGACAGTGATAATGTTATAGGGGGAGGACAGTGATAATGTTATAGGGGGAGGACAGTGATAATGTTATAGGGGGATGACAGTGTTAATGTTATAGGGGGATGACAGTGATAATATTATAGGGGGAGGACAGTGATAATGTTATAGGGGGAGGACAGTGATAATGTTATAGGGGGATGACAGTGTTAATGTTATAGGGGGATGACAGTGATAATATTATAGGGGGAGGACAGTGATAATGTTATAGGGGGAGGACAGTGATAATGTTATAGGGGGAGGACAGTGATAATGTTATAGGGGGAGGACAGTGATAATGTTATAGGGGGATAACAGTGATAATGTTATAGGAGGAGGACAGTGATAATGTTATAGGGGGATGACAGTGATAATGTTATAGGGGGAGGACAGTGATAATGTTACAGGGGGAGGACAGTGATAATGTTATAGGAGGATGACAGTGATAATGTTATAGGGGGATGACAGTGATAATGTTATAGGGGGATGACAGTGATAATGTTATAGGGGGATGACAGTGATAATGTTATAGGGGGTCAGTGATAATATGATAGGGGGATGACAGTGATAATGTTATAGGGGGACAGTGATAATGTTATAGAAGAACAGAGATAATGTCATAGGGGGAGGACAGTGATAATGTTATAGGGGGATAACAGTGATAATGTTATAGGGGGACAGTGATAACGTTATAGGATGAGGACAGTGATAATTTTAAAGGGGGATGACAGTGATAATGTTATAGGGGGACAGTGATAATGTTATAGGAGGACAGTGATAATGTTATAGGTGGAGGACAGTGATAATGTTATAAGGGGATGACAGTGATAATGTTATAGGGGGAGGACAGTGATAATGTTATATGAGGAGGACTGTGATAATGTTATAGGGGATGACAGTCATAATGTTATAGGAGGATGACAGTGATAATGTTATAGGGGGTCAGTGATAATGTTATAGGGGGACAGTGATAACGTTATAGGAGAACAATGATAATGTTATAGGGGGAGGACAGTGATAATGTTATAGGGGGACAGTGATAATGTTATAGGATGAGGACAGTGATAATGTTATAGGGGGATGACAGTGATAATGTTATAGGGGGACAGTGATAATGTTATAGGAGAACAGTGATAATGTTATAGGGGGAGGACAGTGATAATGTTATAGGAGGACACTAATAATGTTATAGGGGGAGGACCGTGATAATGTTATAGGGGGAGGACAGTGATAATGTTATAGGGGGAGGACAGTGATAATGTTATAGGGGGATGAGAGTGATAATGTTATAGGGGGAGGACAGTGATAATGTTATAGGAGGAGGACAGTGATAATGTTATAGGGGATGACAGTCATAATGTTATAGGAGGATGACAGTGATAATGCCATAGGGGGATGACAGTGATAATGTTATAGGGGGAGGACAATGATAATGTTATAGGGGGAGGACAGTGATAATGTTATAGGAGCATGACAGTGATAATGTTATAGGAGGACAGTGATAATGTTATAGGAGGATGACAGTGATAATGTTATAGGGGGAGGACAGTGATAATGTTATAGGAGGACAGTGATAATGTTATAGGGGCAGGACAGTGATAATGTAATAGGGGCAGGACAGTGATAATGTTATAGGTTGATGACAGTGATAATGCTATAGGGGGATGACAGTGATAATGTTATAGGGGGAGGACAGTGATAATGTTATAGGGGGAGGACAGTGATAATGTTATAGGAGCATGACAGTGATAATGTTATAGGAGGACAGTGATAATGTTATAGGAGGATGACAGTGATAATGTTATAGGGGGAGGACAGTGATAATGTTATAGGAGGACAGTGATAATGTTATAGGGGGAGGACAGTGATAATGTTATAGAGGGAGGACAGTGATAATGTTATTGGAGGACAGTGATAATGTTATCGGGGGAGGACAGTGATAATGTTATAGGAGGACAGTGATAATATTATAGGGGGAGGACAGTGATAATGTTATAGGGGGAGGACAGTGATAATGTTATAGGGGGAGGACAGTGATAATGTTATATGGGGAGGACAGTGATAATGCTATAGGGGGAGGACAGTGATAATGTTATAGGGGGAGGACAGTGATCATGTTATAGGGGGAGGACAGTGATAATGTTATAGGGGGATGACAGTGTTAATGTTATAGGGGGATGACAGTGATAATATTATAGGGGGAGGACAGTGATAATGTTATAGGGGGAGGACAGTGATAATGTTATAGGGGGATAACAGTGATAATGTTATAGGAGGAGGACAGTGATAATGTTATAGGGGGATGACAGTGATAATGTTATAGGGGGAGGACAGTGATAATGTTATAGGGGGATGACAGTGATAATGTTTTCGGGGGTCAGTGATAATGTTATAGGGGGATGACAGTGATAATGTTATAGGGGGACAGTGATAATGTTATAGGAGAACAGTGATAATGTTATAGGGGGAGGACAGTGATAATGTTATAGGGGGACAGTGATAATGTTATAGGATGAGGACAGTGATAATGTTATAGGGGGAGGACAGTGATAATGTTATAGGAGGACAGTGATAATGTTATCGGGGGAGGACAGTGATAATGTTATAGGAGGACAGTGATAATATTATAGGGGGAGGACAGTGATAATGTTATAGGGGTAGGACAGTGATAATGTTATAGGGGGATGACAGTGATAATGTTATATGGGGAGGACAGTGATAATGTTATAGGGGGAGGACAGTGATAATGTTATAGGGGGAGGACAGTGATAATGTTATAGGGGGAGCACAGTGATAATGTTATAGGGGGAGGACAGTGATAATGTTATAGGGGGATGACAGTGTTAATGTTATAGGGGGATGACAGTGATAATATTATAGGGGGAGGACAGTGATAATGTTATAGGGGGAGGACAGTGATAATGTTATAGGGGGATGACAGTGTTAATGTTATAGGGGGATGACAGTGATAATATTATAGGGGGAGGACAGTGATAATGTTATAGGGGGAGGACAGTGATAATGTTATAGGGGGAGGACAGTGATAATGTTATAGGGGGAGGACAGTGATAATGTTATAGGGGGATAACAGTGATAATGTTATAGGAGGAGGACAGTGATAATGTTATAGGGGGATGACAGTGATAATGTTATAGGGGGAGGACAGTGATAATGTTATAGGGGGATGACAGTGATAATGTTATAGGGGGATGACAGTGATAATGTTATAGGGGGAGGACAGTGATAATGTTATAGGGGATGACAGTGATAATGTTATAGGAGGACAGTGATAATGTTATAGGGGGACAGTGATAATGTTATAGGGGGAGGACAGTGATAATGTCATAGGGGGACAGTGATAATGTTATAGCGGGAGGACAGTGATAATGTTATAGGAGGACAGTGATAATGTTATAGGGGGATGACAGTAATAATGTTATAGGATGAGGACAGTGATAATGTTATAGGGGGAGGACAGTGATAATGTTATAGGAGGAGGACAGTGAAAATGTTATAGGAGGATGACAGTAATTAATGTTATAGGGGGAGGACAGTGATATTGTTATAGAAGGAGGACAGTGATAATGTTATTGAAGGAGGACAGTGATAATGTTATAGAAGGAAGACCGTGATAATGTTATAGGAGGATGACAGTGATAATGTTATAGGGGGAGGACAGTGATAATGTTATAGGGGGAGGATAGTGATAATGTTATAGGGGGATGACAGTGATAATGTTATAGGAGGAGGACAGTGATATTGTTTCTAGGGGGAGTACAGTGATAATGTTATCGGAGGAGGGCAGTGATAATGTTTCTAGGGGGAGAAATGTGATAATGTTATAGGGCGAGGACAGTGATAATGTTATAGGAGGAGGACAGTGATAATGTTTCTAGGGGGAGGACAGTGATAATGTTATAGGGGGAGGACAGTGATAATGTTATAGGGGGAGGACAGTGATAATGTTATAGGGGGATGACAGTTATAGGGGGAGGACAGTGATAATGTTATAGGGGGATGACAATGATAATGTTATAGGGGGATGACAGGGATAATGTTATAGGGGGAGGACAGTGATAATGTTATAGGGGGATGACAGTGATAATGTTATAGGGGGATGACAGTGATAATGTTATAGGGGGATGACAGTGATAATGTTATAGGGGGATGACAGTGATAATGTTATAGGAGGAGGACAGTGATAATGTGATAGGGGAGGACAGTGATAATGTTATAGGGGGATAACAGTGATAATGTTATAGGGGGATGACAGTGATAATGTTATAGGAGGATGACAGTGATAATGTTATAGGGGGATGACAGTGATAATGTTATAGGGGGATGACAGTGATAATGTTATAGGGGGTCAGTGATAATATGATAGGGGGATGACAGTGATAATGTTATAGGGGGACAGTGATAATGTTATAGAAGAACAGTGATAATGTCATAGGGGGAGGACAGTGATAATGTTATAGGGGGATAACAGTGATAATGTTATAGGGGGATGACAGTGATAATGTTATAGGGGGACAGTGATAATGTTATAGGAGAACAGTGATAATGTTATAGGGGGACAGTGATAATGTTATAGGATGAGGACAGTGATAATTTTAAAGGGGAATGACAGTGATAATGTTATAGGGGGACAGTGATAATGTTATAGGAGAAGAGTGATAATGTTATAGGGGGAGGACAGTGATAATGTTATAGGAGGACAGTAATAATGTTATAGGGGGAGGACCGTGATAATGTTATAGGGGGAGGACAGTGATAATGTTATAGGGGGAGGACAGTGATAATGTTATAAGGGGATGACAGTGATAATGTTATAGGGGGAGGACAGTGATAATGTTATATGAGGAGGACTGTGATAATGTTATAGGGGATGACAGTCATAATGTTATAGGAGGATGACAGTGATAATGTTATAGGGGGTCAGTGATAATGTTATAGGGGGACAGTGATAACGTTATAGGAGAACAGTGATAATGTTATAGGGGGAGGACAGTGATAATGTTATAGGGGGACAGTGATAATGTTATAGGATGAGGACAGTGATAATGTTATAGGGGGATGACAGTGATAATGCTATAGGGGGACAGTGATAATGTTATAGGAGAACAGTGATAATGTTATAGGGGGAGGACAGTGATAATTTTATAGGAGGACACTAATAATGTTATAGGGGGAGGACCGTGATAATGTTATAGGGGGAGGACAGTGATAATGTTATAGGGGGAGGACAGTGATAATGTTATAGGGGGATGACAGTGATAATGTTATAGGGGGAGGACAGTGATAATGTTATAGGAGGAGGACAGTGATAATGTTATAGGGGATGACAGTCATAATGTTATAGGAGGATGACAGTGATAATGCCATAGGGGGATGACAGTGATAATGTTATAGGGGGAGGACAGTGATAATGTTATAGGGGGAGGACAGTGATAATGTTATAGGAGCATGACAGTGATAATGTTATAGGAGGACAGTGATAATGTTATAGGAGGATGACAGTGATAATGTTATAGGGGGAGGACAGTGATAATGTTATAGGAGGACAGTGATAATGTTATAGGGGCAGGACAGTGATAATGTTATAGGGGCAGGACAGTGATAATGTTATAGGGGGATGACAGTGATAATGCTATAGGGGGATGACAGTGATAATGTTATAGGGGGAGGACAGTGATAATGTTATAGGGGGAGGACAGTGATAATGTTATAGGAGCATGACAGTGATAATGTTATAGGAGGACAGTGATAATGTTATAGGAGGATGACAGTGATAATGTTATAGGGGGAGGACAGTGATAATGTTATAGGAGGACAGTGATAATGTTATAGGGGGAGGACAGTGATAATGTTATAGAGGGAGGACAGTGATAATGTTATTGTAGGACAGTGATAATGTTATCGGGGGAGGACAGTGATAATGTTATAGGAGGACAGTGATAATATTATAGGGGGAGGACAGTGATAATGTTATAGGGGGAGGACAGTGATAATGTTATAGGGGGAGGACAGTGATAATGTTATATGGGGAGGACAGTGATAATGCTATAGGGGGAGGACAGTGATAATGTTATAGGGGGAGGACAGTGATCATGTTATAGGGGGAGGACAGTGATAATGTTATAGGGCGAGGACAGTGATAATGTTATAGGGGGATGACAGTGTTAATGTTATAGGGGGATGACAGTGATAATATTATAGGGGGAGGACCGTGATAATGTTATAGGGGGAGGACAGTGATAATGTTATAGGGGGATTACAGTGATAATGTTATAGGAGGAGGACAGTGATAATGTTATAGGGGGATGACAGTGATAATGTTATAGGGGGAGGACAGTGATAATGTTATAGGGGGATGACAGTGATAATGTTATAGGGGGAGGACAGTGATAATGTTATAGGGGGAGGACAGTGATAATGTTATAGGGGGATGACAGTGATAATGTTATAGGAGGATGACAGTGATAATGTTTTCGGGGGTCAGTGATAATGTTATAGGGGGATGACAGTGATAATGTTATAGGGGGACAGTGATAATGTTATAGGAGAACAGTGATAATGTTATAGGGGGAGGACAGTGATAATGTTATAGGGGGACAGTGATAATGTTATAGGATGAGGACAGTGATAATGTTATAGGAGGACAGTGAGAATGTTATCGGGGGAGGACAGTGATAATGTTATAGGAGGACAGTGATAATATTATAGGGGGAGGACAGTGATAATGTTATAGGGGTAGGACAGTGATAATGTTATAGGGGGATGACAGTGATAATGTTATATGGGGAGGACAGTGATAATGTTATAGGGGGAGGACAGTGATATTGTTATAGGGGGAGGACAGTGATAATGTTATAGGGGGAGGACAGTGATAATGTTATAGGGGGATGACAGTGTTAATGTTATAGGGGGATGACAGTGATAATATTATAGGGGGAGGACAGTGATAATGTTATAGGGGGAGGACAGTGATAATGTTATAGGGGGATGACAGTGTTAATGTTATAGGGGGATGACAGTGATAATATTATAGGGGGAGGACAGTGATAATGTTATAGGGGGAGGACAGTGATAATGTTATAGGGGGAGGACAGTGATAATGTTATAGGGGGAGGACAGTGATAATGTTATAGGGGGATAACAGTGATAATGTTATAGGAGGAGGACAGTGATAATGTTATAGGGGGATGACAGTGATAATGTTATAGGGGGAGGACAGTGATAATGTTATAGGGGGAGGACAGTGATAATGTTATAGGAGGATGACAGTGATAATGTTATAGGGGGATGACAGTGATAATGTTATAGGGGGATGACAGTGATAATGTTATTGGGGGATGACAGTGATAATGTTATAGGGGGTCAGTGATAATATGATAGGGGGATGACAGTGATAATGTTATAGGGGGACAGTGATAATGTTATAGAAGAACAGTGATAATGTCATAGGGGGAGGACAGTGATAATGTTATAGGGGGATAACAGTGATAATGTTATAGGGGGACAGTGATAACGTTATAGGATGAGGACAGTGATAATTTTAAAGGGGGATGACAGTGATAATGTTATAGGGGGACAGTGATAATGTTATAGGAGGAGGACAGTGATAATGTTATAAGGGGATGACAGTGATAATGTTATAGGGGGAGGACAGTGATAATGTTATATGGGGAGGACAGTGATAATGCTATAGGGGGAGGACAGTGATAATGTTATAGGGGGAGGACAGTGATAATGTTATATGAGGAGGACTGTGATAATGTTATAGGGGATGACAGTCATAATGTTATAGGAGGATGACAGTGATAATGTTATAGGGGGTCAGTGATAATGTTATAGGGGGACAGTGATAACGTTATAGGAGAACAATGATAATGTTATAGGGGGAGGACAGTGATAATGTTATAGGGGGACAGTGATAATGTTATAGGATGAGGACAGTGATAATGTTATAGGGGGATGACAGTGATAATGTTATAGGGGGACAGTGATAATGTTATAGGAGAACAGTGATAATGTTATAGGGGGAGGACAGTGATAATGTTATAGGAGGACACTAATAATGTTATAGGGGGAGGACCGTGATAATGTTATAGGGCAGGACAGTGATAATGTTATAGGGGGATGACAGTGATAATGTTATAGGGGGAGGACAGTGATAATGTTATAGGAGGAGGACAGTGATAATGTTATAGGGGATGACAGTCATAATGTTATAGGAGGATGACAGTGATAATGCCATAGGGGGATGACAGTGATAATGTTATAGGGGGAGGACAATGATAATGTTATAGGGGGAGGACAGTGATAATGTTATAGGAGCATGACAGTGATAATGTTATAGGAGGACAGTGATAATGTTATAGGAGGATGACAGTGATAATGTTATAGGGGGAGGACAGTGATAATGTTATAGGAGGACAGTGATAATGTTATAGGGGCAGGACAGTGATAATGTTATAGGGGCAGGACAGTGATAATGTTATAGGGGGATGACAGTGATAATGCTATAGGGGGATGACAGTGATAATGTTATAGGGGGAGGACAGTGATAATGTTATAGGGGGAGGACAGTGATAATGTTATAGGAGCATGACAGTGATAATGTTATAGGAGGACAGTGATAATGTTATAGGAGGATGACAGTGATAATGTTATAGGGGGAGGACAGTGATAATGTTATAGGAGGACAGTGATAATGTTATAGGGGGAGGACAGTGATAATGTTATAGAGGGAGGACAGTGATAATGTTATAGAGGGAGGACAGTGATAATGTTATTGGAGGACAGTGATAATGTTATCGGGGGAGGACAGTGATAATGTTATAGGAGGACAGTGATAATATTATAGGGGGAGGACAGTGATAATGTTATAGGGGGAGGACAGTGATAATGTTATAGGGGGAGGACAGTGATAATGTTATATGGGGAGGACAGTGATAATGCTATAGGGGGAGGACAGTGATAATGTTATAGGGGGAGGACAGTGATCATGTTATAGGGGGAGGACAGTGATAATGTTATAGGGGGATGACAGTGTTAATGTTATAGGGGGATGACAGTGATAATATTATAGGGGGAGGACAGTGATAATGTTATAGGGGGAGGACAGTGATAATGTTATAGGGGGATAACAGTGATAATGTTATAGGAGGAGGACAGTGATAATGTTATAGGGGGATGACAGTGATAATGTTATAGGGGGAGGACAGTGATAATGTTATAGGGGGATGACAGTGATAATGTTTTCGGGGGTCAGTGATAATGTTATAGGGGGATGACAGTGATAATGTTATAGGGGGACAGTGATAATGTTATAGGAGAACAGTGATAATGTTATAGGGGGAGGACAGTGATAATGTTATAGGGGGACAGTGATAATGTTATAGGATGAGGACAGTGATAATGTTATAGGGGGAGGACAGTGATAATGTTATAGGAGGACAGTGATAATGTTATCGGGGGAGGACAGTGATAATGTTATAGGAGGACAGTGATAATATTATAGGGGGAGGACAGTGATAATGTTATAGGGGTAGGACAGTGATAATGTTATAGGGGGATGACAGTGATAATGTTATATGGGGAGGACAGTGATAATGTTATAGGGGGAGGACAGTGATAATGTTATAGGGGGAGGACAGTGATAATGTTATAGGGGGAGCACAGTGATAATGTTATAGGGGGAGGACAGTGATAATGTTATAGGGGGATGACAGTGTTAATGTTATAGGGGGATGACAGTGATAATATTATAGGGGGAGGACAGTGATAATGTTATAGGGGGAGGACAGTGATAATGTTATAGGGGGATGACAGTGTTAATGTTATAGGGGGATGACAGTGATAATATTATAGGGGGAGGACAGTGATAATGTTATAGGGGGAGGACAGTGATAATGTTATAGGGGGAGGACAGTGATAATGTTATAGGGGGAGGACAGTGATAATGTTATAGGGGGATAACAGTGATAATGTTATAGGAGGAGGACAGTGATAATGTTATAGGGGGATGACAGTGATAATGTTATAGGGGGAGGACAGTGATAATGTTATAGGGGGATGACAGTGATAATATTATAGGGGGATGACAGTGATAATGTTATAGGGGGAGGACAGTGATAATGTTATAGGGGATGACAGTGATAATGTTATAGGAGGACAGTGATAATGTTATAGGGGGACAGTGATAATGTTATAGGGGGAGGACAGTGATAATGTCATAGGGGGACAGTGATAATGTTATAGCGGGAGGACAGTGATAATGTTATAGGAGGACAGTGATAATGTTATAGGGGGATGACAGTAATAATGTTATAGGATGAGGACAGTGATAATGTTATAGGGGGAGGACAGTGATAATGATATAGGAGGAGGACAGTGATAATGTTATAGGAGGATGACAGTAATTAATGTTATAGGGGGAGGACAGTGATATTGTTATAGAAGGAGGACAGTGATAATGTTATTGAAGGAGGACAGTGATAATGTTATAGAAGGAAGACCGTGATAATGTTATAGGAGGATGACAGTGATAATGTTATAGGAGGAGGACAGTGATAATGTTATAGGGGGAGTACAGTGATAATGTTATAGGGGGAGGACAGTGATAATGTTATAGGAGGAGGACAGTGATAATGTTTCTAGGGGGAGGACAGTGATAATGTTATAGGGGGAGGACAGTGATAATGTTATAGGGGGAGGACAGTGATAATGTTATAGGGGGATGACAGTGATAATGTTATAGGGGGATGACAGTGATAATGTTATAGGGGGAGGACAGTGATAATGTTATAGGGGGATGACAATGATAATGTTATAGGGGGATGACAGGGATAATGTTATAGGGGGAGGACAGTGATAATGTTATAGGGGGATGACAGTGATAATGTTATAGGGGGATGACAGTGATAATGTTATAGGGGGAGGACAGTGATAATGTTATAGGGGGATGACAGTGATAATGTTATAGGAGGAGGACAGTGATAATGTTATAGGGGAGGACAGTGATAATGTTATAGGGGGATAACAGTGATAATGTTATAGGGGGATGACAGTGATAATGTTATAGGAGAATGACAGTGATAATGTTATATGAGGAGGACTGTGATAATGTTATAGGGGATGACAGTCATAATGTTATAGGAGGATGACAGCGATAATGTTATAGGGGGTCAGTGATAATGTTATAGGGGGACAGTGATAACGTTATAGGAGAACAGTGATAATGTTATAGGGGGAGGACAGTGATAATGTTATAGGGGGACAGTGATAATGTTATAGGATGAGGACAGTGATAATGTTATAGGGGGATGACAGTGATAATGTTATAGGGGGACAGTGATAATGTTATAGGAGAACAGTGATAATGTTATAGGGGGAGGACAGTGATAATGTTATAGGAGGACACTAATAATGTTATAGGGGGAGGACCGTGATAATGTTATAGGGGGAGGACAGTGATAATGTTATAGGGGGAGGACAGTGATAATGTTATAGGGGGATGACAGTGATAATGTTATAGGGGGAGGACAGTGATAATGTTATAGGAGGAGGACAGTGATAATGTTATAGGGGATGACAGTCATAATGTTATAGGAGGATGACAGTGATAATGCCATAGGGGGATGACAGTGATAATGTTATAGGGGGAGGACAGTGATAATGTTATAGGGGGAGGACAGTGATAATGTTATAGGAGCATGACAGTGATAATGTTATAGGAGGACAGCGATAATGTTATAGGAGGATGACAGTGATAATGTTATAGGGGGAGGACAGTGATAATGTTATAGGAGGACAGTGATAATGTTATAGGGGCAGGACAGTGATAATGTTATAGGGGCAGGACAGTGATAATGTTATAGGGGAATGACAGTGATAATGCTATAGGGGGATGACAGTGATAATGTTATAGGGGGAGGACAGTGATAATGTTATAGGGGGATGACAGTGATAATGTTATAGGAGCATGACAGTGATAATGTTATAGGAGGACAGTGATAATGTTATAGGAGGATGACAGTGATAATGTTATAGGGGGGAGGACAGTGATAATGTTATAGGAGGACAGTGATAATGTTATAGGGGGAGGACAGTGATAATGTTATAGAGGGAGGACAGTGATAATGTTATTGGAGGACAGTGATAATGTTATCGGGGGAGGACAGTGATAATGTTATAGGAGGACAGTGATAATATTATAGGGGGAGGACAGCGTTATTGTTATAGGGGGATGACAGTGATAATATTATAGGCGGAGGACAGTGATAATGTTATAGGGGGAGGACAGTGATAATGTTATAGGGGGATAACAGTGATAATGTTATAGGAGGAGGACAGTGATAATGTTATAGGGGGATGACAGTGATAATGTTATAGGGGGAGGACAGTGATAATGTTATAGGGGGAGGACAGTGATAATGTTATAGGGGGAGGACAGTGATAATGTTATAGGGGGATGACAGTGATAATGTTATAGGAGGATGACAGTGATAATGTTTTCGGGGGTCAGTGATAATGTTATAGGGGGATGACAGTGATAATGTTATAGGGGGACAGTGATAATGTTATAGGAGAACAGTGATAATGTTATAGGGGGAGGACAGTGATAATGTTATAGGGGGACAGTGATAATGTTATAGGATGAGGACAGTGATAATGTTATAGGGGGAGGACAGTGATAATGTTATAGGAGGACAGTGAGAATGTTATCGGGGGAGGACAGTGATAATGTTATAGGAGGACAGTGATAATATTATAGGGGGAGGACAGTGATAATGTTATAGGGGTAGGACAGTGATAATGTTATAGGGGGATGACAGTGATAATGTTATATGGGGATGACAGTGATAATGTTATAGGGGGATGACAGTGATAATGTTATAGGGGGTCAGTGATAATATGATAGGGGGATGACAGTGATAATGTTATAGGGGGATGACAGTGATAATGTTATAGGGGGATGACAGTGATAATGTTATAGGGGGTCAGTGATAATATGATAGGGGGATGACAGTGATAATGTTATAGGGGGACAGTGATAATGTTATAGAAGAACAGTGATAATGTCATAGGGGGAGGACAGTGATAATGTTATAGGGGGATAACAGTGATAATGTTATAGGGGGATGACAGTGATAATGTTATAGGGGGACAGTGATAATGTTATAGGAGAACAGTGATAATGTTATAGGGGGACAGTGATAATGTTATAGGATGAGGACAGTGATAATTTTAAAGGGGGATGACAGTGATAATGTTATAGGGGGACAGTGATAATGTTATAGGAGAACAGTGATAATGTTATAGGGGGAGGACAGTGATAATGTTATAGGAGGACAGTAATAATGTTATAGGGGGAGGACCGTGATAATGTTATAGGGGGAGGACAGTGATAATGTTATAGGGGGAGGACAGTGATAATGTTATAAGGGGATGACAGTGATAATGTTATAGGGGGAGGACAGTGATAATGTTATATGAGGAGGACTGTGATAATGTTATAGGGGATGACAGTCATAATGTTATAGGAGGATGACAGTGATAATGTTATAGGGGGTCAGTGATAATGTTATAGGGGGACAGTGATAACGTTATAGGAGAACAGTGATAATGTTATAGGGGGAGGACAGTGATAATGTTATAGGGGGACAGTGATAATGTTATAGGAGAACAGTGATAATGTTATAGGGGGAGGACAGTGATAATGTTATAGGAGGACACTAATAATGTTATAGGGGGAGGACCGTGATAATGTTATAGGGGGAGGACAGTGATAATGTTATAGGGGGAGGACAGTGATAATGTTATAGGGGGATGACAGTGATAATGTTATAGGGGGAGGACAGTGATAATGTTATAGGAGGAGGACAGTGATAATGTTATAGGGGATGACAGTCATAATGTTATAGGAGGATGACAGTGATAATGCCATAGGGGGATGACAGTGATAATGTTATAGGGGGAGGACAGTGATAATGTTATAGGGGGAGGACAGTGATAATGTTATAGGAGCATGACAGTGATAATGTTATAGGAGGACAGCGATAATGTTATAGGAGGATGACAGTGATAATGTTATAGGGGGAGGACAGTGATAATGTTATAGGAGGACAGTGATAATGTTATAGGGGCAGGACAGTGATAATGTGATAGGGGCAGGACAGTGATAATGTTATAGGGGAATGACAGTGATAATGCTATAGGGGGATGACAGTGATAATGTTATAGGGGGAGGACAGTGATAATGTTATAGGGGGAGGACAGTGATAATGTTATAGGAGCATGACAGTGATAATGTTATAGGAGGACAGTGATAATGTTATAGGAGGATGACAGTGATAATGTTATAGGGGGAGGACAGTGATAATGTTATAGGAGGACAGTGATAATGTTATAGGGGGAGGACAGTGATAATGTTATAGAGGGAGGACAGTGATAATGTTATTGGAGGACAGTGATAATGTTATCGGGGGAGGACAGTGATAATGTTATAGGAGGACAGTGATAATATTATAGGGGGAGGACAGCGTTATTGTTATAGGGGGATGACAGTGATAATATTATAGGGGGAGGACAGTGATAATGTTATAGGGGGAGGACAGTGATAATGTTATAGGGGGATAACAGTGATAATGTTATAGGAGGAGGACAGTGATAATGTTATAGGGGGATGACAGTGATAATGTTATAGGGGGAGGACAGTGATAATGTTATAGGGGGATGACAGTGATAATGTTATAGGGGGAGGACAGTGATAATGTTATAGGGGGAGGACAGTGATAATGTTATAGGGGGATGACAGTGATAATGTTATAGGAGGATGACAGTGATAATGTTTTCGGGGGTCAGTGATAATGTTATAGGGGGATGACAGTGATAATGTTATAGGGGGACAGTGATAATGTTATAGGAGAACAGTGATAATGTTATAGGGGGAGGACAGTGATAATGTTATAGGGGGACAGTGATAATGTTATAGGATGAGGACAGTGATAATGTTATAGGGGGAGGACAGTGATAATGTTATAGGAGGACAGTGAGAATGTTATCGGGGGAGGACAATGATAATGTTATAGGAGGACAGTGATAATATTATAGGGGGAGGACAGTGATAATGTTATAGGGGTAGGACAGTGATAATGTTATAGGGGGATGACAGTGATAATGTTATATGGGGATGACAGTGATAATGTTATAGGGGGATGACAGTGATAATGTTATAGGGGGTCAGTGATAATATGATAGGGGGATGACAGTGATAATGTTATAGGGGGATGACAGTGATAATGTTATAGGGGGATGACAGTGATAATGTTATAGGGGGTCAGTGATAATATGATAGGGGGATGACAGTGATAATGTTATAGGGGGACAGTGATAATGTTATAGAAGAACAGTGATAATGTCATAGGGGGAGGACAGTGATAATGTTATAGGGGGATAACAGTGATAATGTTATAGGGGGATGACAGTGATAATGTTATAGGGGGACAGTGATAATGTTATAGGAGAACAGTGATAATGTTATAGGGGGACAGTGATAATGTTATAGGATGAGGACAGTGATAATTTTAAAGGGGGATGACAGTGATAATGTTATAGGGGAACAGTGATAATGTTATAGGAGAACAGTGATAATGTTATAGGGGGAGGACAGTGATAATGTTATAGGAGGACAGTAATAATGTTATAGGGGGAGGACCGTGATAATGTTATAGGGGGAGGACAGTGATAATGTTATAGGGGGAGGACAGTGATAATGTTATAAGGGGATGACAGTGATAATGTTATAGGGGGAGGACAGTGATAATGTTATAGGAGGAGGACAGTGATAATGTTATAGGGGATGACAGTCATAATGTTATAGGAGGATGACAGTGATAATGCCATAGGGGGATGACAGTGATAATGTTATAGGGGGAGGACAGTGATAATGTTATAGGGGGAGGACAGTGATAATGTTATAGGAGCATGACAGTGATAATGTTATAGGAGGACAGTGATAATGTTATAGGAGGATGACAGTGATAATGTTATAGGGGGAGGACAGTGATAATGTTATAGGAGGACAGTGATAATGTTATAGGGGCAGGACAGTGATAATGTTATAGGGGCAGGAAGGTGATAATGTTATATGGGGATGACAGTGATAATGCTATAGGGGGATGACAGTGATAATGTTATAGGGGGAGGACAGTGATAATGTTATAGGGGGAGGACAGAGATAATGTTATAGGAGCATGACAGTGATAATGTTATAGGAGGACAGTGATAATGTTATAGGAGGATGACAGTGATAATGTTATAGGGGGAGGACAGTGATAATGTTATAGGAGGACAGTGATAATGTTATAGAGGGAGGACAGTGATAATGTTATTGTAGGACAGTGATAATGTTATCGGGGGAGGACAGTGATAATGTTATAGGAGGACAGTGATAATATTATAGGGGGAGGACAGTGATAATGTTATAGGGGGAGGACAGTGATAATGTTATAGGGGGAGGACAGTGATAATGTTATATGGGGAGGACAGTGATAATGCTATAGGGGGAGGACAGTGATAATGTTATAGGGGGAGGACAGTGATCATGTTATAGGGGGAGGACAGTGATAATGTTATAGGGCGAGGACAGTGATAATGTTATAGGGGGATGACAGTGTTAATGTTATAGGGGGATGACAGTGATAATATTATAGGGGGAGGACAGTGATAATGTTATAGGGGGAGGACAGTGATAATGTTATAGGGGGTTAACAGTGATAATGTTATAGGAGGAGGACAGTGATAATGTTATAGGGGGATGACAGTGATAATGTTATAGGGGGAGGACAGTGATAATGTTATAGGGGGATGACAGTGATAATGTTATAGGGGGAGGACAGTGATAATGTTATAGGGGGATGACAGTGATAATGTTATAGGAGGATGACAGTGATAATGTTTTCGGGGGTCAGTGATAATGTTATAGGGGGATGACAGTGATAATGTTATAGGGGGACAGTGATAATGTTATAGGAGAACAGTGATAATGTTATAGGGGGAGGACAGTGATAATGTTATAGGGGGACAGTGATAATGTTATAGGATGAGGACAGTGATAATGTTATAGGAGGACAGTGAGAATGTTATCGGGGGAGGACAGTGATAATGTTATAGGAGGACAGTGATAATATTATAGGGGGAGGACAGTGATAATGTTATAGGGGTAGGACAGTGATAATGTTACAGGGGGATGACAGTGATAATGTTATATGGGGAGGACAGTGATAATGTTATAGGGGGAGGACAGTGATAATGTTATAGGGGGAGGACAGTGATAATGTTATAGGGGGATGACAGTGTTAATGTTATAGGGGGATGACAGTGATAATATTATAGGGGGAGGACAGTGATAATGTTATAGGGGGAGGACAGTGATAATGTTATAGGGGGATGACAGTGTTAATGTTATAGGGGGATGACAGTGATAATATTATAGGGGGAGGACAGTGATAATGTTATAGGGGGAGGACAGTGATAATGTTATAGGGGGAGGACAGTGATAATGTTATAGGGGGAGGACAGTGATAATGTTATAGGGGGATAACAGTGATAATGTTATAGGAGGAGGACAGTGATAATGTTATAGGGGGATGACAGTGATAATGTTATAGGGGGAGGACAGTGATAATGTTATAGGGGGAGGACAGTGATAATGTTATAGGAGGATGACAGTGATAATGTTATAGGGGGATGACAGTGATAATGTTATAGGGGGATGACAGTGATAATGTTATAGGGGGATGACAGTGATAATATTATAGGGGGTCAGTGATAATATGATAGGGGGATGACAGTGATAATGTTATAGTGGGACAGTGATAATGTTATAGAAGAACAGTGATAATGTCATAGGGGGAGGACAGTGATAATGTTATAGGGGGATAACAGTGATAATGTTATAGGGGGACAGTGATAACGTTATAGGATGAGGACAGTGATAATTTTAAAGGGGGATGACAGTGATAATGTTATAGGGGGACACTGATAATGTTATAGGAGGACAGTGATAATGTTATAGGTGGAGGACAGTGATAATGTTATAAGGGGATGACAGTGATAATGTTATAGGGGGAGGACAGTGATAATGTTATATGAGGAGGACTGTGATAATGTTATAGGGGATGACAGTCATAATGTTATAGGAGGATGACAGTGATAATGTTATAGGGGGTCAGTGATAATGTTATAGGGGGACAGTGATAACGTTATAGGAGAACAATGATAATGTTATAGGGGGAGGACAGTGATAATGTTATAGGGGGACAGTGATAATGTTATAGGATGAGGACAGTGATAATGTTATAGGGGGATGACAGTGATAATGTTATAGGGGGACAGTGATAATGTTATAGGAGAACAGTGATAATGGTATTGGGGGAGGACAGTGATAATGTTATAGGAGGACACTAATAATGTTATAGGGGGAGGACCGTGATAATGTTATAGGGGGAGGACCGTGATAATGTTATAGGGCAGGACAGTGATAATGTTATAGGGGGATGACAGTGATAATGTTATAGGGGGAGGACAGTGATAATGTTATAGGAGGAGGACAGTGATAATGTTATAGGGGATGACAGTCATAATGTTATAGGAGGATGACAGTGATAATGCCATAGGGGGATGACAGTGATAATGTTATAGGGGGAGGACAATGATAATGTTATACGGGGAGGACAGTGATAATGTTATAGGAGCATGACAGTGATAATGTTATAGGAGGACAGTGATAATGTTATAGGAGGATGACAGTGATAATGTTATAGGGGGAGGACAGTGATAATGTTATAGGAGGACAGTGATAATGTTATAGGGGCAGGACAGTGATAATGTTATAGGGGCAGGACAGTGATAATGTTATAGGGGGATGACAGTGATAATGCTATAGGGGGATGACAGTGATAATGTTATAGGGGGAGGACAGTGATAATGTTATAGGGGGAGGACAGTGATAATGTTATAGGAGCATGACAGTGATAATGTTATAGGAGGACAGTGATAATGTTATAGGAGGATGACAGTGATAATGTTATAGGGGGAGGACAGTGATAATGTTATAGGAGGACAGTGATAATGTTATAGGGGGAGGACAGTGATAATGTTATAGAGGGAGGACAGTGATAATGTTATTGGAGGACAGTGATAATGTTATCGGGGGAGGACAGTGATAATGTTATAGGAGGACAGTGATAATATTATAGGGGGAGGACAGTGATAATGTTATAGGGGGAGGACAGTGATAATGTTATAGGGGGAGGACAGTGATAATGTTATATGGGGAGGACAGTGATAATGCTATAGGGGGAGGACAGTGATAATGTTATAGGGGGAGGACAGTGATCATGTTATAGGGGGAGGACAGTGATAATGTTATAGGGGGATGACAGTGTTAATGTTATAGGGGGATGACAGTGATAATATTATAGGGGGAGGACAGTGATAATGTTATAGGGGGAGGACAGTGATAATGTTATAGGGGGATAACAGTGATAATGTTATAGGAGGAGGACAGTGATAATGTTATAGGGGGATGACAGTGATAATGTTATAGGGGGAGGACAGTGATAATGTTATAGGGGGATGACAGTGATAATGTTTTCGGGGGTCAGTGATAATGTTATAGGGGGATGACAGTGATAATGTTATAGGGGGACAGTGATAATGTTATAGGAGAACAGTGATAATGTTATAGGGGGAGGACAGTGATAATATTATAGGGGGAGGACAGTGATAATGTTATAGGGGTAGGACAGTGATAATGTTATAGGGGGATGACAGTGATAATGTTATATGGGGAGGACAGTGATAATGTTATAGGGGGAGGACAGTGATAATGTTATAGGGGGAGGACAGTGATAATGTTATAGGGGGAGCACAGTGATAATGTTATAGGGGGAGGACAGTGATAATGTTATAGGGGGATGACAGTGTTAATGTTATAGGGGGATGACAGTGATAATATTATAGGGGGAGGACAGTGATAATGTTATAGGGGGAGGACAGTGATAATGTTATAGGGGGATGACAGTGTTAATGTTATAGGGGGATGACAGTGATAATATTATAGGGGGAGGACAGTGATAATGTTATAGGGGGAGGACAGTGATAATGTTATAGGGGGAGGACAGTGATAATGTTATAGGGGGAGGACAGTGATAATGTTATAGGGGGATAACAGTGATAATGTTATAGGAGGAGGACAGTGATAATGTTATAGGGGGATGACAGTGATAATGTTATAGGGGGAGGACAGTGATAATGTTATAGGGGGATGACAGTGATAATGTTATAGGGGGATGACAGTGATAATGTTATAGGGGGATGACAGTGATAATGTTATAGGGGGAGGACAGTGATAATGTTATAGGGGGATGACAGTGATAATGTTATAGGAGGATGACAGTGATAATGTTTTCGGGGGTCAGTGATAATGTTATAGGGGGATGACAGTGATAATGTTATTGGGGGACAGTGATAATGTTATAGGAGAACAGTGATAATGTTATAGGGGGAGGACAGTGATAATGTTATAGGGGGACAGTGATAATGTTATAGGATGAGGACAGTGATAATGTTATAGGGGGAGGACAGTGATAATGTTATAGGAGGACAGTGAGAATGTTATCGGGGGAGGACAGTGATAATGTTATAGGAGGACAGTGATAATATTATAGGGGGAGGACAGTGATAATGTTATAGGGGTAGGACAGTGATAATGTTATAGGGGGATGACAGTGATAATGTTATATGGGGATGACAGTGATAATGTTATAGGGGGATGACAGTGATAATGTTATAGGGGGTCAGTGATAATATGATAGGGGGATGACAGTGATAATGTTATAGGGGGATGACAGTGATAATGTTATAGGGGGATGACAGTGATAATGTTATAGGGGGTCAGTGATAATATGATAGGGGGATGACAGTGATAATGTTATAGGGGGACAGTGATAATGTTATAGAAGAACAGTGATAATGTCATAGGGGGAGGACAGTGATAATGTTATAGGGGGATAACAGTGATAATGTTATAGGGGGATGACAGTGATAATGTTATAGGGGGACAGTGATAATGTTATAGGAGAACAGTGATAATGTTATAGGGGGACAGTGATAATGTTATAGGATGAGGACAGTGATAATTTTAAAGGGGGATGACAGTGATAATGTTATAGGGGGACAGTGATAATGTTATAGGAGAACAGTGATAATGTTATAGGGGGAGGACAGTGATAATGTTATAGGGGGAGGACAGTGATAATGTTATAAGGGGATGACAGTGATAATGTTATAGGGGGAGGACAGTGATAATGTTATATGAGGAGGACTGTGATAATGTTATAGGGGATGACAGTCATAATGTTATAGGAGGATGACAGTGATAATGTTATAGGGGGTCAGTGATAATGTTATAGGGGGACAGTGATAACGTTATAGGAGAACAGTGATAATGTTATAGGGGGAGGACAGTGATAATGTTATAGGGGGACAGTGATAATGTTATAGGATGAGGACAGTGATAATGTTATAGGGGGATGACAGTGATAATGTTATAGGGGGACAGTGATAATGTTATAGGAGAACAGTGATAATGTTATAGGGGGAGGACAGTGATAATGTTATAGGAGGACACTAATAATGTTATAGGGGGAGGACCGTGATAATGTTATAGGGGGAGGACAGTGATAATGTTATAGGGGGAGGACAGTGATAATGTTATAGGGGGATGACAGTGATAATGTTATAGGGGGAGGACAGTGATAATGTTATAGGAGGAGGACAGTGATAATGTTATAGGGGATGACAGTCATAATGTTATAGGAGGATGACAGTGATAATGCCATAGGGGGATGACAGTGATAATGTTATAGGGGGAGGACAGTGATAATGTTATAGGGGGAGGACAGTGATAATGTTATAGGAGCATGACAGTGATAATGTTATAGGAGGACAGTGATAATGTTATAGGAGGATGACAGTGATAATGTTATAGGGGGAGGACAGTGATAATGTTATAGGAGGACAGTGATAATGTTATAGGGGCAGGACAGTGATAATGTTATAGGGGCAGGACAGTGATAATGATATAGGGGGATGACAGTGATAATGCTATAGGGGGATGACAGTGATAATGTTATAGGGGGAGGACAGTGATAATGTTATAGGGGGAGGACAGTGATAATGTTATAGGAGCATGACAGTGATAATGTTATAGGAGGACAGTGATAATGTTATAGGAGGATGACAGTGATAATGTTATAGGGGGAGGACAGTGATAATGTTATAGGAGGACAGTGATAATGTTATAGGGGGAGGACAGTGATAATGTTATAGAGGGAGGACAGTGATAATGTTATTGTAGGACAGTGATAATGTTATCGGGGGAGGACAGTGATAATGTTATAGGAGGACAGTGATAATATTATAGGGGGAGGACAGTGATAATGTTATAGGGGGAGGACAGTGATAATGTTATAGGGGGAGGACAGTGATAATGTTATAGGGGGAGGACAGTGATAATGTTATATGGGGAGGACAGTGATAATGCTATAGGGGGAGGACAGTGATAATGTTATAGGGGGAGGACAGTGATCATGTTATAGGGGGAGGACAGTGATAATGTTATAGGGCGAGGACAGTGATAATGTTATAGGGGGATGACAGTGTTAATTTTATAGGGGGATGACAGTGATAATATTATAGGGGGAGGACAGTGATAATGTTATAGGGGGAGGACAGTGATAATGTTATAGGGGGATAACAGTGATAATGTTATAGGAGGAGGACAGTGATAATGTTATAGGGGGATGACAGTGATAATGTTATAGGGGGAGGACAGTGATAATGTTATAGGGGGATGACAGTGATAATGTTATAGGGGGAGGACAGTGATAATGTTATAGGGGGATGACAGTGATAATGTTATAGGAGGATGACAGTGATAATGTTTTCGGAGGTCAGTGATAATGTTAGAGGGGGATGACAGTGATAATGTTATAGGGGGACAGTGATAATGTTATAGGAGAACAGTGATAATGTTATAGGGGGAGGACAGTGATAATGTTATAGGGGGACAGTGATAATGTTATAGGATGAGGACAGTGATAATGTTATAGGAGGACAGTGAGAATGTTATCGGGGGAGGACAGTGATAATGTTATAGGAGGACAGTGATAATATTATAGGGGGAGGACAGTGATAATGTTATAGGGGTAGGACAGTGATAATGTTATAGGGGGATGACAGTGATAATGTTATATGGGGAGGACAGTGATAATGTTATAGGGGGAGGACAGTGATAATGTTATAGGGGGAGGACAGTGATAATGTTATAGGGGGAGGACAGTGATAATGTTATAGGGGGATGACAGTGTTAATGTTATAGGGGGATGACAGTGATAATATTATAGGGGGAGGACAGTGATAATGTTATAGGGGGAGGACAGTGATAATGTTATAGGGGGATGACAGTGTTAATGTTATAGGGGGATGACAGTGATAATATTATAGGGGGAGGACAGTGATAATGTTATAGGGGGAGGACAGTGATAATGTTATAGGGGGAGGACAGTGATAATGTTATAGGGGGAGGACAGTGATAATGTTATAGGGGGATAACAGTGATAATGTTATAGGAGGAGGACAGTGATAATGTTATAGGGGGATGACAGTGATAATGTTATAGGGGGAGGACAGTGATAATGTTATAGGGGGAGGACAGTGATAATGTTATAGGAGGATGACAGTGATAATGTTATAGGGGGATGACAGTGATAATGTTATAGGGGGATGACAGTGATAATGTTATAGGGGGATGACAGTGATAATGTTATAGGGGGTCAGTGATAATATGATAGGGGGATGACAGTGATAATGTTATAGGGGGACAGTGATAATGTTATAGAAGAACAGTGATAATGTCATAGGGGGAGGACAGTGATAATGTTATAGGGGGATAACAGTGATAATGTTATAGGGGGACAGTGATAACGTTATAGGATGAGGACAGTGATAATTTTAAAGGGGGATGACAGTGATAATGTTATAGGGGGACAGTGATAATGTTATAGGAGGACAGTGATAATGTTATAGGTGGAGGACAGTGATAATGTTATAAGGGGATGACAGTGATAATGTTATAGGGGGAGGACAGTGATAATGTTATATGAGGAGGACTGTGATAATGTTATAGGGGATGACAGTCATAATGTTATAGGAGGATGACAGTGATAATGTTATAGGGGGTCAGTGATAATGTTATAGGGGGACAGTGATAACGTTATAGGAGAACAATGATAATGTTATAGGGGGAGGACAGTGATAATGTTATAGGGGGACAGTGATAATGTTATAGGATGAGGACAGTGATAATGTTATAGGGGGATGACAGTGATAATGTTATAGGGGGACAGTGATAATGTTATAGGAGAACAGTGATAATGTTATAGGGGGAGGACAGTGATAATGTTATAGGAGGACACTAATAATGTTATAGGGGGAGGACCGTGATAATGTTCTAGGGGGAGGACAGTGATAATGTTATAGGGGGAGGACAGTGATAATGTTATAGGGGGATGACAGTGATAATGTTATAGGGGGAGGACAGTGATAATGTTATAGGAGGAGGACAGTGATAATGTTATAGGGGATGACAGTCATAATGTTATAGGAGGATGACAGTGATAATGCCATAGGGGGATGACAGTGATAATGTTATAGGGGGAGGACAATGATAATGTTATAGGGGGAGGACAGTGATAATGTTATAGGAGCATGACAGTGATAATGTTATAGGAGGACAGTGATAATGTTATAGGAGGATGACAGTGATAATGTTATAGGGGGAGGACAGTGATAATGTTATAGGGGGATAACAGTGATAATGTTATAGGAGGAGGACAGTTATAATGTTATAGGGGGATGACAGTGATAATGTTATAGGGGGAGGACAGTGATAATGTTATAGGGGGATGACAGTGATAATGTTATAGGAGGATGACAGTGATAATGTTTTCGGGGGTCAGTGATAATGTTATAGGGGGATGACAGTGATAATGTTATAGGGGGACAGTGATAATGTTATAGGAGAACAGTGATAATGTTATAGGGGGAGGACAGTGATAATGTTATAGGGGGACAGTGATAATGTTATAGGATGAGGACAGTGATAATGTTATTGGGGGAGGACAGTGATAATGTTATAGGAGGACAGTGATAATGTTATCGGGGGAGGACAGTGATAATGTTATAGGAGGACAGTGATAATATTATAGGGGGAGGACAGTGATAATGTTATAGGGGTAGGACAGTGATAATGTTATAGGGGGATGACAGTGATAATGTTATATGGGGAGGACAGTGATAATGTTATAGGGGGAGGACAGTGATAATGTTATAGGGGGAGGACAGTGATAATGTTATAGGGGGAGCACAGTGATAATGTTATAGGGGGAGGACAGTGATAATGTTATAGGGGGATGACAGTGTTAATGTTATAGGGGGATGACAGTGATAATATTATAGGGGGAGGACAGTGATAATGTTATAGGGGGAGGACAGTGATAATGTTATAGGGGGATGACAGTGTTAATGTTATAGGGGGATGACAGTGATAATATTATAGGGGGAGGACAGTGATAATGTTATAGGGGGAGGACAGTGATAATGTTATAGGGGGAGGACAGTGATAATGTTATAGGGGGAGGACAGTGATAATGTTATAGGGGGATAACAGTGATAATGTTATAGGAGGAGGACAGTGATAATGTTATAGGGGGATGACAGTGATAATGTTATAGGGGGAGGACAGTGATAATGTTATAGGGGGATGACAGTGATAATGTTATAGGGGGATGACAGTGATAATGTTATAGGGGGAGGACAGTGATAATGTTATAGGGGATGACAGTGATAATGTTATAGGAGGACAGTGATAATGTTATAGGGGGACAGTGATAATGTTATAGGGGGAGGACAGTGATAATGTCATAGGGGGACAGTGATAATGTTATAGGGGGAGGACAGTGATAATGTTATAGGAGGACAGTGATAATGTTATAGGGGGATGACAGTAATAATGTTATAGGATGAGGACAGTGATAATGTTATAGGGGGAGGACAGTGATAATGTTATAGGAGGAGGACAGTGATAATGTTATAGGAGGATGACAGTAATTAATGTTATAGGGGGAGGACAGTGATATTGTTATAGAAGGAGGTCAGTGATAATGTTATTGAAGGAGGACAGTGATAATGTTATAGAAGGAAGACCGTGATAATGTTATAGGAGGATGACAGTGATAATGTTATAGGGGGAGGACAGTGATAATGTTATAGGGGGAGGATAGTGATAATGTTATAGGGGGATGACAGTGATAATGTTATAGGAGGAGGACAGTGATATTGTTTCTAGGGGGAGTACAGTGATAATGTTATCGGAGGAGGGCAGTGATAATGTTTCTAGGGGGAGTACAGTGATAATGTTATAGGGGGAGGACAGTGATAATGTTATAGGAGGAGGACAGTGATAATGTTTCTAGGGGGAGGACAGTGATAATGTTATAGGGGGAGGACAGTGATAATGTTATAGGGGGAGGACAGTGATAATGTTATAGGGGGATGACAGTGATAATGTTATAGGGGGATGACAGTGATAATGTTATAGGGGGAGGACAGTGATAATGTTATAGGGGGATGACAATGATAATGTTATAGGGGGATGACAGGGATAATGTTATAGGGGGAGGACAGTGATAACGTTATAGGGGGATGACAGTGATAATGTTATAGGGGGATGACAGTGATAATGTTATAGGGGGAGGACAGTGATAATGTTATAGGGGGATGACAGTGATAATGTTATAGGAGGAGGACAGTGATAATGTTATAGGGACAGGACAGTGATAATGTTACAGGAGGATCACAGTGATAATGTTATAGGGGGATGACAGTGATAATGTTATAGGAGGATGACAGTGATAATGTTATAGGAGGACAGTGATAATGTTATAGGAGGACAGTGATAATGTTATAGGAGGATGACAGTGATAATGTTATAGGGACAGGACAGTGATAATATTATAGGGGGTGGACAGTGATAATGTTACAGGAGTATCACAGTGATAATGCCATAGGGGGATGACAGTGATAATGTTATAGGAGGAGGACAGTGACAATGTTATAGGGGGATGACAGTGATAATGTTCTAGGAGGAGGACAGTGATAATGTTATAGGGGGAGGACAGTAGTCATGTTATAGGAATGACCTTGAAGCACCTCTGAAAAGGTCAAACATGCCCACAGGAACACAAGACATATGAGCAGTAGACCAATTGGCTTTTCGACCGTGCTCTGCCATTCAGTATGACCATGGTTGATCCTGGGATCATCTCCATTTTTCAGTCCACTCCCCACATCCCTTAATTCCCAACAATCTGTTTATCCCAGCCCTAAATGTATTTAGCTCACTGCACACTGGTGCACAGTTTAGGTTTTGCCAGAGTCATACAGTTCCTGACCTCATTACAGCCTTTGTCCAAACATGGACAAAAGAGCTGAACTCCCGATGTGAGGTGAGAGTGACTGCCCTTGACACCAAGGCAGCATTTGACCGAGGAGCCCTAGCAAAACTGAGTCAATGGGAATTGGGGAAAACTCTCCACGGTTTGGGGTCATACCTAGCACAAAGGAAGATGGTTCTGGTTGTTGGAGGTCAGTCATCTCAGCTCCAGGACACCACTGCAGGGATTCCTCAGGGTAGTGTCCTCAGCCCAACCATCTTCAGCAGCTTCATCAATGATCTTCCTTCCATCATAAGGTCAGAAGTGGGGATGTTCACTGATGATTGTACAATGTTCAGCACCATTCATGACTCCTCAGATACTGAAGCAGTCCATGTTCAAATGCAGCAAGACCTGGACAATATCCAGGCTTGGGCTGAAAAGTGACAAGTAACATTCGCGCCACACAAGTGCCAAGTAATGATCATCTTCAACAAGAGAGATTTTAACCAATGCCCCTTGACATTCAATGGCATTACCATCACTGAATCCCCTACTATCAACATCCTGGGGGTTACAATTGACCAGAAACTGAATTGGACTAGCCATATAAATACTTTGGCTACAAGAGCAGGTCAGAGGCTAGGAATCATGCGACGAGTAACTCACCTCCTGACTCCCCAAAACCTGTCCACCATCCACAAGGCACAAGTCAGGAGTGTGATGGAATACTCTCCACTTGCCTGGACGAGTGCAGCTCCAGTAACACTCATTAAGCTTGACACCATCCGAGACAAAGCAGCCCACTTGATTGGCACCACATCTACAAACATTCACTCCCTCCACCACCAATGCCCAGTAGCAGCAGTGTGTACCATCTACAAGATGCACTGCAGGAATTCACCAAGGCTCCTTAGACAGCACCTTCCAAACCCATCGATTAAAGCAAAATACTGCAGATGCTGGAAATCTGAAACAAAAACAAAAATAGCTGGAAAAACTCAGCAGATCTCACAGCATCTGCAGAGAGGCAAACAGTTAACGTTTCGAGTCTGTAAGACTCTTCATCGGAACACATGATCACTACCACCTAGAAGGACAAGGGCAGCAGACACATGGGAAGACCACCACCTGGAAGTTCCCCTCCAAGTCAATCACCATTCTGGTTCCTTCACTGTTGCTGGGTCAATACCCTGGAACTCCCTTCCTAACAGCACTGTGGGTGTACCAACACCACATAGGCTGCAGCAGTTCAGAAAGGCAGCTCACTACCACCTTCTCAAGAGCATCTAGTGATGGGCAATATATGCTGACCCAGCCAGTGACATCCACATCCCATGAAAGAATTTTTTTTAAATTAACGATGGAGCATCCACAACCCTCTTGGGTAGAGAATTCCAAAGGTTCACAAGCCTTTGAGTGAAGAAAGTTCTCCTTATCTGCTGACTGATGGGCGACACTGACCAAAATGGAGAATGTTCATTTGGGAAGGCACCAAGCACACAAGAAACTTCGTTTCTTAGAAATTGACTCAGAGGAGAAGTCATGGTGTTGAGGGAGCACAACAGCATCCAAACAACCCATCTACCCAACCCTGCAAACACCTCCTGTCCCACATGTGGCTGAGTCTGCAGATAGCCCACTGGACCTATCAGCCATCTCAGAACCCATCCAACAGGAATGGAGGGGAGTCATTTGGGTTAACTAGAGTGTAGTTACTGCCTTTCTGAATGGTCTGGTTAATGGGTTAGATATCATATGGTTATTGTGCTGTGAGTAGCCTGGTTACTGGGTTGGAGACAGCTTTAGTTTGAATGTTCTTGGTTAGTTTGATTATTGGGTTTCGGAAGTGGGTATCATGAAGTTATTCAGGTCTGGTTATTGGGTTAGGAGTTTACTGAGCTAACAGCTAATCTGGTTATCGAGATCCAGACAGCCGGGCTCCGTCTCCACGACTGAGTTTCAGCCCAGCAGCGATCAGAAACACGTAACAATCAGGCAATGTGAGCTCAACAGCAACAGTTAGAGAAAAGAAGCGGCACAAACGCCCGTAACGGGGACTGTGGGCGGCGGAGGAGACGCATCCCAATGGGATGTCTGATTCCTCCCCACCCGCCTGACTGGGTCTGTGGGTGAGGGTCAGTTGGTGATGGCCGGCAGCAGCCTCTCAGCCTAAACTGACGGCATGTCCGGAGGCCGTGAGAAGCTGGAACAAATCAATCGTCGCCAGGCGGATGCTTATTGGGTCCTGGTCCGACATGAGGTGAGAGATGAAGAGGGGCAATGGGACAGTAAATCCATTCATATTGGGGGCATATCCGTCAGAGTGTGAGGGTCAGAGGGTGATGGTCAGTGGATGAGGGTCAGAGTGTGAGGGTCAGAGGGTGATGGTCTGTGGATGAGGGTCACAGGGTGAGGGTCAGTTGATGAGGTTCAGAGGATTATGGTCAGTTGCTGAGGGTCAGTGGGTGAGGGTCAGTTGGTGAGGGTCAGTGGGTGATTTATAGTCACCCACTTTGCTGTGGATCTGACCTCACATTTAGGCAAGACAGGTATGGTCAACGGATTAGTGAACCTGATGATTAATACAACAACCCAGGGGTTTCATGATTAATTTTACTGAGACTAACTTCTTATTTGAGATTTATTAATGAAATTCCCCCAGCTACCATGGAGGGATTCGAACTCATGTTCCTGGAGCATTAGCTCAGGCCATTGGTTTACTAGCCCAGCAACATTATCATACAGCTCCTGTCTAACTGATCTTCACAACCCCCCCCCCACCGAGACACACTGATCTACATTCACTGACCCTCACCCACTGACCTTCACCCACTGACCCTCACCCACTGACCCTCACCCATTGACCCTCACCTGTGGGCCATCAGCAGCAGCAGAATTGTATACAACCACTGGCCTCGCCTGGCACATTCCTCACTTTACAATTGCCAGCCTGGGTTCAAAGTGGAGTGTCGGAGGGTATGCCAGGAGCAGCTCCATAAAAAATGATGTGCCAGGCAGGTGAAGCTACAACACAGGGTTACATGCATGCTAGACAGAAGAAGCAGCAAATGATAGACAGAACTAAGCAATCTCACAACTAACAGATCAGATCTAAGCTCTGCAGTCCTGCCACATCCAGTCGTGAATGGTGGTGGACAATTAAACAACTCACTGGAGGAGGAGGCTCTACAAATATCTCCACCCTCAATGATGGAAGAGCCCAGCACATCAGTGCAAAAGATAAGGCTGAAACATTTGCTACAATCTTCAGCCAGAAGTGCCGAGTGGATGATCCATCTCCACCTCCTCCGGAGGTCCCCAGCATCACAGATGCCAGTCTTCAGCCAATTCAATTCACTCCACGTGATATCAAGAAATGACTGAAGGCACTGGATACTGCAAAAGCTGTGGGCCTTGACAATATTCCAGCAATAGTACTGAAGACTTGTGCTCTAGAACCAGCTGAACTCCTGCCAAGCTGTTCCAATACAGCTACAACACTGGCATCTTTTCGACATTGTAGAAAATTCCCAAATAAGTCCTTCCACAATAAAGCAGGACAAATCCAATCCGGCCAATTACCGCCCCCTCAGTCTTAGCTCACTCATCAGCAAAGTGATGGAAGGCTCTTTTAGCAGTGCCATCAAGCGGCACTTACTAATCAATAACTTGATCACTGATGTTCAGTGTATGTTCCACCAGAGCCACTTGGTTTTAAACCTCATTCCAATCTTTGCTTAAACTTGGCCAAAAGAGCTATATACCAAAGGGAAGGTGAGAGTGACTGCTTGTGACACCAAGGCAGCATTTGACCAAGTGCAGTATCAAGGAGCCCTAGCAAAATTGAAGTGAATGGGTATCAGAGAGAAACCTCTTCCCTGGCTGGAGTTATACCTAGCACAAAGGAAGATAGCTGTTGTTGCTGGAGGCCAATTATGTCAGCCCCAGGAAGCTGATGCTGGAGATCCCCCAGGTGGTGTCCTAGGCCCAACCATCTACTGCTGCTTCATCAATGACTTTCCCTCCAACATATAGAATATAGGAATCACAAAGGGGAAGCGAGAAAAGGAAGCAAAGAGAGGGGATGAGAAGAAACTGGCAGCCAACATAAAAGTGAATCTAAAAGTCCCCTACAGGCCTATAGATAGTAAAAGGTGGTAAAAGAAAGTGTGAGGCTGGTTAGGGATCAAAAAGAGGATTTATGCATTGAGATAGACGGTGTGACTGAAGGTGCTAAAGGAACACATTGCATCTGGCTTCATCAAGGAAGAAAATGATGGAAAGTCATAGTGAAAGAAGTGATAAAGATACTGGATGGGCTAAAAATTGATAAAAATAAGGTGATGAAATGCTGGCTGTACAGAAAGTTGATAAGTCACTAGGACTGGGTTAAATGCATCCGAGGATACTCCAGGAAGTAAGGGTGGAAACTGAGGAGGCATGACCATAATCTTCCAATCTCCTTAGGTAAAAGGTGGTGCCAGCTGATTGGAGAATTGAAAATGTTACACCCTTGCTCAAAAATGAGTGTAAGGATAAACCCAACAATACAGGCCAGTCAGCTGAACCCTGATGCTGGAAAAGCTTTTCGAATGATGGGACAAAATTAATAGCTACTTGGACAAATGTGGATTAATTAATGAATGTTAGCATGGGTTTGTTAAAGGCAAATCATATGTAACTAACTTGCTTGAGTTTTATGATGAAGTAACAGAGAGGATTGATGAGAGTAGTGCTGTTGATGTGGTGTATGTGGATTCAAGAGGTGTTTGATAAAATGCTGATAACAGAATGGTCAGCAAAGCTAAAGCCAGTGGGAATAAACGGTACAGTGGCAGCATATATATACAGTTGGCTGAGTGAAAGGAAATGAAAGAGTAATGATGAATGGTTGTTTTTCAGACTGGAGGAAGGTACAGAGTAGTGTTCCCCAGGAGTTGGTACTAGGACCAGTGCTTTTCTTGATCCATATTAATGAGCTACACTTGGGTGTGCAGGGCACAAAATCAAAACTTGGAAATATTGTGTACTTCCAAGTACTAACAGTGACTTGAGAAAAAACCTTTTTTAAGCAGCAAGTGGTTAGGATCTGGAAGGCGCTGCCTGTGAGCATGGTGAGGTAGATTCAGTTGTGGTTTTCAGAAGGGTACTGCACAATGATCTGAAGAGAAATACTTTGCAGGTCTATGATTAGGGAGTGGAACTAGCTGAGCAGTTTGTTGCAGAGAACCAGCATGTACACAATAGGCAGAATGTTGAGGATGTCGGTGCAGTGTGCGGTGTGTGGTTTGTGTGTGGGTGTGGTGTGCGTGTGCGGTGTGCATGTGCAGGTGTGCGGGTGCAGTGTGCGGGTGCGGTGTACAGGTGCGGTGTGTGGGGGTGCATATGCGGTGTGCATGTGCGGTGTGTGGTTTGTGGGTGCGTTGTGCGGGTGCGGTGTGCGGGTGCGGTGTGTGGTTTGTGGGTGTGGTGTGTGGTTTGTGGGTGCGGTGTGTGGGTGCGGTGTGTGGGTGTGGTGTGCGGGTGCGGTGTGCGGGTGCGGTGTGCGGGTGCGGTGTGCGGGTGTGGTGTGTGGTTTGTGGGTAAGGTGTGTGGGTGCGGTGTGCGGGTGCGGTGTGCGGGTGCGGTGTGTGGTGTGTGGTTTGTGGGTGCGGTGTGCATGTGCGGTGTGTGGGTGCGCTGTGTGGTGTGTGGTTTGTGGGTGCGGTGTGCGTGTGCGGTGTGTGGGTGCGGTGTGTGGGTGCGGTGTGTGGTTTGTGGGTGCGGTGTGTGGGTGCGGTGTGCGGGTGCGGTGTGTGGTGTGTGGGAGCGGAGTGTGGGTGCGGAGTGTGGGTGCGGTGTGTGGGTGCGGTGTGTGGGTGCAGTGTGCGGGTGCGGTGTGCGGGTGCGGTGTGCGGGTGCGGGTGCGGTGTGTGGGTGCGGTGTGCGGGTGCGGTGTGTGGTTTGTGGGTGCGGTGTGTGGGTGCGGTGTGTGGTTTGTGGGTGCGGTGTGTGGGTGTGTGGGTGTGCGGGTGTGTGGGTGCGGTGTGCGGGTGTGTGGGTGCGGTGTGCGGGTGTGGTGTGTGGGTGTGTGGTGTGTGGGTGTGTGGGTGTGTGGGTGTGTGGGTGTGCAGTGTGTGGGTGTGTGGTGTGTGGGTGTGTGGGTGTGTGGGTGCGGTGTGTGGGTGTGTGGGTGCAGTGTGTGGGTGTGTGGTGTGTGGGTGTGTGGTGTGTGGTGTGTGGGTGTGTGGGTGTGGGTGTGTGGGTGTGTGGGTGTGTGGGTGTGTGTGGGTGTGTGGGTGTGTGGGTGTGTGGTGTGTGGGTGTGTGGTGTGTGGTGTGTGGGTGTGCGGGTGTGCGGGTGTGTGGGTGTGGGTGTGTGGGTGTGCGAGTGTGCGGGTGTGTGGGTATCGGTGTGTGGGTGTGGGTGTGCGGGTGTGTGGGTGTGTGGGTGTGTGGGTGTGTGGGTATGCGGGTGTGTGGATGTGTGGGTGTGTGGGTGTGTGGTGTGTTGTGTGTTGGTGTGTGGTGTGTGGGTGTGGTGTGTGGGTGTGTGGTGTGTGGGTGTAGTGTGTGGGTGTGTGGGTGTGTGCATGTGTGGGTGTGTGGGTGTGTGCGTGTGTGGGTGTGTGGTGTGTGGTGTGTGGTGTGTGGGTGTGTGGTGTGTGCGTGTGTGGGTGTGTGGGTGTGTGGGTGTGTGGTGTGTGGTGTGTGGGTGTGTGGTGTGTGGGTGTTTGGGTGTGTGGGTGCAGTGTGTGGGTGTGTGGGTGTGTGGGTGCGGTGTGTGGGTGTGTGGTGTGTGGGTGTGTGGTTTGTGGTGTGTGGTGTGTGGTGTGTGGGTGTGTGGGTGGGTGAGTGTGTGGTGTGTGGGTGTGTGGTGTGTGGGTGTGTGGTGTGTTGTGTGTGGGTGTGTGTTGTGTGTGGGTGTGTGGGTGTGTGGGTGTGTGGTGTGTGGGTGTGGGTGTGTGGGTGTGTGGTGTGTGGGTGTGTGGGTGTGTGGTGTGTGGGTGTGTGGGTGTGTGATGTGTGGGTGTGTGGTGTGTGGGTGTGTGGTGTGTGGGTGTGTGGGTGTGTGGTGTGTGGGTGCGGTGTGTGGGTGCGGTGTGTGGGTGTGTGGGTGTGTGGTGTGTTGTGTGTGGGTGTGCGGTGTTTGGGTGTGTGGGTGTGTGGGTGTGTGGTGTGTTTTGTGTGGGTGTGCGGTGTGTGGGTGTGTGGGTGTGTGGGTGTGTGGGTGCGGTGTGTGGGTGTGTGGTGTGTGGGTGTGTGGTGTGTGGGTGTGTGGGTGTGTGGGTGTGTGGGTGTGTGTGTGTTGTGTGTGGGTGTGTGGGTATGTGGTGTGTGGGTGTGTGGGTGTGTGGGTGTGTGGTGTGTTGTGTGTGGGTGTGCGGTGTGCGATGTGTGGGTGTGTGGGTGTGTGGGTGTGTGGGTGTGTGGGTGTGTGGGTGTGTGATTGTGTGGGTGTGTGGGTGCGGTGTGTGGGTGTGTGGGTATGTGGGTGTGTGGGTGCGGTGTGCGTTATGTGCCGGTGTAGTGTGCAGGTGCGATGTGCGGTGTGTGGGTGTGCGAGTGCGGTATGTGTCAGTGCAGTATGTGCCGGTGCGGTATGTGTCGGTGCGGTATGTGTCGATGCGGTATGTGCCAGTGTGGTATGTGCCGGTGTGGTATGTGCGGTGCGGTATGTGCCAGTGCGGTATGTGCCGGTGCGGTATGTGCCGGTGTGATATGTGTCGGTGCGGTATGTGCCAGTGCGGTATGTGCTGGTGTGGTATGTGCCAGTGTGATATGTGTCGGTGCGGTATGTGCCGGTGCGGTATGTGCCGGTGTGGTATGTGCCGGTGCGGTATGCCGTGTGTGGGTGCGGTGTGCCTGTGTGTCGGAAACCTTATCCCGCCCTTAAATGAAGTTTCTTCAAAAATCCAAAGGCCGCCTGGCCAATCCGCTCGCCAGGCACTTTAACATTGGACAGGCAGCAAAACATAGTGGTTAATTAATTAATTAATGGCCTTAATAGGCCTCACAATTGTTGGCGGGCGCACCGCCTCCACTCGCACATGCCCACCGACCGAAATATCACATGAGTGCCCGATGACATCGGGACACTCACCTGACATCATCGCATGCTATTTCACGCTCAGGTGTCGGGCCCGCATCCGCATGCTGAGCGGAAAACCCTGCCCAATGGGTCAAATGGCCTTCTGCTCTGAGTATGATCCTATACTATAAGGTCAGAAATAGGGATGGTCGCTGATGATTCTACAGTGTTTCATGCCATTTGCAAGTTCCAACATACTGAAAATCCCATAACTGCAGTCAACAAGACCTAGATAATATCCAGGCTTGGGCTGAGAAGTTGTGCCAGACAAGTGCTAGGCAATAACCATCTCCAACACAAGAGAATCTAATCATCTCTAATTGAAGCTCAGCTCCATTACCATTGCTGAATATCCCAATATCAACATCCTGGAGTTTCTAAAAGATGCATCACAGCAAGTTACCAAGGCCCCTTCAACAGCACCATCAAACCTACAATCTCTACCATCTAGAAGGACAAGGGCAGCCGATAGATGGGAACACCACTACCTGGAAGTTCCCCCCCAAGTGACTCACCACCTTGACTTGGAAATATATCGCCGTTCCTTCACTGTCACTGGGTCAAAATCCTGGAACTCCCTCCCTAACAGCACTGTGGGTGTACCTACACCACATGGACTGCAGCGGCTCAAGAAGGCAGCTCACCACCACTCGTGGGAAACTGATTAAAGTTCAGGTTTTCATATGGGTGAGTCTTTAATTAGCAGGAGATGTCCTGTCCAATTAAGGGTGGTGGGTGGACTCTCAAAGCCAGAGGGCCATTCAGAGGCCTTCCTGCTTCAGAGAATCACCCACCTGCAGTACAAGGTAAATGACTGCAAGGGCGAGGCAACAAGGTGCACTCTCAGCCACTTTTTAAAAGCTTTAATGATAAAACAGAAAAAGGGTGGGGAAGGAGGAGGACCTCCTCGTGAACCTGCTCCTGGGCCTGGCCAAGTTGGCCATTAACTGGTCCAGGCAGCGGGCGATTGATGGGGGAGTCCCGCCCGATTGTTTGTCCCTCTTCCGTGGCTACGTTTGCGGCCGGATGTCCCTGGAGAGGGAGCACGCGGTGTCTGCTGGCACTCTCGAGGCCTTCCGTGCCCGGTGGGCACCGCGGGGACTGGGGTGTTTTGTTGACCCCTTTAATCACATTTTGGTTTGAAGTTGTAAGTTTTCTTTAAATTTTGTGTTTAGTTTTACAGCTGACCTGAATTAGTGGCTGTGTCTGATTTATCCCAATTTTGTTGATTTGGTTTAATTGGTTTCACCTGAAAGATTATAAAACAGAAAAAGTCACCAGACCAATGATCTGGATGGACAATGCCTCTATAGGGTGGATATATGAGTGTACCTTCAGGCAGGCAAAGCTTGAGGTTTTCCCAGGGGTATTGGCACCCCTACTTGCTGCTGAGTGCCCACCTCCAGCAAATGATCTGCCCCCTTCACCTTGGGAAACTCGGTCTTCTAAACTTACTTTAACAAGACTCTTAATGAGCCTTATTGCCTGCCTGCCTCAGGACACCCTTCCCAGGCCCAGGACATGCCTTGCCCAAAATGGCAGGTATCAGGTGTGGTGAACCATAACTGATACGCCGGTGAACTGGCATTTTTGCAGAGCCACCCAACTTCCATTCCTCAGCTTGGGGGGGTCCAGACAATTCAGCCCACAAACTAAGCACAAATTTAAAAAGTTAGATAAAAAATTTACTTAGAGAGTAAATTTAAGCAGGATCAATTGACTTTCTTACAGCCGAGTGGGTTATTGGAGACCAAACGGTAAAAGGAGGATAGGGGGTGGAGAGGTTTACAGGGGAATGCTAAAGCTTATGGGCCTTGGCAGCTGAAGGCATGGCTGAAATTGGTGACGTGATTAAAATTGGGGATGAGCAAGAGGCGTGAATTAGATGAGTGGAGATATTTTGGAGGGTTGTAGGGCTAGAGGAGACTGAAGAGGTAGAGAGGGGAGACCACAAAGGGATTTGAAAGCAAGGATGAGAATTTTAAAATCAAGTTGCTGCTTAAATGAGAGCAATGCAGCTCAGGAGCACAGAGGTGATGGGTGAACGAGACTCGGAGGAAGTTAAGACACAGGCAAATTAAATTCCCGACCCCGAAATACCCCGCTCACCATCCATAAAGAATCCACCTCTCTCAGCACAGCCCTGAGCTCCGATAATGTGCAGTAGTGAACACTCAGCTGTTCGTGACTGGAAGCTCAATTTATTCAGATAAAATTTGCAAATTGGAATTAGGTAACTTCCTGAGGGAGGAACCAGTTTCCAGAAAACAGGTTTCGCAGCTTCATAAATATCATCAGGATTTCTTTTTTTATAATTCTTTCACAGGAGGAGGGTGTCGCTGGCTGGGCCAGGATGGTGCCAGTCAGGATGGTGAGTGACTTGGAGGGGAACTTCCAGGTGGTGGTGTTCTCATGTGTCTGCTGCCCTTGTCCTTCTAGATGGTAGTGGTCATGGGTTTGGAAGGTGTTGTCTAAGGAGCCTTGGTGAATTCCTGCAGTACATCTTGTAGATGGTACACACTGCTGCTACTGTGCGTCAGTGGTGGAGGGAGTGAATGTTTGTGGATGTGGCGCCAATCAAGTGGGCTGCTTTGTCCTGGATGGTGTCAAGCTTCTTGAGTGTTGTAGGAGCTGCACTCATCCAGGCAAGTGGGAAGTATTCCATCACACTCCTGACTTGTGATGAGGCTTTGGGGAGTCAGGAGGTGAGTTACTCGTAGCAGGATTCCTAGCCTCTGACCTGTGCTTGTAGCCACAATATTTATATGGCTAGTCCAGTTCAGTTTCTGGTCAATGGTAACACCCAGGATGTTGACAGTGGGGGATTCAGTGATGTAATGCCATCGAACATCAAGGGGCGATAGTTGGATTCTCTCTTGTTGGAGATGGTCATTGCCTGACACTTGTGTGGTGTGAATGCTACTTGCCACTTGTCAGCCCAAGCCTGGATATTGTTCAGGTCTTGCTGCATTTGGACATGGACTGCTTCAGTATCTGAGGAGTCACGAATGGTGCTGAACATTGTGCAATCATCAGTGAACATCCCCACTTCTGACCTTATGATGGAAGAAAGGTCATTGATGAAGCAGCTGAAGATGGTTGGGCCGAGGACACTACCCTGAGGAACTCCTGCAGTGGTGTCCTGGAACTGAGATGATTGACCATCAACAACCACAATCATCTTCCTTCGTGCTAGGTATGACTCCAACTAGCGGAGAGTTTTCCCCCTGATTCCCATTGACTCCAGTTTTGCTAGGGCTCCTTGATGCCGCACTTGGTCAAATGCTGCCTTGATTTCAAGGGCAGTCACTCTCACCTCACCTCGGGAGCTCAGCTCTTTTGTCCATATTTGAACCAAGGCTGTAATGAGATTAGGAGCTGAGTGGTTCTGGTGGAACCCAAACTGAGCATCAGTGAGTAGGTTATTGCTGAGTAAGTGCCGCTTGATAGCACTGTTGATGACTCCTTCCATTACTTTACTGATGATGGAGAGTAGACTAATGAGGCGGTAATTGGCCGGGTTGGATTTGTCCTGCTTTTTGTGTACAGGACATACCTGGGCAATTTTCCACATAGCTGGGGAGATGCCAGTGTTGTAGTTGTAGTGGAACAGCTTGGCTAGGGGTGTGGCAAGTTCTGGAGCACAGGTCTTCACCATTGTTGGAACATTGTCAGGGACCATAGCCTTTACAGTATCCAGTGCCTTCAGCCGTTTCTTGATATTATGTGGAGTGAATTGAATTGGTTGAAGACTGGCATCTGTGATGCTGGGGACCTCCAGAGGAGGCTGAAATAGATCATCCACTTGCCACTTCTGGCTGAAGATTTTAGCAAATGCTTCAGCCTTATCTTTTGCATTGATGTTGTGGGATCCTCCATCATTGAGAATGGGGGTATTTGTGGAGCCTCCTCCACAAACTTGAGAGTGAAAGAGAGATTTTGGCACTACTATACTAATGTAAAAGACGGAGGAAGATATTGTGGCCAATGCATTGCCTAGGCTGGTGTTGATCTATACAGATTGAGAAGACAAAGCTTCAACAAGGCACTCCTGACCATCAGAAATGTCAGCACCTTTCCCAAGGCCTGTGCAAGAGCATTTAGCGCTCTCTGTGAACCTTCAACCTGGTGCCTCCGTCCCACAATTATCTTTGGAAAATGAATCCAGTAAAATGATCCAACTCTCACATGACTGCTAAAAATCGTCAAACTCATAGGTAATTGTTATCCCCGGCCTCTCCTCACACTGGGCTCCACCCCCACTACTGTTCTACAACCCTAGCACCATGTTCCCTCGCTGCCACTTACTAGATTCTCGCACCTCTCATGAGACCCTAGCACCCACATAACCACATGATCACCTAGGAGCTTTCTGATTGGTTGAAAACGTGGAACTCTTTGGTAACCAGGGTTTTTGATGAACCATTGAGAATTCCTCCTGCTGTATCAGTCTGGAAGCAAATCAGCAGAGGCATGAATGGACTACAGAAAGTGCAGGGTGGTGCTTAAGAAAGCAATTAGGAAAGCTCTGGCTGGTAAAAGCAGGGAAAATCCCAAGATATTCTATAAGTATATCAATGGAAAGAGGATAACCAGGGAAAGAGTAGGGCCCATTAGGGACCAAGTGGGCAATCTATGGGTGGAGCCAGATGACATTGCTAGAGTGTTGAATGAATACTTCACATCCGTCTTCATCCAAGAGAATGAGGATGAAGGTATCGAACTCGGGGAGAGAGACTGCGAGGTTCTTAAGCAAATTGACACAGGGAGTAACAAGATATTGGAGGCGTTGGCAGGCTAATAGGTGGGAATTGTGTCCCAGGCTGCTGAGTGAGCCAAGGGAGAAGATCACAGGGGCTCTGACCCAAATTTTTAATTCCTCTCTGGCCACAGGAGAGGTGCCAGAGGACTGGAGAACAGCTAATGTGGTTCTGCTATTTAAGAAGGGTTGTAGAGAGAAACCAGGGAACTACAGGTCAGTGAGTCTCACGTCAGTGGTAGGGAAACTATTAGAAAAAATTCTGTAGGAGAGAATCTAACTCCACTTGGAGAGGCAATGTTTGATCAGGGATAGTCAGCATGGCTTTGTCAGAGGGAGGTCATGCCTAACAAATTTGATTGAATTTTTTGAGGAGATGACCAGGTGTGTAGATGAGGGTAGTGTAGTAGATGTAGTTTATATGGATTTCAGCATAGCCTTTAACAAGGTTCCACATGGGAGACTTATAAAGAAGGCAAATGCACATGGGACACAGGGTAATTTGGTAAGGTGGATTCAAAATTGGCTTATTTGTAGAAGACAGAGGGTGATGACAAAAGGATACTTTAGTGACTGGAAGCCCGTGTCCAGTGGCGTACCACAGGGATCTGTGCTGGGTTCCCTATTATTTGTCATTTATATAAATGACATAGATGACTATGTGGCAGGGTAGGATTAGTAAGTTTGCGGATGACACAAAGATTGGCTGGTTGGTTAACAGTGAGGTTGAGTGTCTTGGGCTAAAGGAAGATATAGATGGGATGGTCAAATGGGCAGATAAGTGGCAGATGGAATTTAACCCTGAAAAGTGTGAGGTGATACACTTTGGAAGGATTAATTTGACAAGGAAGTATTCAATGAATGGCATGACACTAGGAAGTTCTGAGGAACAAAGGGACCTTGGCGTGTGTGTCCATAGATCTCTGAAGGCAGAGGGGCATGTTAGTGGGGTGGTGAAAAAGGTATATGGGACACTTGCCTTTATCAATCGAGGCATAGATTACAAAAGTAGGGAGGTCATGTTGGAGTTGTATAGAACCTTGGTGAGGCCACAGCTAGAGTACTGTGTGCAGTTCTGGTCGCCACATTATAGGAAGGATGTGATTGCACTGGAGGGGGTGCAGAGGAGATTCACCAGGATGTTGCCTGGGATGAAACATTTAAGTTATGAAGAGAGGTTGGATAGACTTGGGTTGTTTTCGTTGGAGCAGAGAAGACTGAGGGGCGACCTGATCGAGGTGTACATGATTATGAGGGGCATGGACAGGGTGGATAGGGAGCAGCTGTAACCCTGAGTTGAAGGGTCAGTCACAAGAGGGCATAAGTTCAAGGTGAGGGGCAGGAGGTTTAGGGGGGATGTGAGGAAAAACTCTTTTACCCAGAGGGTGGTGACAGTCTGGAATGCGCTGCCTGGGAAGGTGGTGGAGGCGGGTTGCCTTACATCCTTTAAAAAGTACCTGGATGGGTACTTGGTGTAATGAGAAAGGAATAATTGGCCATCTAGTTGTGCGAGGCCCCTTGGGGATGAGCGACCATAATATAATAGATTGCTTCATCAAGATGGAGAGAGACGTAGTTGATTCTGAGACTTGGGTCCTGAATCTTAATAAAGGAAACTACGATGGTATGAGATGCGAGTTGGCTATGATGGATTGGGAAACGTTACTTTAAGGGATGACAGTGGATAGGCAATGGCAAACATTCAAAAAGCATATGAGTGAACTGCAACAATTGTTTATTTCTGTCTGGCGCAAAAGTAAAACGGGAAAAGTGGCCAAACCATGGCTTAGAAAGGAAATTAAAGATAGTATTAGATGCAAGGAAGAGGCATACAAATTGGCCAAAAAAAAACAACAGTCCTAAGGATTGGGAGCAGTTTAGAATTCAGCAAAGGAGGACCAAGAGATTGATTAAGAAGTGGATAATAGAATACAAGAGTAAACTTGCAGGGAGCATAACAACTGACTGTAAAAGTTTCTATAGGTATGTGAAGAGAAAAATATTGGTGAAGACAAATGTAGGTCTCTTACAGTCAGAAACAGGGGAATTTATAATGGGGAACAAAGTATTGACTGACCAACTAAATACATACTTTGGTTCTGTCTTCACAAAGGAGGACACTAAAATCGTAGCAGAAATGTTGGGGAACACAGGGTTTAGTGAGAGGGAGGAACTGAAAGAAATCAGTATTAGTAGAGAAATGGTGTTGGGGAAATTGATGGGATTGAAGGCCGATAAACTCCCAAGGCCTGATAATCTACATCCCAGAGTACTTAAGGAAGTGGCCCTAGAAATAGTGGATGCATTGGTGGTCACCTTCTGAGATTCTATAGACTCTGGAACAGTTCCTACAGATTGGAGGGTAGCTAATGTAACCCCACTATTAAAAAAGGGAGGCAGAGAGAAAACAGGGAATTATGGATCATTCAGCCTGACGTCGGTAGTGGGGAAAATTCTGGAGTCCGTTGTAAAAGATTTAATAGCTGAGCACGTGGAAAACAGTGGCAGAATCAGACAGAGTCAGCATGGATTTATGAAAGGGAAATCATGTTTGACAAATCTACTGGTATTTTTTGAGGATGTAACTGGTAGAGTTGATGAGGGGGATGTGGTTTATTTGGGCTTTTAGAAGGTTTTCGACAAAATGCCACATAAGAGATTGGCGTGTAAAATTAAAGCGCATGGGATTGGGGGTAGTGTATTGAGATGGAGAGAAAACTGGTTGGCAGATAGGAAACAAAGAATAGGAATAAACGGTTCTTTTTCCAAATGGCAGGCACTGACTAGTGGGGTACTGCAGGGATCGGTGCTGGGACCCCAGTTATTCACAATATATATTAATGATTTAGATGAGGGAATTAAATGTAATATTTCTAAATTTGCAGATGACACCAAGCTGGGTGGGAGGGTGAGCTGTGAGGAGGATGCAGAGATGCTTCAGTGTGATTTGGACAAGCTGAGTGAGTGGGCAAATGCATGGCAAATGCAGTATAATGTGGATAAATGTGAGGTTATCCATTTTGGTAGCAAAAACAGGAAGGAAGATTATTATCTGAATGGCTATAAATTGAGAGAGGGGAATGTTCAACGAGACCTGGGTGTCCTCGTACACCAGTCACTGAAGGTAAGCATGCAGGTGCAGCAGGCGGTAAAGAAGGCAAATCTTCATAGCCAGAGGATTCGAGTACAGGAACAGGGATGTCTTGTTGCAATTGTACAGGGCCTTGGTGAGACCACGCCTGGAATATTGTGTGCAGTTTTGGTCTCCTTATCTGAGGAAGGATGTACTTGCTATAGAGGGAGTGCAGCGAATGTTTACCTGACTGATTCCTGGAATGGCGGGACCGACATATGAGAAGAGTTTGAGTCGATTAGGATTATATTTGCTGGAGTTCAGAAGAATGAGGGGGGATCTCGTAGAAACCTATAAAATTCTAACGGAACTAGACAGGGTAGATGCAGGAAGGATGTTCCCGATGGTGGGGGAGTCCAGAACCAGGGGTCACAGACTGAGGATATGGGGTAGTCCATTTAGGACTGAGATGAGGAGAAATTTCTTCACCCAGAGAGTGGTGAGCCTGTGGAATTCATTACCACAGAAAGTAGTTGAGACCAAAACATTTTATGTTTTCAAGAAGGAGTTAGATATAACTCTTAGGGTGAAAGGGATCAAAGGATATGGGGAGAAAGCGGGAACAGGCTATTAAGTTGGATGATCAGCCATGATCATAATGAATGGCACAGCAGGCTCGAAGGGCCGAATGGTCTACTCCTGCTCTTATTTTCTATGTTTTTATAACATTCAAGGCTATGGGCCAAGTGCAGGTAAATGGGATTAGGTAGGTAGGTCAGATGTCTCTCACGTGTTGGTGCAGACTCGATGGGCCAAAAGGCCTCTTCCGCACTGTGTGATTCTGTGAACCCATGAATCTCTGTGACCTCTGATTCCTGCTCTTGATATTCAGGATTTTCATAATTGCGATTTGACATTGGGAATGGTTCAGGTTAGGGTTATTATTCTGGACTTTGAAAATGGAAAATCATCAAAAGAAAGTTGCAGCAATTTAATATCACATGCAACCTTTGGAAACAATTTCTGCAAAACAATTTTACTCGTAAACAAAAGGTTTAATCTTCCAGAAAGAAAAATGAAACTTTTTAAAAAATCCTTGGAATCAGACTGACCCCTCCCCCCATCAGCCTGTGGTCTCTATTGAAATGATAAATGGGAGGGGACCTGCCTCCCCAAAATACAACGAAGTATAAGTAGCTTTTTTCTGGGTCCGGCACTCTCACCTGAGTAACTGACCCTCCTTCTCACAGTCCCTGTTGCTTCCTTTCTAATTCAAAAGCCAAAATCAAAATTATTCAAATTAATGGACCGCTGGAAAAAGCCTGCACTGTGCTTACAAACACTAATTTTACAATTGAAATCCATGCGCAATTTATAAAGTCCTGGAAATGCACAACATTCAGTGTCTCAGAGATTTTCGATGGAACTTTTCATCCTAGTTGGCTGCTTTTGTATGTTGAACAATTCACTGCATTTTCAGAGAGATTTTAACTTCAGATTCAGGGAGTTTTTAATTTATTCATCACTCCCATGTGAGTTGTAAGCAGTCAGTGTTAAATATAAATAAATTATGTTGTCAGTTAAAGCGTTGGTGGGATAATTTGCTGAGAATGCAAAGAAACAAATCTCTAGCTGCTGCTGTTCACCTTTTCAATCTAAACCTCTGATCCCAGGGTAGAGAGGGTGAGAACGTTCCTGGGGTCTGATCCCGGTCTGATCCTGGAGCAGAGAGGGTGAGAACATTTGAGGGGCCTGATCCCAGTCTGATCCTGGAGCAGAGAGGGTGAGAACATCCCTGGAGTCTGATCCTAGTCTGATCCTGGAGCAGAGAGGGTGAGAACATTCATGAGGCCAGATCCCAGTCTGACCCTGGAGCAGAGAGGGTGAGAACATCCCTGGAGTCAGATCCCAGTCTGACCCTGGAGCAGAGAGGGTGAGAACATCCCTGGAGTCTGATCCCAGTCTGATCCTGGAGCAGAGAGAGTGAGAACATTCATTGGACCTGATCCCAGTCTGATCCTGGAGCAGAGAGGGTGAGAACATTCCTGGGGTCAGATCCCAGTCTGATCCTGGAGCAGAGAGGGTGAGAACACTCCTGGAACCAGCTATGTCACAGTAACTGGGGTTGGCCCATCACTGGTTTAAGAAGTGCTGAATCTCTCTTACACCCCAAGTACTTTTGAAACTTTCACAGTGAGGATAACTTTGGGTTGCTTTAAAGATTTAAGTCCATTGAGCTTTCAGATGATACGAGCAACTTTTCATTGGTGTTCGGGGGACCTCATATCATTTTTAAACCTGGCAACATTTTCCACCACTCGCCCCATCGAGACTGTCACAGTGACAGGGTGGTGCCTATAACAAGATCACATCTTAACCTGATCCCCTTCTCTTCCGGTACTTTCTCCCCTTTTGAGCATCTCACCTTGTTTTACCCTCCCGCCTCGCTTTCATTGTTCTGTACTGCCCTCCCAAGTACCATAAAAATGTCCTCACTGAGGTTTCTTCACTGCTTTCCTCCCTCAGCCTCTGCACTGATTGACTTCTCTCCCTCAATCTCCATCTCAACTCATCATGTTCTCTCTCCTCTCAGTTCACTGCCCTTTCATCCTCCCCAAATTTCTCCCTCCGTGTCAACTCCCCAACCCAGATTGATGATCTCCCCTTGACCTTACCGTCTCACGTGGTCTGATAGTCCCATCATATGAATTAAAGATAAGGCCTTCTCCAGTCACTTCCTTGTATCACTCACAACCCACATCCACCTTCCATGCCCCACCCTTTACCTCCTCCTGTATCCAGCCCTGGAATAAAAATACCCCCAATTCAATTACAACTGCACTCTCAAAATCCCAACTATTTGGCCCTCCGTCTGCCACAATATTCCTGAAGCTCCTGATTTACTCAACCACACCCTCACCTCCACCTTTGATGTCCTAACCCCCAATAAAGCCATTCCCCTCTCTCACCAAGTCCCCCCATCCACCCCCATACAGCCCTCATCTCTACTCTCTTCAGTCCAAAGGACAGACTTGAAAGGAAATGGCAGAAAACTGGTTTTAGTGATCCACCACCAGGTTTAATCTTGGTCAGTTTACCTCAGTGGAAGATTCCAGAAATGATAATTCAGGACAAAATTAATGGTCGCTTGGACAAATGTGGGTTAATTAAGGAAAACCAACATGGATTTGTTAAGGGAAAATTGTGTTTAACTAACTTTCTGGTGTTTTTTGACGAGGTAACAGAGAGGGTTGATGAGGGCAATGCTGTTGATGTGGCATACATGGACTTCCAAAAGGCATTTGATAAAGTGCTGGACAACAGACTTGTGAGTAAAGTTATAGCTCATAGAGTAAAAAGGACAGTAACAATATGGATACAGAATTGGCTGAGTGACAGGAAACAGAGTAGTGGTTAATGGATGTTTTTCAGACTAGAGGAAAGTTTGTAGTAGAGTTCTCCAGAGGTCTGTGTTGGGACCCTTGCTTTTCCTGATATTTGCGGATGATACGATACTTGGAAGCATTGTGAACTGTGAGGAGGATAATGTAGAAATTCAAAAGCACATAGACAAGTTGGTGGAATGGGCAGACAGGTGGCAGATGAAATTTAATGCAGAGAAATGTGATGTGATTAATTATGATAGAAAGAACATGGAGAGACAATAACAAGCTAAAGGCTACAACTCTAAAGGGGGTAAGGGGGTGCAAGAGCAGAGGTACCTGGGTGTATAAGTTCACAGATTGTTGAAGGTTGGGAGCATGATTAATAAAACTACACTATCCTGGGCTTTATTAATAGGGGCATAGAGCACAAAAACAAGAAAGTTATGTTAAACTTGTATAAAACGCTGGTTCAGCCTCAACTAGAGTATTGCGTCCAGTTCTGGGCACCGCAGCTTCAGAAGGATGTGAAGATGTGGAGAGGGTGCAGAAAAGATATATGAGAATGGTTCCAGGGATAAGGAACTTCAGTTACGAAGATAGATTGGAGAAGTTGGAACTGTTCTGCTTAGAGAAGAGAAGGTTGAGAGGAGATTTGGTAGAGGTGTTCAAAATCATGAGGGGGCTGGATAGAGTAGAGAGGGAGAAACTGTTCCCTTTGGTGGAAGGATCGAAAATGAGAGGGCAAAGATTTAAGGTAATTGGCAAAAGAAGTAATGGTGACATGAAGAGACCTCATTACAGCCTTGGTTCAAACATGGACAAAACGGCTGAACTCCCGAGGTGAGGTGAGAGTGACTTCCCTTGACATCAAGGCCATATTTGACCGAGTGTGAAATCAAGGGACCCTAGCAAAACTGGAGGCAATGGGATCAGGGGGAACTCTCCACTGGCTGGAGTCGTACCGAGCATAAAGGAAGATGGTTGTGGTTGTTGCAGGTCAGTCATCTCAGTTCCAGGACACCACTGCAGAAGTTCCTCAGGTAGTGTCCTCGGCCCAACCATCTTCAGCTGCTTCATCACTGACCTTCCTTCCATCATAAGGTCAGAAGTGGGGATGTTCGCTGATGATTGCACAATGTTCAGCACCATTCGCAACTCCTCAGATACTGAAGTGGTCCATGTCCAAATGCAGCAAGGCCTGGACAATATCCAGGCTTGGGCTGACAAGTGGCAAGTAACATTCGTGCCACACAGGTGCCAGGCAATGACCATCTCCAACAAGCGAGAATCTAACCATCGTCCCTTAGTGTTCAATGGCATTGCATCACTGAATCCCCCATTATCAACATGATGGGGGTTACTATTGACCAGAAACTGAACTGGACTAGCCATATAAATACTGTGACTACAAGAGCAGGTCAGAGGCTAGGAATTGTGCGACGAGTAACTCACCTCCTGACTCCCCAAAGCCTGCCCACCATCTACAAGGCACAAGGAGTGTGATGGAATACTCCCCACTTGCCTGGATGACTGCAGCTCCCACAACACTCAAGAAGCTCAACACCATCCAGGACAAAGCAGCCCACTTGATTGGCACCCCATGCACAAACATTCACTTCCTCCATCACCGATGCACAGTAGCAGCAGTGTGTGTACCATCTACAAGATGCACTGCAGGAATTCACCAAGGCTCCTTCGACAGCACCTTCCAAACCCACGACCACTACCATGTAGAAGGGCAAGATCAGCAGATAGATGGGAAGACTAACACCTGGAAGTTCCCCTCCAAGCCACTTGCCATTACCGTTCCTTCACTGACACTATGTCAAAATCCTGGAACTCCCTAACAGCACTGTGGGTGTACCTACACCACAGGAACTGCAGCGGTTCAAGAAGGCAGCTCACCACCACCTTCTCAAGAGCAACTAGGGATGGGCAATAAATGCTGGCCCAGCCAACAACATCCACGTCCCGTGAATGAATTAAAAAAAAACTTTTTTACACAGAGCATTAGAAATAGGAACAGGAGTAGTCCATTCGGCCCTTTGAGCCTGCTCCACCATTCAATAAGATCATGGCTGATCTTCTTGGGTTTTGATTTCCATATTCCTAAATAACCTCGATAACCTTTGATTCCCTTGCCTAAAAAGAAATCTATCTACTTCTGCCTTAAAAATATTCAATGACCCCACCTCCACTACCTTCTGAGGCAGAGAATTCCAAAGTCACACAACCCTCTGAGAGAAAAAATTTCTCCTCACCTCTGACCTAAAAGGGCCTCCCCCAATTTTAAAACAGTGACCCCTTAGTTCTGGACTCACTCACAAGAGGAAACATCCTTTCCATGTCCACCTTGTCAAGGCCGTTCAGGATCTTGTATACTTCAATCAAATCACCCCTCACTCTTCTATACTCCAGTGGAAACAAGCCCCGTCTGTCCAACCTTTCCTCATAAGACAACCCACTCATTCCAGGTATCGATCTAGTAAACCTCCTCTGAACCGTCTCCAATGCATTTACATCCTTCCTTAAATAAGGAGACCAAAACTGCACACAGTATTCGAGGTGCAGTCTCACCAATACCCTGTATAACTGAAGAATAACATCCTTACTTTTATGTTCAATCCTTCTCGTAATAAAGGATAACATTCCATTAGCCTTCTTAATTACTTGCTGTACCTGCATACTAACTTTTTATGACTCATGTACTAGAACACCTAGATCCCTCTGTACATCAGAATAATGCAGCCGTTCTCCATTTAAGTAATACTCTGCTTTTTTGTTCTTCTTGCCAAAGTGAACAACTTCACATTTTCCCACATTAAACTTCATTTGCCAGATCTTTGCCCACTCACTCAACTTTTCTCCATCCATCTGCAACCTCCTTATATTTTCTTCACAACATACTTTCCTACCTATCTTTGTGTCATCTGCAAGTTTAGCTACCATGTCTTCACTCCATCTCATCTAAGTCATTGATGTAAATTGTAAAAAGTTGAGGCCCCAGTACAGACCCATTTGGGACTCCACTTGTCACATTCTGCCAATCCAAAAAGGACCCATTTATGCATACTCTCTGCTTTCTGCCAGTCAGACAATCTTCTATCCATGTTAATGTTACCCACTATACCATGCGTTTTTATTTTCCATAATAATGTTTGATGTGGCACCTTATCAAATGCCTTCTGGAAACCCAAGTACAGTAGGTCTTCAGGCTCCCGTTAAATCCACTCCTTCAAAAAACTCCAATAAATTGGCTAAACATGATTTCCCTTTCACAAAACCATGCTGACTCTTCCCAATTGCCTTGAGCTCTTCTAAGTGCCCAGCTATAACCTCCTTAATGATCAATTCTAATAACTTCCCCATGACAGACGTCAAGCTAACTAATCTATAGTTTTCTATTTTTTGCCCCCCTTCCTTCTTGAATAGAGGGTTTAGGAGCTGGAATGCACTGCCTGAGAATCTGGTGAAGACAGGGTCAATCGAGTGGTTAGGATCTGGAATGCACTGTCTGAGAATTTGGGGGAGACAGCGTCAATCGAGTGGTTAGGGTCTGGATTGCACTGTCTGAGAGTGTGGTGGAGACAGGGTCAATTGAGTGGTTAGGACCTGGAATACACTGACAGTGTGGTAGAGACAAGGTCAATTGAGTGGTTAGGATCTGGAATGCACTTTCTGTGAGTGTGGGGGAGACAGGGTCAACCGAGTGGTTAGGATCTGGAATGCACTGTCTGAGAGTGTGGTAGAGACAGGGTCAATCGAGTGGTTAGAGTCTGGAATGCACTGTCTGAGAGTGTTGGGGAGACAGGGTCAATCGAGTGGTTAGGATCTGGAATACACTGTCTGAGGGAATTGGATTATTATCTGGAAAGGAAAAGGAAACCGGGTGCAGGGAGAAGGACGGGAGTAGTACGAGGTGAATTGCTCCTTCAGAGACCCAGCACAGACATGATGGGCCGAATGGTCTCCTTCTGTGCTGTAGCCATTGTATAATTCTATGAGATCTGGCTGGACCACTTGAAAAACTATCAGGTCATCTGTGAAAACTGTCATTATTCTAGGATAATCCTGGAATGCAAAGATAACACCCAGCTTCTCTATTCCACTGCAAGTCAGCTTCTGAAACCTCCCTCTCCTGTCCCCTTCCCCATCACCTTCAACCACAAGTGAAAGGAGTTCATGGACTTCTTTGTCACTAAGACTGAGACAATTCAATCTGCCATCTCTGCCCTGTCCCTCCCTTCTTCCACTAGACCGCGGGCCAAATCTCCTCTATAGTTTCCCCTGCCCTAGCCCTGAACTCACATCTTCCTCTAATTTTTCCCTCATTCCCTCTCTGACCTCATCTTGTCCATGAGACCCACCTCCTGTTCCCACTAAACTGCTGATCACCCAACCTCTCCTCCTGGTTGCTATATTAGCTGATATTGTAAACGGTGAATGGTTAGAGAATGTTATTTGTGACTTCTGTTTTTGCTATGTTGGTGCTGCGATGGACAGGGATCTTATTTTCTTTTTATTTGTTTATTCTTTCATGGCATGTGGGCTTCACTGACTGGGCCAGCATTTATTGCCCATCTCTAGTTGCCCTTGAGAAGGTGGTGGTGAGCTGCCTCCTTGAACCGCTGCAGTCCATGTGCTGTAGGTACACCCACAGTGCTGTTAGGGAGGGAGTTCCAGGATTTTGACCCAGCAACAGTGAAGGAATGGTGATATATTTCCAAGTCAGGATGGTGAGTGACTTGGAGGGGAACTTCCAGGTGGTGGTGTTCCCATTTATCTGCTGCCCAGGTCCTAGGTGATTCAAGAGGTTCAACCAGAGTTTCAGGGAAGGTGGACATGAATATGGGAAGCAGTAGCTCGTTCAGGTACCTTGGCGAAGATCAAAAGATTGGAAATGAAGCTGAAGTTTACAAGGATAGCGGAGTTGTGAGTAGATTTTTTAAGAGATGGATAGTGGTGGCATTTTTCATGTGGACAGTGCCTGAGGAGATAAAGCAGTTCACTCTCGCTGAGGGCCTGAACGGGAAGCTCAGTGGGCAGCAGGCTAATGAGAATGAGGTGAAAGGAATAGGAGATTTATCCCATGGATAAGATGGGAGAGAAACTAGAGAAAGGACACAGGTTTGGAGCTAGGATACTGCTATTAGGGCACTTAGAAAATCATAATATGGTCAACCCAAGTCAACATGGATTTCTAAAAGGGAAATTGTGTTTGACAAATCTGAAGACTTTTTTTAAGGATGTAACTAGTGGGATGATTAAGGGGGAAATAAGAAAATATAGTGTATTTGGGTTTTCAAAAAACATTTGACAAGGTGCTACGTGATAAGTTATTACAAAAAATTAGATTGGGGGACTTGGGATAATAAATTATCATGGACTGAGGGTTGGTTAATGGACAGAAAACAGAGTAGGAATAAATGGGACATTTTTGCATGGCAGGCTGTAACTAGCGGGATCAGTACTTTGGTATCACTGTTAACAATCTACATTTATGACTTACACTTAGTCTCCTCATCTAACTTTTCCAAGTTTCCCAATGATGCAAAATTAGATAGGAAAATAAATGGTGAAGAGAACACAAGAGGCTGCAGAGGGATGCAGACAGTTTGGGTGAATGGGCAAGAACATGGCATTTGGACAATACAACGTAACAGTGTGAAGTTATCCAGTTTGGTGGGAACAAAGCAGAATATATTTTGAATGGCTGGAGATTGGGAAATGTTTGTATTCAGAGGGTCCTGGGTGTACTTGTACATGAATCACATAAAGTTAACATGCACACAGAGCAAGCAATTAGAAAGGCAAATGGTATGTTAGCTTTTATTACAAAAAGATTAGAGGAAATGAGTAAAGAAGTCTTACTACAATTGTAGAGGGCTACGGTGAGGCCACACACCTGAAATATTGTGTGCAGTTTTGGTCTCCTTACCCAAGGAAGGATATGCTTATCCCAGAGGATTGCAACTAAGGTTCACTAGATTGGTTCCTGGGATAAGGAGATTTTTCTATGCAGAGAGATTGAGTAGACTGGAGCTATTTTACCTGGAGTTTGGAAGAATGAGAGGTGATCTCATTGAAACATGCACAATTCTTAGGGCAGAATCTTGCCCTTGTCGGGCAGGCTTGGCAGGGGTGGTTGGGAAGCCACCCGCTGCCCCAATCGAGGGCAGAAGGTGATTTCACACTGGCGGGCCAATTAAGGCCCGCGTGAAACATGAGTGGCAATGCTCAGCACTGCCAGTGCGGGCGGAGGGGAGAATGCAAGTGGGGCAAGCTTAACCTTCGCCCATGTGCACGAGTGCGTGCTTCATAATCTCCCTGAGGCAGCCAAAGTGTTATAGAACATGTCCCCTCATGTGACTCTGTCACATGAGCAGGGACATGTTATTCATTAAATTTTAAAATTTATATTTTATTTTTATTTGCTGTTGGAAAACTCATCTCACCTGTGGATGAGATTTCCTAAAAAGTGCAAAGGCTGCTTGGCCTTTTTGCCTGCCTGTAAACCGTGGAGTTGGATGGACAGCGAAAAATGTCAGTCAGTTGATACTTTAATGGCCTTAACTGGCCTTTTAATTGTCGTTGGGCGCGCTGCCGACTCCGGAGTGTGCCTGCCGACCGAAATATCACGCGAGAGCACATTGATGTTGGGATGATTGCCCGATGTCAACATGCGTCATTTTATGCTCAAGTGGGCCAGGCACACACCCACCTGCCGAGCTAAAATTATTGCCCTTGAGAGGGCTTCATAGAGTAGATGTAGAGAAAATGATTCCCTGGCTGGGGAATCTGGAACATAGGGTCACAGTCTCAGAATAAGGAGTCAATCGTTTAGGACTGAGGTGAGGAGAAATTTCGTTACACAAAGGACTGTGAATCATTGGAATTTTCTATCCCTGAGATACATAGATGCTCAGTTGCTGAGAATATTCAAGACAGGGTCCATAGCTTTTATGCATATTAAGGGATTTGGGGATAGTGCGGAATACCCCTCTACTCAAAAAAACAACCTTTGCAAACTACCACCCCAACTCCAATCTCCCTCTCACCTCCAAAGTCTTTCAACGTGTTGTTGGTTCCCAAATATGTGCCCATCTTTTCCTGAACTCCATGTTTTCCACAGTACCAAAATGTCCCTTATCACATAGGATTACATTAGATATCTAGCACAGAAACAGACCATTCAGCCCAACCAGTCCGTGGTTCTGTTTCACTCGAGCCTCCTTTCCCCATTTAAATCTGCCATTGTAACCATCTATTCCCTTCTCTCTCAACCATTTACCTAGTTTCCCCTTAAAGACATCTATACTACTACAACAGCCTATATTTTTATAACGCTGTTAACACAATGAAACATTATGGTGCTGAGCCAGGTGAGGAGATATTAGATCATATGACCAAAAGCTTGGTCAAAGTGACACATATGAATATACAAATATATGAATAAGGAGCAGGAGTCTTGAGCCTGCTGCGCCATTAAATTAGATCATGGTTGATATGATAGTAACCTGAAATCTGCACACTGCCTACCACCGATAACACTTCATCCCCTTGCTTACCAAGAATTTACCCACCTCTGCCTTAAAAATGTTCAAAGACTCTGCTTCCGCTACCTTTTCAGGAAGAGAATTCCAAAGACTCACGACCCACTGAGAGAAATAATTTCTCCTCATCTCCGTTTTAAATGAGTGACTCCTTATTTTTAAACAGTGACCCCTTGTTCTAGATTCTCCCACAAGAGGAAACATCCACCCTCTCAAGACCTCTCAGGATCTTATGTTTTAATTAAGTCACCTCTTACTCTTCTAAACTCTAGCGGATACAAGCTTAGTCTGCCCAACCTTTCCTCATAAGACAATTCATTCCAGGTATTAGTCTGATAAACCTTCTCCGAACTGCTTCCAACACATTTACATCCTTCCTTAAGTAAGGAGACCAGTACTGTACACTGCACTCCAGATGTGGTCTCACCAGTGCCCTGTACAACTGAAGCATAACCTCCCTACTTTTGTATTCAGTTCCCCTCACAATAAGCGATAACATTCTATTAGCTTTCCTATTTACCTGCTGTAACTGCATTCTAACCTTTTGCGATTCATGCACTAGGACACCCAGATCCCTCTGCATCTCAGAGCTCTGCAATCTCTCACCAATAAGATAATATATTTCTCTTTTATTTTTCCTGCCAAAATAGACAATTTCACATTTGCCCACATTTTACTCCATTTGGCAGATCCTTGCCCATTCACTTAACCTATCTTTATGTTTTTGTAGCCTCCTCATGTCCTCTTCACAACTTACTTTCCTCCCTATCTTTGTGTCATCAGCAAATTTGGCAACCATCCCATCCATCCCTTCATCCAAGTCATTTATATAAATTGTAAAGAGTTGATGTCCCAGCACTGATCCCTGTGACACACCACTCATTACATCTTGCCAACCTGAAAAAGACCTATTTATTCCTGCTGTCTGCTTCCTGTTAGCCAGTCAATCTTCTATCCATGCCAATGTGTTAACCCTTATAACATGAGCTTTTATTTCCTGTAATAACCTTTGATGTGGCACTTTATCAAATGCCTTCTGGAAATCTAAGTACAGTACATTCACCGGTTCCCCTTTATCCACAGCACATGTTACTTCCTCAAAGAACTCCAATAAATTGGTTAAACGTGATTTCCCTTTCACAAAACCATGTTGACTCTGCCTGATTACCTCGAACTTATCCAAGTGTCCTGCTATAGCTTCTTTAATAATAGCTTCTAACATTTTCCCTGTGACAGATGTTAGGCTAACTGGCCTGTAATTTCCCGCTTTCTGTCTCTGTCCCTTTTTGAATAAATTGAATAATTTGCTATCTTCCAATCTAATGGGTCTTCCCTAATCTGGGGAGTTTCAGAAAATTAAAACCAATTTATCAACTATCCCTGTACTTCTCTTAAGCCCCTAGGATGAAGTCCATCAGGACCCTGGCAGTTGTCAGCCCACAGCTCCAACAATTTACTCAGTACCACATCTCTGGTGATTGTAATTTTCCTGAGTTCCTCCCTCCCTTCCATTTCCTGATTTATAGCTGTTTCTGGGATGTTACTTGTATCCTCTATAGTAAAGACTGATAGGTTTTAAGGATCATCTTAAAGGAAGAGAGGGAGGTAGAGAGGTGGAGAGGTTTAGCAGGGTAATTCCAGAGCTTGGGGCCCAGGCAACTGAAGGCATGGCCACCATTGTTGGAGCAATTATAATTGGGAATGCACAACAGGCCAGATTTAGAAAAGTGTAGAGATTTCAGAGGATTTTGGGGTTGGAGGAGACTACAGAGAGGTAAGTCTGAGGAGGGATTTGAACTCAAGGAAGAGAATTTTAAAATCAAGATGTTGCTTGCCTGGGAGTCAGTGTAGGTCAGTGAGCACAGGGGTGGTGGATGAATGGGACTTGCTGCAAGTTAAGATGTGGGCAGCAGAGTTTTGGATGTCCTCGAGTTTACGGAGGGTAGAATGTGGCAGACTAGCCAGGAGTGCGTTGAAATAGTCGAGGTTAGAGGTAACAAAAGGCAGGTGTGAAGGTTTCAGCAGCAGATGAGCTGAGACATGGCTTAATGTTACAGAGATGGAAATATGCATTCTTAGTGATACAAATGGTACAAACATGGGGTTGGAAGCTCATTTCAGAACCAAATGTGACATCAAGGGTGTGAACAGACTGCAGAGAGGTACTGGAGGAAGATGGTGTGGTCAACCATGTCAAAGGCTGTGTACGGGTCCAGAAGGATGAGGAGGGAAAGTTTACCTCTGTCACAGTCACAGAGGGGGCCATTTGTGACTTTGATAAGAGCCACTTCAGTACTGTGACAGGGGCAGAAACCTAATTGGAGGGAATCAAACATGGAGTTTCACCCACAGTAGCACTTTCACATATGGGATACATCTCACTGTAAGACTCTGATGCAATTCATTACTAAAGCACTGTCTGATATACACTCATGTGTTTCTGATTGTCTTTTAGGTATGTGCCACATACCTTGGTGTGCATGTAGTCCCTGTTCCTTATCTGGTAGATGCTGAACGGTATGATTTGCTGAATGTGCTCTTGAAACAGTCAGGAAGCTTATTCGAACGCAAGAGCTTCTTACCCTTGGGGCCGCTGAAAGAAATAGTGGTCAATATTGACCATGACAGCTTGGATATGATGGAGCAGGATGTCGAAAGGAAACCTATAAATACAACTGACTTTAATTATGAGGAAGTGGTCATTGATGAAGGAGTTTTAAAATCCATCAAGTTGATTGTGAAAGGTGTCAACAAGGAGGTCTCACTATTCTTTGTCAATCCTGGGTCTTTGAAGGTCTCGCAAATTCTTCCCTGGATGTATTCTGTTAGGAATGTCTACATCATCTATGAAGTTTTCTACACCACCAATATTCAGCTCCTGGTGTCAGACAGTAAACTGACTCAGCAATTTAAGTCCAAAAGCCGAATTCCAATTGGGTTTCTATGCAAGAAGTTCAAGATGAACTCAGAAGGCATAATTGGAATTGAGGTGCCTTTGAAGAAATCTCCAGTCAAAGGAAATTTTGTGAACACCTCATCCTACAACTATGAGGCAATGGTTGGCAAGTACTTCAGGACACCCAGTTATCATCAAACCACTCAGAAAAGTAACAAATCCTCCAGCTTTTTCCGATCTATATTGCCAGGTAAATGATTTAGAGAGAACATAATGGGTTGTGGAAGGCGGAGGGAATTAATGTTGGTGGATTTTTTGTGAGCATTGAGGGTTTATTTGGCAAGTTCAGTGATCAGTGCAGGTTTCATAACACATGCCAAATATTAAGTCTTAGTCCGCATTGTTGCTCTATCTGTTGACTCTCTTGACTTTACTATTTCCTCTCATCATCAATGGGTCTCCAATTTTTCCTCCAATGCTTAAGCTACAGATAAACACGTTTACACTTTGTCCCAAGCTCTTCTTTTCTATAGTTATTCTTTACAAAGCCTAAATCCCATCAAGATACAGGAAAAAACTTGTAAACTGAGATTGGTGCAGAATTGTTTGGATGGAATGAATAGATGGCAAAGGAGGTAAAACTATTAATGTGATAGACCCCCAAGCCCAGGTGAAAGCCTTGATTGGGATTGTGGGATGAGATAAGGAAGGAGTCAGCTAAGGAGCTAACAATTGTCATTAGAGATTTGAACTTACTGGAAATTGACTGGGACAGTCGTGGCCCTATCGGCAGGACAGCAAAGGTGTTTCTAGAGTTAATGGAAGACTGATTTCAGACTCGGGGTTTATCAAGGAATCAGCATAGGGAGAAAGCATCCTGAATTTGATTGAGTAATAGGGACAATCAAAACCTCAACAGGAAGGTGGGTGAGGATTTAAGTACCATAAAATGATCGCATTTGACATTACAAGGATTGCAGAGGTTAGAAAAAGCTAATGAAAGTTGGCAGTTTTAAAGGGTCTAACTTCATGGGCTTAAGGAATCTTGTCAGAATGGACAGAGCAGGTTTGAATATGACAAGGTGTATGGAGAAATTATAGAATTTCTTCAAAGAGGTGATTCCTAGACCAATGTCTATGCAAGCAAAGCAAAGGTACTAAATTTAAGGCACACTTGTCTGGTTCAATGGGACTACCATGCAACTCATTAAAAAGAGAAAATGATTCTGTGAAGGGAAGCAGCCCAGATTAGGACAGATTCAACATCAAAAAGCACATCTCAGCCAGGGTTTTATTCCTGTGATGGGGAGACTCTGCACTACTTGGGGAATTGGTAGGATTCCGTGGGGGAGGCCCACCCTATATAACTTTAGGACCCCAGGGATGGAAATACCATTGGCCAATCAGAGGCCAGCAGCTCTCAACTGCCAGCACAGCAATATTCCAAAGCCCAGCCCAAGGATTGCCACTGGATCCCTGGATGCAGGTGAGTGGGGTGGGCTGGGAGTTGCGGGGAGGGGGGGGGTTGCCGGAGAGGGAGGGGCAGTGGGGCTGGGAGGCAAAGGCAGGATGAAGAGTTTCAGCTGCACCCCCCTAATTAATGCTGGTTCCCTTAATTGGGCATTGAATGACAAGAAGGATCTGCCCCCACCCCAAGAACCCAACAAAGTCAGCTGGAGGCATGGGAGAGTCGTGTGAGGCCCATTAAACCTCAGAGCCTAAGCTAATCTCTGGTGGGCTCAGGGATAATTAATGAGCCTAACTGACATCATGCCTTTGTCAGCCAAGATTCCCACATCAGACCCTTCCCACTCCCAACTTAATTGGGGGCTGTTTTCCTGAAGCTGGGAATCTGATTGAGGTATTTCAGCCTGGTTCTCTCCACCCTCCTGTCCTCCTCCCTCCTTCACCCCTTAGAGTGTAAAAAGGGCATCAGATTTGCAAAAAAAATTTAAAGAATCAATATGACAAGTGAATTGAAAGATAATAATGAAAAAATTATAGTTATCAAAAGGGGATGGGAAAAACATGGTTTGGTGTGGAGCGAGTGGAAGTGAGATCCTGATGAAGACATAACAAGTGAAGCTACATTGGCTGGAAAATTAATTTTCTATCTCAGTATTTACCAAGGAGATGGATTATTCATTGGTCTGAAAAGGGAACTAGAAGGTGTTCCAGAGGTGCGTTGTGACACTATTGACATTTCTACTAACATGGTTACAGAACCACTGTGCAAACTTAAGGTAAACATCGCGAAATGTAGCTAATGTAGGTTCAGCAAGGGGAGCTCTTGCCAATCCAATTTACTGGTTTTCTTTGAAGCTTTGACAAAGCAGTTTGATAGGATTGAGCCACATTGAGGAGGTGATGGTGTAGTGGTAATCCAGAGACCCAGGGTAATGCTCTGGGGACCTGGGTTCAAATCCTGCCACGGCAGATGGTGGAATTTGAATTCAATAAAAATCTGGAATTGAGAGTTCGATGATAACCAGGAAACCATTGCTGATGATCGTAAAAACCCATTTGGTTCACTAATGTCCTTCAGGGAACGAAATCTGCCGTCCTTACCTGGTCTGGCTTATATGTGACTCCAAACCCACAACGATGTGGTTGACTCTCAAATGTCCCTGAACAAGGGCAATTAGGGATGGGCAACAAATGCTGGCCGAGCCAGTGAGACCCACATCCTAAGAAGGAATAAAAAAAAAAGTGGTGTACTTGAATCTCAGTGTGGTCTTTTAGTTAACCAATGGAACACAGTTCAGGGACTGTCGCCAACCTCAGAGAATGGACAGAATTTTATGACCCTCTTGTGGGGAGGGGTGGTGGAGTAGTGGGGTCGTAAATTGTAGCGAGCCGTTCAAAATTCCATTCAGTTCAGTGGGACAAGAAAATCCCACTGTCTGGAGGGTCCAGAAAATTCTGTCTAAGTCACTAGTGAAGGCCCACCGAGACTCGTCCAAGAACTCTTTTGTTCAATATCTTTATAAATGATTTGAAGCTCAGAGTCACAAGCACAGTGGCTTTGATGACTCGATGGATCAGACAGATTTTGTAAAGAAACAGTAAAACTTTATTACGGAGACATTTGGGAATGCCCTCGTCTGAAAGAATTCCACCCCCCGGATTGCCCACACTAAGAGCTCACTGGTCGAAACCCCCACAGTATATCACATAACCCATGATTGACAGGAGGGAGGGACAATACATGCAGTTACCACATTTCCTTCCTCTTTAGTTTTTTTATAATTACTCTTTAACAAAACACATTTGAACATCCAGCAAACATATGTACAATTTCAGGTTATAATAAATCAAGTCACAGAATTTTAACAAACAGAAGGAGACCATTCAGCCCATCTTGTCTGAACCAGCTCTCCAAATGAACATTATGACCTAGTACCATTGCCCTGCCTTTTCCCTGTACTCTTGCACCTTGTTTCTATCCAAATAATCATCCAATGCCCTCTTGAATGCCTCGATTGAACCTGCCTCCACCACACTTCCAGGCCGTGCATTCCAGACTCAAACCACTCGCTGTGTGAAAAAGTTTTTTCTCACATCTGCTTCTTTTGCAAATCAGTTTAAACCTGTGCCCTCTCGTTCTTGATCCTTTTACGAGCAGGAATAGTTTCTCCCTATCTACTCTGTCCAGCCTCTTCATGATTTTGAACATCTCTATCAAATCTCCTCTTAGCTTCTTCTCTCCAAGGAGAACAGTCCCAACTTCTCCAATCTATCCTCATAGCTGAAGTTTCTCATCCCTGGAACTATTCTTGTAAACCTCTTCTGCACTTACTCCAATGCATTCATATCTTTCCTATCGTGTGGCTCCCAGAACTGTACACAATATTCCAGCTGAGGTCTAACGAGTATCTTATATAAATTCAGCATAACCTCCCTGCTCTTGTACTCTATGCTCCTATTAATAAAGCCCAGGATACTATATACTTTATTAACTGCTCTCTCCACCTGTCCTGCCCCCTTCAGTCATCTATACACATATACACCCAATTTTTTCTGCTCCTGCACCCCCTTCAAAATTCCACCCCCTATTTTGTATTGTCAGTCCATGTTTTTCCTACCAAAATGCATCACCTCACACTTCTCCGCATTGAGCTTCACCTGCCACCTATCTGCCACTGCACCAACTTGCCCATGTCATTTTGAAGTTCTACACTGTCCTCCTCGCAGTTCACAACACTCCCAAGCTTCATATCATCCTCAAGTCTCTGAGGTGCTCCTCGTATACGGCGAGAGCGATGTAGCTCTACCACTGAGGTTCCTGAACAGGATTCACAGGATCTGGAGCTGCACTATGAGACACATCCTTGGAACTAGGCAGTTCAGGATTTGGCAACTCCTCTGTTCTAGGTTGATCATGAAGCACCTCAGAAGTCGACTGTTCAATGTTAATCACGGGTTGATCAATTAATTGTTGGAATGTCTCTCTGGTATTGATGTGATCTACGTGTTTACAGATGATTCTATCTCTCACTTGTACTTGGAAAGATAATGGGCCAGTCTCTGAAACAATGGCTCCCACAGCCTAGCAGGGACCACTGCTGAAATTTTGCATGTATACCATGTCACCTGCACTGAATGTGTGAGCCTTACTGTGTATGTCATGGATACATTTCTAATTACTCTGGTTCTGCGCTACCTTCCCCTCTAAATTCGGAAACATCAAGTGTAAATGTGTAAAATAAAAGCAAAATACTGCGGATGCTGGAAATCTGAAACAAAAACAAAATTTGCTGGAAAAACTCAGGTCTGACAGCATCTGGGGAGAGGAAGACCGGCTTAACGTTTTGAGCCCATATGACTCTTCATCAGAACTAAAGAGAAATAGAAACATGGTGAAATATAACCTGTTTAAGAGGGGGTTGGGACAGATGAAGCTGGATAGAGGCCCAGTGATAGGTGGAGGCAAAGGAGAGATTGCCAAAAATGTCAAATAAAAGGTTGAAGGATGTTGATGGTGGTGATACTGGCTAAAGGAGGTGCTAATGGTGACATTAAGGTAGAAAGCAGGATGAGCAAGCGACAGATAGCTCTAGTGGGGGTGGGGTGGGAGGAGGGGATCGAAATAGGCTAAAAAGTGGGGATAAAACAACATGGAAATAAATTGTAAAACTAATAGAAATAGGTGAGAAAAGAAAAAAAAATATAAAAAAATAATAATATTAGAAAAAAAGGGATAAAAAAGGGGTTGTTGATGGAGGAGAGAGTTCATGATCTGAAGTTGTTGAACTCAATATTCAGTCCGGAAGGCTGTAAAATGCCTAGTCGGAAGATGAAGTGCTGTTCCTCCAGTTTGCGTTGAGCTTCACTGGAACATTGCAGCAGGCCAAGGATGGACATGTGGGCATGAGAGCAGGGTGGAGTGTTGAAATGGCAAGCGACAGGAAGGTCTGGGTCATGTTTGTGGACAGACTGAAGGTGGTGGCATCATGTTGGAGTTGGCAGAAATGGCGGAGGATGATCCTTTGAATGCGGAGGCTGGTGGGGTGAAAAGTGAGGACGAGGGGGATCCTATCATGGTTCTGGGAGGGAGGGGAAGGAGTGAGGGCAGAGGCGTGGGAAATGGGTCGCATGTACGCAGACGGTGTTTCATTGATAACTCTGATGGTGTTGAACCTGTAGCCGAATGTGATGTTGTACGATAATTTAAGAGAAACTGGAAAAATCGAGATTGCAGAGAGCCTTCCAATAACTTTTTCATACCAGACTTAAAAGTTTGTACAGCCCTCTCAGCCAGACCATTTGATGAGGGGTGCCAATGGGCTGTCTTTATATGTCTTTCCATTCAGGTCCATAAATTTCTGACACTCAGTGCTGGTAAAGGCTGTACCATTATCAGAACTGACAATTTCAGGTCGGCCATGTATGCTGAGACAGTGAGGCAGGTCCTCGATAGTCTGGACCTGGAAAAATTTATTAATTTTGCTTCCAATTTCCACCCCTCCATCATTTTCACGTGGTCCATCTCTGACACTTCCCTTCCCTTCCTTGACCTCTCTGTCTCAATCTCTGGTGATAGACTGTCCACCAATATCCATTACAAGCCTACCGACTCCCACAGCTACCTTGACTACAGCTCCTCACACCCCGCTTCCTGTAAGGACTCCATCCCATTCTCTCAGTTCCTTCGCCTCCGTCGCATCTGTTCTGATGATGTTACTTTCAGAAACAGTTCCTCTGACATGTCCTCCTCCTTCCTTAACTGAGGTTTTCCACCCATGGTGGTTGACAGGGTCCTCAACTGTGTCCGGCCCATCTCCCGTGCCTGTGAGTCTTTTACAGCACTTTCCATGGCGAGGGAGATTTCTAGGGCACACTTAAGTTGATACCAATTTCAGAAAGCAAGCGACGCCGTGTGGCATCGTCCTTGACTCTGCATACTAATCGGTCCCTCAGCAAATTGCTCAATGTGTCCCCACAGTCGCAGTGTTCTGTTAAATGCTTGAGGTTCGCTACATAGGTTACATCAGACTCTCCTGGGGCACGAACTTAAAGTGGCTTCGGCTGGGAGTGAGCTTTCACTAGGTTCACTAACTCACTGTACGACTTGGAATCGGGCGCGATCGGGGAAGTCAGGTTATGAATCAGGCTTTCTTTTACTGCCACATGCCACTTAAGAGGATCACTTTTCACTTTTCTTTGGTGGTTATTTCATTTTCTACAAAGTAAAATCCGAGGCGCTCAACATACTGGCTCTAATCTTCAATATTCGCATCATTTGGATCGATTCTTCCAAACAGCGGCATGAGTACTTTTTAAAATACGATTTACTCACAGTAACAGGGCGAGGTGCACAGTTGAAATTGATTTTATCCTCGTTGCCAAATGTGATGACTCGATGGGGCAGACTGGTTTCCTAAAGAAACATTATGGAGACATCTGGGAGTGCTTGCACACTAGACCCAATCTCTCGTCTGAAAGGCTCCGCACCCACCCACCCCCCCCCCCCCCTCCATATTGCCCGTGCTAAGAGCTCATGGGTCAAAGCCCGCACATTATATCACATGACCCGTGATTGACAGGAGGGAGGTAAATACATGCAGTTACCACAGTGGCTAAATTTGCATATGATACAAAGCTAATAATGCTGGTAAGTGCCGAGGCTGAACACGACAAGTTACAAGAAAATTTAAATATACTTGGGAATTGGGCTATTGCTAAAATGGAAAGAAAATAATGTTTGTGAGAATGAAAGACATCTGGGGGTCCTGACTGACAATGAATTGAAGCCATTGCAAAAATACTCAGTGGCAATGGGTAAAACAAATCATAGGAACATAGGAATTAGGAGCTGGAGTAGCCATTCAGCCCCTTGAGCCTGCTCCGCCATTCAGTTAGATCATGGCTGCTCTTCTATCTCAGCGCCATTTTCCCCACTCTCCCCACATCCTTTATCATTTTTGCTATATAGAAATTTATTAATCTCGTGAACATATTCAATGACTGAGCCTCCACTGCTGTGTGGGGGAGAGAATTCCAAAGATTGACCACCCTCTGAGTGAAGGAATTCCGCCCGATCTCAGTCCTAAATGGCCTGCCCCTTATTCTGAGACTGTGTCCCCTGGTTCTAGGCCCTTCTGCCAGCCAGGGCAAACATCATTCCTGCATCTACCCTGTCAAGCCCTGTAAGAACTTTGTATGCTTCAATGAGATCACCTCTCAATCTCCCGTCATAAGACATCCCATGGATTAGTTTGGTGAACCTCCGCTGTACTCCCTCAATGGCAGATATTTCCTTCCTTAGGGAACGAGACCAAAACTGTGCACAATACTCCAGGTGCAGTCTCATCACGCCTCTATACAACTGCAGCAAGACTTCTTTACTCCTGAACTCAAATCCCCTTGTGATCAATGCCAACATACCATTTGCCTTCCTATTTGCTTGCTGCACCTGAGCGTTAGCTTTCAGTGACTCATGAACAGAAAATCTGGGGGCCTTTGGACATCAACATTTTCCAATTTTTCACCATTCAAGGATTGCTATGAATTTCTGTTTTTCCTACCAAACTGCATAGCTTCATATTTTTCCATGTTATATTCCATCTGTCATGTTCTTGCTCACTCACTTAGCCTGTCTGAATCCCCATGAAGCCTCTTGAGGCCTGAGAGTGGAACAAGAGACTTCAAAGAGCTTGAGAAGGCATGATGCTGAGAGCAGACCTGGAGACTTTTGAGTGTGGTAGTGATGGTGGTGCTGGTGATGGTGGTGATGGTGGCGCTGGTGATGGTGGTGCTGGTGTTGGTGGTGGTGTTGGTGGTGGTACTGGTAGTGATGGTGGTGATGGTGCTGGTGGTGGTGGTGATAGTAGTGCTGGTGGTGGTGTTGGTGGCAGTAGTGCTGGACCTGGTGGTGGCGGTGATGGTGATGGTGGTGCTGGGGATGCTGCTGGTGGTGGTGGTGGTGATGATGATGGTGATAGTGGTGATGGTGGTGGTGATGGTGGCAGTAGTGCTGGGGCTGCTGGTGGTGGTGGTGGTGATGGTGGTGGTGATGCTGATGATGGGGTGGTGGTGGTGGTGATGGTGGTGCTGGTAGTCATGGCGGTGATGGTGATAGTGGTGATGGTGGTGGTGATGGTGGTGGTGATGGTGCTGGAGGTGGTGATGGTGCTGGTGATGATGGTGCTGGGGGTGGTGGTGATGGTGATGGTGCTGGGGGTCGTGGTGGTGGTGGTGCTGGGGTAGTGATGGTGGTGCTGGAGTGGTGGTGGTGGTGCTGGGGGTGGCAGTGGTGATGATGGTGGTGATGATGATGCTGGGGGTGCTGGTGGTGGTGGTGGTGATGGTGGTGGTGGTGATAGTGGTGATGGTGGTAGTGATGATGGTGACTGTAGTGCTGGACCTGATGGTGGCGGTGGTGGTGATGGTGGTGCTGGGGGTGCTGGTGGTGATGGTGGTGGTGGTGGTGGTGGTGGTGGTGGTGGTGGTGATGGTGGTAGTGATGGTGGTGGTAGTGATGATGGTGATGGCAGTGATAGTGGTGGTGGTGATAGTGGTGATGGAGGTGGTAGTGGTGGTGGTGCTGGGGGTGCTGGTGGTGATAGTGGTGGTGGTGGTAATGGCGCTGGTGATGGTGTTAGTGGTGGTGGTGGCGATGGTGGTGGTGGCAGTGATGGTGGTGCTAATGATGGTGGTCATGGTGATGGTGGTGGTCATGGTGCTGGGGGTGGTGGTGGTGACTGTGGTGCTGGTGGTGGTGGTAATAGTGGTGGTGGTGATAGTGGTGGTGGTGGTGGTGATGGTGGTGGTGATGGTGGTGGTAGTGATGATGGTGATGGCAGTGATGGTGGTGGTGGTGATGGCAGTGATGGTGGTGGTGGTGATAGTGGTGATTGAGGTGGTGGTGGTGGTGCTGGTGGTGCTGGTGGTGATGGTGGTGATGGTGATTGTGGTGGTGATGGTGGTGGTAGTGATGATGGTGATGGCAGTGATGGTGGTGGTGGTGATGGAGGTGGTGGTGGTGCTAATGATGGTGGTGGTGGTGATGGTGGTGGTAGTGATGTTGGTGATGGTGATGTGGGGGTGCTGGTAGTGGTGGTGGTGCTGGGGGTGGTGGTGCTGGTGGAGGTGATGGCAGTGGTGGTGGTGGTGATGGCGCTGGTGATGGTGGTGTTAGTGGTGGTGGTGGTGATGGTGGTGGTGGTGGCGGTGGTGGTGGTGCTAATGATGGTGGTCATGGTGATGGTGGTGGTGATGGTGCTGGGGGTGGTGGTGGTGATTGTGGTGCTGGTGGTGGTGGTAGTGATGATGGTGATGGCAGTGATGGTGGTGGTGGTGATAGTGGTGATGGAGGTGGTGGTGGTGCTAATGATGGGTGGTGGTGATGGTGGTGGTAGCGATGTTGGTGATGGTGATGTGGGGGTGCTGGTAGTGGTGGTGGTGGTGGTGCTGGGGGTGGTGGTGATGGTGGAGGTGATGGTGCTGGAGGTGGTGATGGTGGTGGTGATGATGGTGCTGGGGGTGGTGGTGATGGTGATGGTGCTGGGGGTCGTGGTGGTGGTGGTGCTGGGGTAGTGATGGTGGTGCTGGAGTGGTGGTGGTGGTACTGGGGGTGGCAGTGGTGATGATGGTGGTGATGATGATGCTGGGGGTGCTGGTGGTGGTGGTGGTGATGGTGGTGGTGGTGATAGTGGTGATGGTGGTAGTGATGATGGTGACTGTAGTGCTGGACCTGATGGTGGCGGTGGTGGTGGTGGTGGTGATGGTGGTGGTGGTGGTGATGGTGGTAGTGATGGTGGTGGTAGTGATGATGGTGATGGCAGTGATAGTGGTGGTGGTGATAGTGGTGATGGAGGTGGTGGTGGTGGTGGTGCTGGGGGTGCTGGTGGTGATGGTGGTGGTGGTGGTGGTGATGGCGCTGGTGATGGTGTTAGTGGTGGTGGTGGTGATGGTGGTGCTAATGATGGTGGTCATGGTGATGGTGGTGGTCATGGTGCTGGGGGTGGTGGTGGTGGTGACTGTGGTGCTGGTGGTGGTGGTAATAGTGGTGGTGGTGATAGTGGTGGTGGTGATGGTGGTGGTGATGGTGGTGGTAGTGATGATGGTGATGGCAGTGATGGTGGTGGTGGTGATGGCAGTGATGGTGGTGATAGTGGTAATTGAGGTGGTGGTGGTGGTGCTGGGGGTGCTGGTGGTGATGGTGATTGTGGTGGTGATGGTGGTGGTAGTGATGATGGTGATGGCAGTGATGGTGGTGGTGGTGATAGTGATGATGGAGGTGGTGGTGGTGCTAATGATGGTGGTGGTGGTGGTGGTAGTGATGCTGGTGATGGTGATGTGGGGGTGCTGGTAGCGGTGGTGGTGCTGGGGGTGGTGATGCTGGTGGAGGTGATGGCAGTGGTGGTGGTGGTGATGGCGCTGGTGCTGGTGGTCATGGCGGTGATGGTGATAGTGGTGATGGTGGTGGTGATGGTGCTGGAGGTGGTGATGGTGGTGGTGATGATGGTGCTGGGGGTGGTGGTGATGGTGTTGGTGCTGGGGGTCATGGTGGTGGTGGTGCCGGGGTGGTGGTGGTGGTGGTGCTGGGGGTGGCAGTGGTGATGGTGGTGATGGTGATGCTGGGGGTGCTAGTGGTGGTGGTGGTGATGGTGCTGGTGGGGGTGGTAGTGGTGGCGATGGTGGTGGTGATGGTGCTGGTGGTGATAGTGGTGATGGTGGTAGTGATGATGGTGACTGTAGTGCTGGACCTGATGGCGGCGGTGGTGGTGATGGTGGTCCTGGGGGTGCTGGTGGTGATGGTGGTGGTTGTGGTGATGGTGGTGGTGGTGGTGATGGTGGTGGTGATGGTGGTGGTAGTGATGATGGTGATGGCAGTGATGGTGGTGGTGGTGATAGTGGTGATGGAGGTGGTGGTGGTGGTGCTAATGATGGTGGTGGTAGTGGGTGGTGATGGTGATGTGGGGGTGCTGGTGGTGGTGGTGGTTGTGCTGGGGGTGGTGGTGATGGTGGAGGTGATGGCAGTGGTTGTGGTGGTGATGGTGCTGGTGATGGTGTTAGTGGTGGTGGCGGTGATGGTGGTGGTGGAGGTGGTGGCGGTGATGATGGTTGTGGTGGTGATTGTAGTGATGCTGCTGGTGGTGATGGTGGCGGTAGTGCTGGATCTGGTGGGGGCGGTGGTGGCGATGATGGTGATGGTGGGGTTGGTGGTGGTAGTGGTGGTGATGGTGGTGGTGATAGTCTTGGTGGTGGTGATATTGGTGGTGATGCTGGGGGTGGTGGTGATGCTGGGGGTGGCAATGGTGGTGGTGGTGGTGATGGTGGCGATAGTGGTGGTGATGGTGGCGGTGAAGGTGGTGCTGGGGGTGATGGCGGTGGTGATGGTAATGGCGGTGGTGATGGTGGTGGCAGTGATTGTGGTGATGGTGGTGGCAGTGATTGTGGTGATAGTGGTGGCAGTGATGGTATGGTGGTGATGGTGATAGTGATGGTGATGTTGCTAAGGCTGGTGGTAGTGATGGTGGTGGTAGTGATTGTGGTGATGGTGATGGTGGTGTTGGTGGCGGCGGTGATAGTGATGGTGGTGATGGTGGTGGTGGTGCTGGATGTGGTGGTGGTGATGGTGATTGTGGTGATGGTGGTGGCAGTGATGATGATGGGATGGTGGTGATGGTGGTGGTGGTGCTGGGGTGGTGATGTTTGTGCAGGGAGTGGTGGTGGTGCTAGGGGTGGCGATGGTGGTGGTGATCGTGGTGATGTTGGTGGCAGTGATGCTGATGGTGGTGGTAGTGCTGGACCTGGTGGTGGCGGTGGTGGTGATGGTGGTGATGGTAGTGGTGGTGATGGTGGTAGTGATTGTGGTGGTGATGGGGGTGGTGGTGGTGGTGATGGTGTTGGTGGTGGTGATGATAGTGGTGGTGGTGGTGGTGCTGGGGGTGGTGGCGGTGGTGATGGTGGTGGTGACGGTGCTGCTGGTGATGATGATGGTGGTGATGGTGGTGGCAGTGATGGTGCTGGGGGTGGTGGCAGTGGTGGTGATGGTGGTCATGGTGGTGATCATGGTGATGGTGGTGGTGGTGATGGTGGTGGTGGCACTGGGGGTGGTGATCGTGATGCTGCAGGTGGTGGTGGTGGTGCTGGGGTGGTGATGGTATTGCTGGGGGTAGTGGTGGTGGTGCTGGGGGTGGCGATGGTGGTGGTGGTGGCGGCAGTGGTGGAGATAGCGGTGATGGTGATGGTGGTGGTTGTGGTGGCTGTGGTGGTGATGGAGGTGGTGATGGAGATGATGGTGGTGGTGGTAATGGAGGTGGTGATGGTGGTTGTGGTGGTTGTGATGGTGGTGGTTGTGGTGGTGGTGGTGATGGTGGTTGTGGTGCTGATGTTGATGATGCTGATGCCTCTGGTGGTGGTGGTTGTTAATGTGGTGGGAATAAACGACATAGTTAGAACCAGGAATGATGTTCAGTTCAGAGAATTTGAAGAGTTACTGTCCAAATTAAAACTAACATCAACCTGATCCATGCACCAATTATCAAAGGGTCAAGCAGATTACAGAATTAAACGCTTGGCTCAGAGTGATGTGGGAAGAAGGGGATTCGATTCGTGGGACACTGGCATCAGTACTGAGGGAAGAGTGAGCTATTCCTTTGGGATAGGCTCCACCTGAACTAGGCTGGGACCAGTGTCCTGGCCAATCATATCACTGGGGCTGTGGACAGGGCTTTAAACTAATGGGGGCTGGAGGGGAAGGTTCTGGTGAAGGGAGAATTAGAAATCCAAAGAGAAAGGTCGAGGTATAGGTATCGGAACAGTATAGTGATGTGGGTAAAGTGAAGCAGAATGGGACAGGGAGGGTCAGAGTGTTTAACAAAAAATGTACATCGGTGAATGTCATTGGCAGGGAATAGAAATAAAAAATGAATTAAAGGTTCTTTATCTGAATGTATGAAGCATCTGCAATAACATAGATGAACCAGTGGCACAAATAGAGGTAAATGATTTCGATCTAATCGCTATTACAGAAACATGGTTTCAAGGTGATCAAGTTTCTGAAATAAATATTCCAGGGTACACAATATTCCAGAAACACAGATGGAATTGCAAAAGAGGAAGGGTAGCCCTGGTAGTAAAGGATGACATAAGGACATTAGTGAGAAAGGATCTGGCCTCTGAAGATCATTTAGTGGAATCAGTATGGGTGGAAATTAGGAATCGCAAGAGTCAGAAAACACTGGTGTGAGTAGCTGAGAGGCCCCCTAATAGTAATTATACCGTTGGATAGAGCATTAAACTAGAAATCATTGGAGCTTGTAACAAAGGAAATGTAATCATTGTGGGGGACTTTAATCTTCATATAGACTGGGACAGTCAGATTGGCAAGAATGGTCTGGAAGATGAGTTTGTGGAATGTTTTCTTGACATTTTCTTGAAGCAGTATGTTATGGAACCAACTAGTGATGAGGCTACCTTTTTATTCATTTATGGGATGTGGGCGTTGCTGGCTGGGCCAGCATTTATTGCCCATCCCTAATTGTCCTTGAGAAGGTGGTAGTGAGCTTCCTTCTTGAACCGCTGCAGTCCATGTGGTGTAGGTACACCCACAGTGCTGTTAGGGAGGGAGTTCCAGGATTTTGACCCAGCTACAGTGAAGGAACAGCGATATATTTCCAAGTGAGGGTGGTGAGTGACTTGGAGGGGAACTTCCAGGCGGTGGTTGCGTAATGAAGCAGGCTTAATTAGTTATGTCATAGGAAAAGATGCACTGGGAAATAGTGATCATAACACCATTGAAAGTGACATACTCCAATCACAAATAAGAATCTTAAACTTAAACAAATCCAATCACATAGGTGAGGAGAGAGCTGACTAAGGTTAATTGGGTAAATAGACTAAAAGGTATGGAGGTAAATGAACAGTGTTCCTTAAAGGGTTAATGCAGGATCCTGATTGTTATTCCTGGAAAAAGCATCCTTTTACAAGAAAGGGTAATTAAGCAGTTGAAAGAAACAATTGTCAACCTCTTGATCTGTGTGAACTGTGTACAACGGGAGCCACATGGGTTTTATGAGTCAGAAAAAAAACATGCCTGGAAAACTGTTTTAAAAGTGGGTTTCGGTTTTGCTTAAGGGAGAGAAGAACCAACTGCTTGAAAAGCAAGACAGCAGTCTTTTGCAATCTAGAGCCAGTCCACAGAATCAAAATCACAGAATCACAGAATCGGAGACTATTCGGCACATCAAGTCTGCACTGGCTCTCTGAAAGAACATTCCACCTAGTCCCACTCCCCTGCCTTATCCCCATAACCTTGTACATTCTCTCTTTTCAGGTAGCAATCCATTTACCTTTTGAATACCTCGACCGAACCTGCCTCCACCACCCTTTCAGGAAATTTGTTCCTGACTCCACCACCCTGTAGGTGAAAACATTTTTCCCTTCATCACTTTTACTCCTTTAGCCATTATTTTGAATCTGTGCCCTCTAGTTCTTGATGTTCCCTGGAGTGGGAACAATTTATCACTATTTACCATGTCCATACCCCTCAGGATCTTGAATTCCTCTATCAAGTCTCTTCTCATCCTTCTTTTCTCCAAGGAAAACAGTCCCAACCTCTCCAATTTATCCTCATAGCAACAGTTCTTTATCCCTGGAATAATTCTTTTGAATCTCCTCTGTATTCTCTCCAAGGCCTTCACATCCTTCCTCAAGTATGGTGCCCAGAACTGGACACCGTACTCCAGATGAGGGCTATATAGTGTCTTGTACAAATTCAACATGACCTCCTTACTCTTGTACTCAATGCCCCTATTAATACTATGGGCAGAATTTTGCCCTTGATGGACGGGCGGGCCCCACCAGCTCAGCTGCGGATGGGCAGCCGAACCCCGCCGCCGAAATGGGCCCGCCGCCATTTTGAGTGGGCGGGCCAATTAAGGCCCGTCCAGCGGGCTGCCTGATGGGAAGCGCTGTGCTGGGGGAGGAGTGATTCCCCAACTGTCAAAGTGTGCTCTTTCACACATGCGCACAAAAGAGCACACAGCTCCCTGAGACTAAGTGCTGTCTCAGGGAGAGCGCTGAAAGTTTTATAAACTTAAAAAATAGAACAATAAAAAAATTATTAACATGTCCCCCTCATGTGACAATGTCACAGGAGATGGGACATGTTAATAAATATCACATAAAGTTTATTAAAGTTTTTTAAAACAGACATGAAACCTCAACCCGTCAGTGGATGAGGTTTCATGTTTTTTCAGAATCCCGCTGGGGCTCCTGGCCTGCCCACCAACCTTAAGGTTGGACAGGCAGGGCCTTTAACTGTCTTAATTATCCCGTCAATGGCTTCAATCGGCCATTGACAGGTCAGCGGGCGGACAGCTGATTTCGCTGTCCCCCCACCTTTCTGAAAATTTAAATGGGGTGGGATGACATCATGATCCTGCCCCCAACTCGCCGAAGGAAAAATTCTGGCCTATATGCTTTATTAACTGCTCTCTCAACATGCCCTGCCATCTTCAATGACCTATGTGTGTATACACCAAGGTCCTTCTGTTCCTGCACCTCCTTTGGATGCTCTCCCTTTATTTTATACTGACTCACTAGATTGCCCTGCCAAAATGGATCACTTCACACTTCTCTGCATTGAACTTCATCTACCACTTATCTGCCCAACTCACCAACACGTCTATGTCCTCTTGAAGGTCAAGCCTATCTCCATCACAGTTGACGACATTTCCAATGTTCATATCACCTGCAAATTTCAAAATCATGCCCTGAACACCACAGTCTAAGTCATTAATATTTATCAGGAAGAGCAAGGGTCCCAACACTGACCCCTGGGGAACTGCATTGCAAACCTTTCTCCAATCGGAAAAACAACCATTTATCACTACTCTCTGTTTCCTGAAACTCAGCTCATTTCTTATCCAAGTGCCAGCTGGATGTGAATATAAGCTGCTCCTAAGTTGCTACATGCTGGAATAGAGCACCCTTGAATACTCCATGAGTCTGCCTGGAAGAAGTAGCAGAGTGATTGGTTGGTGTGTGTGTGTGAGTGTGTGTGTGTTCGGGCATCTCGAAAGAGTAACTACTATAATTTCATATCCCACACTGTATGTTGATAAGCTTTGCCTTTCTATTTGACAAGACTGGTTTTATAATAAACTAATAAGTCTGTTGTTTATTGACACAAGCCTAATTAAAGTCACTTTTATTCTGGGTAACAGTAGTGCAGGTAACTAATTGGTCACATTGATGAGTAAATTAAACTTTTAAAGTAATGGTATGACCTGTGGTGTAGCAGGGTTAGATTCATCCCAGTTGTAACATAGGTTGGGGGCTTTTGCGGGATTTGAAATGTGGACAACGAGTGACTGGACACAGAATAATAATAATTGGAAGGATAGGAGAACAGAGACCAGGTTTCTTACACAACAGTAAAACCAAAATTGGCTTTGGAAGTTGCCAACACTTTTCGAAAGATGGAAAATTTAATCCTGACTGGTTTACGAAAACTAACCAAGGCTAAACAAATGGAATTGGTGGATAAGTTGGAGGTAGAATTAACCGTAGAGGTGACGATTGTGGACATAATTGAGGTAATAGTGCAGCATTTGAAACTGGAAGGATACAAGAGAGACCATGTTCTCCAAACGGTGAGTCAATTGAGTTAGCTAGGATTCAGCGGCAAATGAAGCAGCTTGAACATGAAAAGGTAATGAAATAAACTTGAATTGGAGAAAGAAAGAGAAATGGAAATGTGAAAACATGACCTCTAGAAAGATAAGTTAGCAAGGGAGGAAAAAGAGCAGAAACAAGAGGCAAGGGCAAAGAGAAGGAACGAGAAAGGGAATACCAGCTCAAAAGTCTGGCATTAAAGCAAGAGGCCTCAGATGAGGAGGGAGGTTCTGATGATGAAAAAAAACACCTCCAACCCAAAGCCCAGTGGGGAGATGTTTAAATTTGTACAAGCCCTCCCCAAGTTTGAGGAAAGGGACGAAGAGGCATTCTTTATTTCATTTGAGAAGGTAGCTAAGCAAATGAAAGGCCTAAAGAAGTCTGGACATAGTTCTTACAGCCTAGATCGGTGGGTAGAGCTCATGAGGTTTATGCATCACTTTCAGAAAAACTTTCTGTGGATCATGATGCTGTGAAAAAGACTATTCTTAGTGCATTTAAATTGGTCCCTGAGGCATACAGGCAGAAATTTTGTAACATAAGAAAACAGCCTAGGCAGACCTACATTGAGTTTGAGAGGGTAAAGCAGAGTAATTTTGACCATTGGATATGGGCATTAAAGGTAGAGACAATGTATGAAGTTCTTAGGGAAGTAATTCTCCTGGAAGAATTTAAAAATTCACTTTCTCCAGTAGTTAGAAACCGTGTTGAAGATCAGACGGTTAAAACATATGGACAGGCAGCAGAGAAGGCGGATGATTTTGAACTGGTCCATAAATCTAAACCCCTTTTTCAGCCACCCCCACAGACCAAGAAGAATGGAAGGTGGGAAGGTGAAAGAGAGGTAAGTAACCAGAGAAGAGGAGGGACAGCTGGGAATTCCCTGGAAATTCCTGCTGATATCAGAAAGGAAGGTGCTGAAGGTGGAAGTGAGATTCGAAGGCCTAAGTGTTTCCATTGTAACAAGGTGGGACACGACCGAGCAGGTTGTTGGAAGTTCTGCGGGAAATCCATGGGACTTATCAGGGTACGTAAGGGTGATCCAGGAAATGGAGCCCTGACTGAAAGTACAACAGATCAAATTGTAGCGTTAACTGCAGCTGTGAAACTGAGTGAGAACGCTGATGTGAGCTCAGGAGAGGTGAATGAGATCCATGAGAGTTATAAATAATTCTTAATGAAAGGAAAAGTAACCCATCATCCCTCAAATGCAACAGCTAAACCTGTAATTATATTAAGAGATATGGACGGGAGCCACTCAAGATTTTTCCTGGTGAAAGGCATAAATTTTCCTCTAGAAAGCACATTAAAAGCCAAAGGTTTTAAAAATGGTATTGGTGGGGAGTATGTACCCATACCTTTGTACTGAGTGCACTTGGAGTGTGACCCAATGTCTGGAACTGTGCTGATAGGGGTTGTTCAGAAGTTATCCATAGATGGAGTTGACTTGTTTCTGGGAAATTATTTAGTTGGAGCGAAGGTAGTAGCTTTTCCTGTAATTATGAAAATCAGGTTAAAGATTTGGAGCAGTTACAGGAAAAGGTTCTGGGAATTTTTCCTTCATGTGTGATGACCCGAGCAATGGCTAAGCAAAGTCTGTCATCGGAAGTCAAAGTGATATGACAGACAGATATTTAGCTAACTGAAACTTACCAGTTACCAATCTCTGCCAATCCAGGGTTAAGTAAAATAGCACAATCAGCCCAAACTGAAGATGAGGCTAAGGCAGTTTCAGAATGTTAGAAATGGAATTCTAATGAGGAAGTGGAGACCTCCTCACAGATCTGCAGATGAGGAGTAGACGCTTGTTCATCAGGTAATGATACTGCCCAGGTATCGTAAAGAGATATTATGGATAGGACATGTAATTCCAATTGCAAAGCATGTAGGGATATGGAAAACTCAAGCACGGATAACCCAACAGTTTTACTTGTCGGATCTTCACAAGGACATGATGTAGTTTTGTAAAACATTCCATTTGTGCCAGATGGTGGGGAAGCTGCAACCTACAATTAAACTGGCACCTTAATTCCCATACCAGTTTCTGAGGAACCATTCAGTAGGGTATTAGTGGACTGTGTGGGACCATTACCAAAAACGAAAGCAGTCACCAGCATATCCTTAATATCATGGATATGACAACTCAATTTCCAGAGGCCATCCCTTTAAAAACGATTACAGCTAAAGTAGTGGTAGAAAAGTTAACCCAATTTTTTACTCGATATGTATTACGTGTAGAGATCTAATCGGATCAAGGTTCCAATTTTATGTCCAAAATTCTTCAAAGCATAATCAGTAGCTTGGGTCTAAAACAGTTAAAGTCCACAGCATATCATCCACAAACACAGGGAGCTTTAGAGAGGTACCACCAAACTCTCAAAACAATGATTAAAGCATGCTGTCATGAATATCCGCATGATTGGGAAAAATGACTGGATTTTCTTTTATTTGCTACCCAAGATTCACTGAATGAATCTACTGGTTTTAGCCCTTTTGAATTAATTTACGGGCATGAGAGATGAGGTCCTCTGAAATTAACCAGAAATATAAAAACAGATTGTAAGAGCTTTTATGAGCATTTAAAAAGCAAGAGAGTAGCTCAAGTTAATGTTGGTCTGTGTTACAACTGCAGCTGATGTTAATGCTGAGCAAGCCAGGTCTCAGATTGAAATCGGCTGATCATAATTGTTTTTTGTGTATTGTAGGAACGTGGAGGGAAAGCTCCTAAACACAAAAACACAGGACTCCAGTGATAACTTTTAAATGTTGAAGAATTAAAATATTTATCACAAACAAGGTAGATGAGTTAAGGGTGCAGGTAGACACATGGCAGCATGATGTCATTGCTGTAACGGAGACCTGGCTAAAGGAGGGACAAAACTGGCAGCTTAATATCCCTGGTTATAGAGTCTTCAGACATGATAGAGTAGGAGATAAAAAAGCACGGGGTGGGGGTGGGGTGGGGGGGTGGGGCAGCGGCGGTGGGGTAGCACTAATGGTTAAAGAATCAATTCCACTTGTGAGAAGGGATGATATACTAAATGGGTCAACAAACTAGGCTTTATGGATTGAGCTTAGAAATAAAAAAGGGGCAGTCACACTACTGGGAGTATACTACAGACCCCCAAATAGTGAAAGGGAGATAGAAGAACAAAATGTAGACAAATTTCTGCTTGTAAGAACAAGAGGGCAATAATAGTAGGAGACTTCAACTATCCTAATATCTATTGGGATTCAAACAATATAAGGGGCACTGAGGGAGAAAAATTCATGCAGTGTGCCCTGGAAATTTTTTTCAACTAATTAGTGACAAACCCAATGAGAGGAGATGCAATTCTAGAACTAGTCTTGGGGAACAAAGAAGGGCAAGTGGGTGAAGTGACAGTTGGCGACCATATCGGGGACAGTGATCACAATTCAGTTAGATTTAGCATTACCATGGAAAAGGACAGAGATAAGACAGGAGTAAAAGTCTTGAACTGGGGGAAGGCAAATTTTGCAGAAATGAGAAGGGACTTGGCTGAGGTGGACTGGACAGCACTGCTGGAGGATGAAACAGTGGAAAACCAGTGGGAAGCACTAAAAAACGAGATCCTAATTGTACAAAGTAGACATGTCCCCTACAAAAATAAGAGTGGTACTGCCAAATCTAGACCCTCCTGGTTGTCTAGAGGGATACAGGGGAAGATCAAACAGAAAAAGAAAGCATACGACAGGCACAAAGAACTAAGCACTGTAGAGAGCCTAGACGAATATAGGAACTGCAGGGACCAAGTAAAAAAGGAAATAAGGAAATCAAAGAGAGGGCATGAAAAAAGATTAGCAAGTAAAGTTAAAGATAACCCAAAGATGTTTTACCAATACATTAATGCTAAAAGGTTAGTTCAGGAAAAAGTGGGACCTATCAGAGATGAAGATGAAAACTTGTGTGTAGGTGCAGAGGCTGTGGGAAGGATTTTGAATGAATATTTTGTCTCCGTGTTTACAAAAGAAAGGGAGGATGTAGGTATAGTTGTCCAGGAGGAACACTGTGAAATATTGGACGGGATAGTTATAAAGAGAGAGGAAGTACTTGAAGGGTTGACATCCCTGAAAGTTGATAAGTCACCAAGGGCCAGATGGATTGTTTCCGAGGCTGCTGAAGGAAGTCAGGGAGGAGATAGCAGATGCTCTGAGGATGATTTTCCAATCTTCACTAGATACAGGGGAGGTACCGGAGGACTGGAGAAATGCAAACGTAGTTCCATTGTTTAAAAAAGGATCAAAGGAAACGCCAAAAAATTATAGGCCAGTTAGTCTTACATCAGTGGTGAACAAATTAGTAGAATCAATCCTGAGAGATAGGATTAGCTGTCATGTGGAAAGGCATGGACTAGTCAGGGATGGTCAGCATGGATTTGTTAAAGGAAGGTCTTGCCTCACAAATTTGATTGAATTCTTTGAGGAAGTGACAAGAAGGGTTGATGAAGGTAGTGCAGTGGATGTTGTGTACATGGATTTTAGCAAGGCATTTGACAAGGTCCCACATGGCAGATTGGTCAGGAAAGTAAAAGCCCATGGGATTCAGGGTCATGTGGCAAACTGGATAAAAGGTTGGCTTTAAAACAAAGGGTAGTGGTTGATGGATGCCCTTGCGAATGGAAAGTAGTCTCAAGTGGTGTTCCACATGGCTCAGAGTTGGGACCCTCACAGTTTGTGTTATATATTAACGATTTGGACGTGGGGGTCACGATTGGGAAATTTGCATATGACACAAAGATTGGCTGAACAGTGGATAGTGTAGAGGATAGCCATAATCTCCAAAACGATATAGATGGGTTGGTGGAGTGGGCAGTAAAGTGGCAGATGGATTTTAACATAGAGAAGTGTGAGGTCATACATTTAGGGAGGTCAAACAGTTACAGGGATTACACAATAAATGGGAATATACTAAGATGGGTAGATGAAGTGAGAGATCTTGGCGTACAAGTACACAGGTCCCTGAAGGCAGCAGTTCATGTAGACAAGGTTGTAAAGAAAGCATATGGAATGCTCTCCTTCACTGGCAGAGATATAGAATATAAAAGTAAGGATATAATGTTGGAATTGTATAAAACACTGGTGAAGCCACAGTCGGAGTATTGTGTGCAGTTCTGGTCACTACATTACAGGAAGGACATAATAGCTGTGGAGAGAGTGCAGAGGAGGTTTACAAGAATGTTGCCAGGGTTAGAAAAGTGTAGCTACGAGGAGAGATTGGATTGGTTGGGGTTATTTTCCTTAGAACATAGAAGGCTGAGAGGTAACTTGATTGAGTTGTACAAAATTATGAGGGGAATCGATAGAGTGGACAGGATCAAATTGTTTCCCTTGATGGAGAATTCTAGAACCAGGGGACATAGATTCAAGATACGTGGCAGAAGGTGTAGCAGGGGACATGAGGAAGAACTTTTTTACGCAGAGGGTAGTGGGTGTCTGGAATTTGCTGCCCAAGTTGGTGATAGAGGCAGAAACATTAAACTCTTTTAAAAAGTACCTGGATCTGCACCTAAAATTCTGTAAACTGCAGGGCTATGGGCCGGGTGCAGAAAGGTGGGATTAGAAAGGGCACCTGGGTGTCTTCGGGCTGGCATGGACAAGATGGGCCAAATGGCCTCCTTCTGTGCTGTAACTTTTCTATGGTTCTATGGTTCTAAAAGGAAAAAAAAACTTAAACACACAAGATAAAAGGTACACAGTTAGAAAATCTTACAAACTAGCCCTCAAAACGCTTTTATCAAAGGTACACAATAAAACTGAGAGATAAAAACAAAAAACTGCGGATGCTGGAAATCCAAAACAAAAACAGAATTACCTGGAAAAACTCAGCAGGTCTGGCAGCATCGGCGGAGAAGAAAAGAGTTGACGTTTCGACTCGTCATGACCCTTCGACATTTGAATTCTGTCGAAGGGTCATGAGGACTCGAAACATCAACTCTTTTCTTCTCCGCCGATGCTGCCAGACCAGCTGAGTTTTTCCAGGTAATTCTGTTTTTGTTTTACACAATAAAACTAACTTTCTGGCAACAGCCCTGATAGATTCTGAACTATATAATCCAGGAAATATTACCCAAGCTGGGAATTGCTTTCACTTTAAACAGAAGTACGATCCACGACTTCCCAGAACAAATCCATGCTGATGTGGGTTTGCCACAGGGAGATTTAAAGCAAATTGTTTCTCAGGACAAATATTCTCCTGGCCCAAAACTGAGTAGCTTTCTTCAATTAAAAGATGTTCACAGCTTTTCAGCACACTCCATAACAGCAGTGTTGGCTTTCAGTGGGACTTCTCTCCAACAGGAACTCACTACAGCTGAAAACCCGTTTTCACAAATACTTTTTCACCTTCTTCATCTTAGTTCTTCATTGTCTTTAAACATTTCTTTGAAAACTTAGGCTCCCAAATATTAAAACATTTCAGGTCCTTCTGAGCTTACCTCTATTTCAGCTCAATAAAATTTAAAATGCCTGTCTGTTTGCTCACAAATCTCCTGTGTCATGAAGCTATTAATATATATAATATTTTGGAAAATATTTTTCTTTTAAAATAGAGGTTTAGTCTGCGGGTGTGTCTTAATTGGATTAAAGGCAGCTCGTATGGGTGCTTTGATACGTACTAGTTTGATATGTAAGAGAGTTGGTTGCATTTGCATTTTTTGAATAGAGGTTTAAGAAGTGGGGTGAAAACTGACGCCTTTCTAGCGGCCACCAAGCAATATGTTTATATTACTATTAAAATTGGTACGGTGAAAGGGGTTTTCATTGTTAAAAGGCAAAGTTCAAAGAGGCTGGTGAGACAATGAGAATTGGAATTCAATCAGTGGTGGTAGGTATAACTTCAGTAGTTTTCGGGTGTACAGAGCAGAGGCAATGAGAGATCAAAAGGCAGCTGCAAACCTCCAACTGGCTCCACAGTGAAAAGAACCTCATTTTGAATTTGTAAGGTGAAAATGCTTTGCCTGATGTCTGGTTAAGTCTATGTGTTGCTGCTGCCTTAATGGAGATTAGTTTGGGAATTTGTTATAGGCTATGATAGCAGTAACTTGTAGCCATGTATATATATATTTTAACCTGTGTAAATGAATAAAATGTTTCATTTAGTTTATTGTGAAACCTAAAGAACTGATGGTCTGATTCCTGAATTTAGAGTCGCATCTCAAACATAACACTTAAAATTATAGTTTATGACAGTTGTTTAAAGTTTCCCTCTGGGATTTTAAATAACTCAGCTTTGCCAACTGCATCGGTCATAACACCTGTAAAATGTAAATATTATTTTATTACTTTGAGACTCCTTTGAAATACAACAGCTACAAATCAATTTAAAAAATTATCCTCAAAATTTACATGGGCAGGCCAATTAAGGCCCGCCCAGCGTATTTCTCAATTCCCGAAGATAGCGGGAGTGGGCGGGTGGCAGCGGGCGTTCACAGACTGCTGGGTCCAATGGCAACCCAGCGGCCTGTTTAAATAACTTCCCCAACATTAACTGGGTTAGTCATAGTATGATAGGTTTAGAGGGAATGGAATCCTTAAAATGCATCCAGGAAGGCTTTTTAAGCCAGTATGTAGAAGGTCTTACAAGAGAGGGGGTGGTCCTGGACTTAATTTTAGGGAATGAAGCCGGGGAAGTGGTAGAGGTATCAGTGGGGGAGCATTTTGCAGATAGTGATCATAACTTCGTTAGATTCAAGGTTGTTATGGAAAAGGATAAAGATGGACCAGAAATCAGAGTTCTAAATTGTGGGAAAGTCAATTTTAGTAAGATCAGATATGATTTGGCCAGGAGCAGCTACTTTTAGGTAAACCTGCGCCAGAGCAGTGGGACTCATTCAAGAAGGAAATAGCGAGAGTACAGGGCCAACATATTCCAGTAAAGACAAAGGGTGGGACCAACATATCCAGGGAACCCTGGATGTCGAGGGATATACAGGATTGGATAAAGAGAAAATGGGAAGCTTATGGCAGATACCAAGAGCTCAAAATAGCGGAAGCCCTAGAGGAGGATAGAATGTACAGAGGGGAACTTAAAAAGGAAATTAGGAGGGCAAAAGGGGGGCATGGAAAAACATTGGCAGGTAAAATAAAGGAAAATCCAAAGTTATTTTACAAGTACATTAAGAGTAAGAGGATAACTAGGGAAAGAGTAGGGCCCATTAAAGACCATAGTGGTAATTTGTGTGTGGAGCCAGAAGACGTTGGTAGGATTCTAAATGAATACTTTGTGTTGTTCACAAGTGAAGGGGACGACATGGGTATGGAAATCAGGCAGAAGGACTGTGAAATAATTAAAAGAATGAGCATAGAAAGGGAGGAGGTTCCAAGTGGTCTGGCAGGCTTAAAAGTAGATAAATCTCCAGGCCCGGATGAAATGTATCCCAGGCTGTAGAGTGAGGCAAGGGAGGAGATAGTAGGGGCGCTGGCAATAATTTTCAATACCTCCCTGGCCATAGGAGAGGTGCCAGAGGATTGGAGGACAGCCAATGTGGTACCGTTATTCAAGAAAGATGGAAGGGATAAACCAGGGAACTACAGGCCAGTCAGTCTAACCTCAGTGGTGGGGAAACTATTGGAAGTAATTCTGAGGGACAGAATTAATCTACACTTGGAGAGGCAGGGATTAATCAAGGACAGTCAGCATAGTTTTGTTAAGGGGAGGTCATATCTGACCAATTTGATTGAATTTTTCGAAGAGGTGACCAGGTGTGTAGATGAGGGCAATGCATTTGACATAGTCTACTTGGACTTCAGCAAGGCTTTTGATAAGGTCCCACATGGGAGACTGATAACGAAGGTAAGAGCCCATGGGATCCAAGGCAAGTTGGCAAATTGGATCCAGAATTGGCTGAGTGGCAGGAAGCAGAGGGTGATAGTCGAGGGGTGTTTTTGTGACTGGATGCCTGTGTCCAGTGGGGTTCTACAGGGATCGATGTTGGGTCCCTTGCTGTTTGTGGTATATATAAACAATTTAGATTTGAATGTAGGAGGGTTGATCAGTAAGTTCGTGGATGACACGAAAATTGGTGAGATGGTACATAGTGAGGAGGATAGCCTTAGATTACAGGAGGATATAGATGGGCCGGTCAGATGGGCTGATCAGTGGCAAATGGAATATAATCCAGATAAGTGTGAGGTGATGCACTTGGGCAGGACAAACAAGGCACAGGAATACACAATGAACGCTAGGACCATGGGAAGTACCGAGGATCAGAAGGACCTTGGTGTGCATGTCCACGGGTCCCTTAAGGTAGTGGGACAGGTTGATAAGGTGGTTAAGAAGGCATGTGGGACACTTGCTTTTATTAGCCGAGGCATAGAATATAAGAGCAGGGAGGTTATGCTGGAACTGTATAAAACGCTGGTTAGGCCACAGCTACAGTATTGCGTACAGTTCTGGAATCCGCATTATAGGAAGGATGTGATTGCACTAGAGAGAGTGCAGAGGAGATTTACCAGGATGTTGCCTGGGCTGGAGAGATTGGATAGACTGAGGTTATTTTCCTTGGAGCAGAGGAGATTGAGGCGGGACATGATTGAACTATATAAAATTATGAGGAGAATAGATAGGGTAGACAGGAAGGAATTTTTCCCCTTGGTGGAGAGATCAATAACCAGGGTACATAGATTTAAGATAAGGGGCAGGAGGTTTAGAGGGGATGTGAGGAAGAATTTTTTCACGCAGAGGGTGATGGGAATCTGGAACTCACTGCCTGAAGGGGTGGTAGATGCAGAAACCCTCATAACATTTAAGAAGTATTTGGATGTGCACTTGCGATGCCATGGCATAAAGGCTATGGGCCTAGTGCTGGAAAATGGGATTAGAATAGTTAGGTACTTGTTTGACTGACATAGACTCGATGGGCCTTTTTCAATGCTGTAGACTCTATGACTATGACTCTATGGTTCTAAATGAAGGCCTGGCAGCCTTTACAAGGCTGCTCACAATGGTCGGAAGAAGAGCACAGCAGATGGCTGCTGTGCATCATGCAAGTCCGGAAGGTAGGGCAGCGGGGCAGTGTGACCCTTGTTTCTCCGATGAGTGCTTAGCTGCCTTCTGGAGGAGGTGACAGCACATTGGGAGGTCCTGCTTCCGAGGGACGGGAGGCAGAGGCCTCCCCACCTGACCAAACGTGCGAGGGAGGAGGTGGCCGAGAGTGTGAGCTCCCATGATGTGGTGCAGCGCACATGGGTCCAGTACCACAAAGGATTCAATGACCTCCTGCACTCGGGAAGGGTGAGTACCATGCTGGCTCAGGTCACTTAATGCAGCCGTCACCCTTTCCCCCCAGCAGCACCCCCCGCCAACTCTGAGTACAGTAACGGCATTGAGTCCTCCACGGCATGGATCCCTTGCTGGGTGGGCCAGCAGATTTTGTCCATGCCTAGTTCACCCTGAGAGGGTTGAGCTAGAATGGGTTCTGCATCCACAGTATGTGTGACACTGATGCCCAGAGTATAGAATGGGGGTGAAAGTCAAGGATCTGCATCTAGGCAGAGTGCTAGAACTGGGAAACATGTCAAAGTCAGGTTGTTAACATTCTGGGAGGGGAGCTTCCAGGTGGCGGGGCACCAATCCATCTGCTGGCTTGTGCGCTCCACCTGCTTGTGCCTCCTTGCTTAGCAAAGTTACCTTGTGGTGCCACATGTGAAGGAGGCAGCATTTGGGCAAGGTTGGGGGGGGGGGGGGGGGGGGGGGGGGGGGTGGGGGGGTTCAGCCCTGGCTTGTTTGGGTGATTGTGCAGCAGTTGCGGGTTAATGAAGAACTGGAGTTCTGCAATGTTCCACTCTGGCTGGGTTGGCAAGGATGCGATAGTAATTCAGCTGCAGGCTGGAGTAATCAATGCTCTTCTCTCCTTTCCAGGAGAAGACTGTGCACAATTCCACAGAGGGGATACAGACTGGAGGAGGCCAGGTCCAGTTGGCGATCCTAATGCCTTACGAATAGCAGGCCATGGATCTGGAGAGGCGCCATGCCCATTGGTGTACCAGTAGCGTTGAGGCTGGGGTGCCACGGGAAGGTATATTTGATGAGCACTCAGGTCACCATGTGTGTCACAGAAGCCATGGCACTGCTGAATGCTCAGTGATTGAAGTTTGCAACATGGGTTGACCATTGATTATGGAAGGATGAGTGCATAATGATCTGGGGGACAGCGATGCACATTGACATTGTCCGCACTGTAACTAATCAAATGTCCTTGTTCTTCCTTTCAGCATCACCAGAGCAGGGCCAGGAGGAGGAGGCAGAGGATCCACCTCTCACCCCTGAGGGCCCAGAGGAAATCCACTCACCAGCATCACACCATCTCTGCCAGGCAGGCATCAGCGCAGATACTAGCACGTCGGTGGGAATTAGATCTCCGGCTAGTGTCCCGGGGTATGCAGGACGATCTGGCTGAAATACATGAGGCGGAGATACATGAGGCTATGCGTGGCATGGTGCCCATGCTGGAGGAATCCACATGGAGCATCATCGATGCAATGAGCCTCATGGCTGAGTGCCATGCTTCCTCCATGGAGAGTGTTGACTCCCGTGGAGAGGCTCCTCTAGGACACCAATCAGGGACTCCTGGGATGTGCTCAGACCAGCAACCCCTCACAGCGGTATTGGCCTCAGCTGGTCAGTGCCAGTGTGGGAGATGGTTTGGGCACCAAGTGTCCCAGCTCGGTGCCCATCCATAAACAGTGAACAGGGAGGCCCAAAGCGACCTCACATTGACGCAGCAGCTGCCTGTCATCTCTGCAGGCTCCTCTCAGGGCACTCCGGATTATGGCAGCAGGTCCATTGTCCCTCTGCCAGTGACCGTGGCATCTGATGAGGCTGCAGCGACTGGAGAGAAGCCATCTGTGGAACTGGCTGCTTCTAGTCTGATGGAGGGGCCATCAGGCCAGAGGACATCCGCCTAGTTCATTTAGGCCAACAGGACAGCACAATGAGCAGACTGTCTCCAATGCCAGTGCCAGCGAGGGGACAGCACCTCGACATAGCACCCGCAAGCGTAAATTTAAGGCACACCATGGGTTTCTCACTGGTGCTTTCCTGTTGACCCGTAGTAGTTTATTGAAGACTTGGTGTGATGTGTAAAACTTTTTTTTTTTTGGTTTATGAAGTTACATTTTTTCTCTCAATATATTTTGATATGTTGCCTAGCCTCAGGGTGCAAGTGGACAGGAACCCATGATGTTATGAGTGCATTGTTTGACATTGAGCATTATTGACAAGGGCCTTAGTTAATGTTCCTAGCCAGGCAAATGTTGCTCTCAGGTATCGAGAATGGAGCCTGCAGTCCTGGCTTGTGTTGAAGGTCCATATGTGGTGTTCTAGCTGAAGGTTCATTTGATTAAAGCCTCCCGGGTGTCCCTGCCTCCCGGGTGTCCCTGCCTCCCTGGAGGATGCCTGGGTCAGTGTCTACCCGCTCAGTATTTCCCTGTGCCTGCTCATCCTCAGACTCACTGCTGAACTCATCGTGTGCAGCCAGAGCAACTGCATCTATGCCTTTTTCATCCACTGCATCACCTCTTTCCAGTGCTAGATTGTGGAGAGCGCAGCATGCAACCACTCTCAGCGACACATGATCTGGGTGGTACAGGAGTGTGGCCCCCTGAGTGGTCCAGGCATTGGAAGCACATCTTGAGAAGACCGATGGCTCTCTCCACCACAGCCCTTGTGGTGCCGTGGCTCCTATTGTACCGCTGCTCAGCTTCTGTTCTTGGATGGCGGAGAGGCGTCATGAGCCTCTTCTGAGGGGATAGCCCTTGTCACCCAGCAGCCATCTAACCAGCCGGGCTGCAGCACTGAAGAGCCTCGGCATCTGGGAGTGTCTGAGGATGTAGGCATCTTGGGAGCTGCCTGGGTACCTTACACAGACTTGTAGAATCAGCATCCTGTGATCACACACTATCTGCACGTTCATGGAGTGGAAGCCCTTCCTGTTGACGAAGGCATCGGGCTTACCTGTTGGCAACTTGATGGCTACACGTGTGCAGTCGATGGCACCTTGGACACTGGGGAAGCCAGAAATAGCTGCAAAGCCTCTGGCTTGCTTGTCTGGCTGGCCTCATCCCAACGGAAGTGGATGAAAGTCAATGCACGCCTGAACAGAGCATCTGTTAGCTGCTTGACTCAAGTGTGGACAGCTGATTGGGAGACTCCGCAAAGATCTCCCACCGAACCCTGGAATGAGCCGGAGGCATAGAAGTTGAGGACAGCTGTGATCTTTATAGCCATTGGAATGGGGTGTCAACCCACACAGTTTGCAGAGATCTCAGGGCCTATCATCTGACAAATGGAGGTGACTGTCTCCCTCGAGACACAGAGCCTCCTTCGACACTGCACCTCGGACATATTGAGGTAGCTGCTTTACCACCTGTATACCTTGGCAGCAGGATAGTGGTGTCTTCTGTGGTCCCTTCCGCTTTGGATTTCCTGTTGGCCCTACAACCCTTGTGCTTGCACCTCTCCTCCCAAAGGTGGCTCCCGTGGAGGCTGAATGTGGGCTCCTGGCCTCCTGCCCCTTCTGGCTTTCCCTTCCTCCTCAGAGGAGGTGCCTCCAGTGGAGAGCACAACTCCCATTCCCAAGCTAATGGAAGGCTTCCTGAAAGCTGCAGGCCCCAGAAATGATCTTTACTGTAGAGTCCTGGCAAAGGCTTTTACTCCTGTCCAAGCAACTGGTATGAGTTTTGAAGTATTCCTGCTCACACAGGCAAGAAACAATAACTTTCACACTTAAGTATCTGAAAGGTAACATTTGTGACCCCACTCACCCCTCTTATCCTGCCCATGGATGAGGTTTATACAAATGTCTCCTACCTGCCTGCCTGTTGCGCCCGTGCGATATCTTGAAGATCACACGGTCTCCAAAAAATTGCAGACAATTGCTGCCTCAAGGGCCTTAACTGGGAGATTAATTAATGGCAGGCATCAGATATCATCGCACCCCTGCCCACCTAAATATTGCGATGGCACGTGGTGATGTCGGGATGCTCACCTGACATTACCGCGCGTCATTTTACATATCAGTGTGCAGGGCATGCCCCCGCACGCCAATGGGAAAATTCTGGCCCTTGTAAGTTTGCACCCACCATACGGCCTCATTATAAAATTCAAGAAGATAACACCTTTAGGGTAAAATTTTTAGCTCGGTGGGCGGGCAGTCATGTGCCCGACCTGCTTGAGCATAAAATGAGACACGTTGACATGGGCAATCGCCCCAACGCCAACGCGCAGTCACACGATATTTCGTTCGGCAGGCACACACTGGAATCGGCCGTGCGCCCGCCGACAATTGAAAGGCCTGTTAAGGCCATTAAATGATCAATTAAGTTGAATTTTTCATTGCCCGTCCAACCTTACGGCTGGCAAAAAGACCAAGCAGCCTTTGCACTTTTTAGGAAATTTCATCCATGGGCGGGATGAGGTTTCCTAAAGCAAATAAAAATAAAATAAAAATTTTAAAACTTAATTAATAACATGTCCCTGCTCATGCGACAAAGTCACATGAGGGGACATGTTTCATTACATTTTTATTTTCTTTATTTTTTTTATAACACTCCAGCAGCTCTGTGAGATTATGAAGCACGCACTGGCACACATGCTCGCCCAGCTCGCACTCCCACCCCCATCCGACCTCCACACATGCTGAGCACTGCCACTCACATTTCACGCTGGGCCGGCCTGAATTGGCTCACCAGCATGAAGTCACCTCTGGCCCCGATCACAAGCCATAGTCGGGTTCCCAACCCTCTCCGCCCGCCCTGGTCAAGCCCACCCGATATGGGTGAAATTCTGCCCTTAGTCTTTCATCCCATAGATTCTACAGACACTCTTGACTCCAATAATCTCACCTTGATTAACCTTCGACACACACAGACACAGACACAGCTCACCCTTACCTACACGGAATATATACATACACGCAGAGTGCAAAAATGTACACATGTCTCTCATCACATCTATTAGAAGCAGAGATGAGAGAAATTATCGTGGGGAATGAGGAAATGGCAGAGTCATTGAACAAATATTTTGTGTCTGTCTTCACAGAGAAGACACAAGTTTCATTCCAGAAATAGATGGTAAACTAGGGTTTAAAAGGAGTGAGGAAATAGAGAAATTAATATCAACAAAGTATTGGAGAAACTTAAGGGAATAAAATGCAATAATTCCCCGGGGCCTAGGAGATAGGAGATAGCTACAAAGATAGTAGATGTGCTGGCCGTGATTTTCCCGAATTCATTGGATTGGGGAATGGCCCTATCAGATTGGAAGTTGGAAAATGTTACTTTGCTTTTCAAGAAAGGAGGGAGAGAGAAAACAGGAAACTACAGGAAGTTAGCATAATATCAGTTGTTGAGAAAATGCTGGAATCTATTATTAAGGAAATATTAACAATGCACTTAAAAAAACACAGTATAATTAGAAGTAGTCAACATGGTTTTACTAGAGGGAAATCCTGTTTAACAAATTTATTAGAGTATTTTGAGGATGTCACTAGATGGATAGATACAGGGAAACCAGCAGATATAGTGTACCTGGGTTTCTAAAAGGCTTTCCATATGGAGGAAGACACAAATAACTTCCCAGAAATATTCAGGAACCAAGAGTCTAGTGTGAAGGAGGAATTGAAGGAAATTAGTATTACTAAAAAAATAGTGCTGGAGAAATTAATGGGACTGAAAGCCAATAAATCCCCAGGGCCCGATAATTTACATCCCAGGGTACTAAAGGAGTTGGCCGTGGAAATAGTGGATGTGTTGGTTGTCATCTTCCAAAATTCTGTAGATTCAGTCCCAGCAGATTGGAGGGAGGCAAATGTTACCCCATTATTTAAAAAAGGAGGGAGGGAGAAAAACAGGGAATTACAGACCGGTTAGCCTAATCTCAGGGCCAGAATTTTCCGCTTGTCAGGTGGGCGTGTGCCTGACCTGAACAAATGTCAAATGATGCGTGATGATGTTGGGCAAGTGTCCTGTGGTGTATTTGGATTTTCAGAAAGTTTTTGTTAAAGTTCTGAATGAGAGGTTAGTGCATAAAATTCAATCACATGGGATTGAGGGTAATGCATTGACATGGATTGTGAATTGGTTAGCAGACAGGAAACAGAAAGTAGGAATAAATGGGTCTTTTTCGGAATGGCAGGCAGTGATTAGTGGGGTACTGCAGGGATAATGATTTGGACGAGGAAACCAAATTTACTACTTCCAAGTTGACAACACGGAACTTGGTGGGAATGTGAGTGTGAGGAGAATGTTAAGAGGCTTCAAGGCTATTTTGACAGGTTGAGTGAGTGGGCAAATACATGGCAGATGCAGTATAACGAGGATAAATGTGAAGTTATCCACTTTGGTAGGAAAAACAGAATGGCAGAGTATTATTTAAATGGTGATAGATTGGGAAATGTTGAAGTACAAAAGGACCTGGGTGTCCTTGTACACCAATCACTGAAGTGCAGGTGCAGCAAGCAGTTAAGAAGACAAATGCTATGTTGGCCTTTATTGTGAGAGGACTTGAGTACAGGAGCAATGATATCTTACTGCAGCTGTACAGGGCCTTGGTGAGACCACACCTGGAGTATTGTGTGCAGTTTTGGTCTCCTTATCCAAGAAAGAATATACTTGCCATAGAGGGAATGCAGTACAGGTTCACCAGACTGATTCCTGTGATGGCAGGATTGTCGTATGAGGAGAGATTGGGCTGACTAGGCCTGTATTCACTAGAATTTAGAAGATGAGAGGGGATCACGTTGAAACATATAAAATTCTGACAGGGCTGGACAGACTGGACACAGATTATGTTTCCTCTGGCTGGAGGGGTGTCTAGAACAAGGGGTCACAGTCTCAGGATACAGGGTGGGCTATTTAGGACTGAGATGAGGAGAAACTTCTTCACTCAGAGGGTGGTGAACCTGTGGAATTCTCTACACAGAGGCCGTGGAGACCAAGTCACTGAATGTATTTAAGAAGGAAATGGATAGATTTCTGGACTCTAAAGGTATCAAGGGGTATGGGGAGAAAGCGTGAATATGGTGTTGAGATAAGAGGATCAGCTATGATCATATTGAATGGTGGAGTAGGCTCGAAGGACTGAATGACCTACTCCTGCTCCGAGTTTCTGTTTCTACGGCCAGAATTTTTTGCTCGGCATGCAGGCGGCGCCCAACACTTTTGAGTATAAAATAGCTTGCGATGATGTTGGGTGAGAGTCCTGATGTCATTGTGCAACTGTGCATTATTTCGCTTGGTGGGCACGAGTGGGAATCGGAGCTGCACCCGCCATCAATTACGAGGCCAGTTAAAACCTTTAAAAAGGCACTTAAGCTGGATTTTCTGTTGCCCTGCAATTTCACACTCATCACACGGGCAAAACGGGCAGGCGGGCAGCTGACAAATTCAAAAACCTCATCCAAGGGCAGAATAAAAATGGTCAGCATGATTGCCAGTGTGAGGATCTTAGGAGATAGTTTGATGCTGGTAACTTTTTGGTACTTGGCAGCTTCGTCTCTGCTCTGAGCTTCATTCTCAGCATTTCCAGGCTTCATTTCAGATCTCATTGGTGTCTGCAAGGCCCCCAGAGAATTCAGACTATGTGGATCCTTCCAGGTATCAGGCAGCCTTCCCTCTCCCTGGTAATGGGGATTGTGGTCTCCGCTGGAGGCACCTCCTCTGAGGAGGAAGAGAGGGGCAGAAGGGAGAGGAGGTCGGGTGTCCCAATGCAGCTTCTAGAGGAGGGTCCTGTGGGAGGAGAGGCGCAGGCACAAGGGGTGCAGGGCCAGCAGGTAGTCCAGGGTGGAAGGGTCCACAGAAGATGCCACTATCCTGCTGCCAGGGATTACAGGCAGCAATGCAGCTACCTCAATATGTCTGAGGTGCAATGCCGAAGGAGGCTCTGACTCCCTGGAGACAGTGACCTCCATTTGCCAGATGATTGGGTCTGAGATCAGCTCTGACTGTGTGGGTGGACACTCTATGCCAGTGGCTCTGAAGGTCACAGTGGCCTTCAACTTCTAAGCCTCCAGCTCTTTCCAGGGGTCAGTGGGGGATCTGTTTGGAGTCTCCCAATCAGCTGTTTACAGTTGCATCAAGCTGGTGACAGAAGCTCTGTTCAGGCAGGTACTGACCTTTATTCTTTACCGTATGGATGAAGCCAGCCAGGCTGAGTGAACCAGAGACTTTGCAGTGATTGCTGGGTTCCCCAGTGTACAGGGTGCAATCGACTGCACACATGTGGCCATCAAGGTGCCAGCGAGTCAGCCGGGTGTCTTCATCAACAGGAAGGGATTCCACTCCATGAACCTGCAGATAGTGTGTGACCACAGGGTGCAGGTTCTGCAAGTCTGTGCAAGGTATCCAGGCAGCTCCTGTGGCGCTTACATCCTGAGACACTCCCAGGTGCTGAGACTCTTCAGTGCTCCAGCCCAACTGGATGGATGGATGCTGGGTGATAAGAACTATCCATTGAAAGGTGGCTCATGACACCTCCCAAGAACAGAGGCAGAGCAGTGATATAATAGGAGCCATGCCTCCATGAGGGCAGTGATAGAGAGAACCATAGGTCTTCTGAACATGCGTTTCCATTGCCTGGGCTGTTCAGGGGGAGTACTACAATACCCTCCCAGAGTGGGTACTGGGGTCACTGAAAGTGGTTCCATGCTGCATTCTTCACAATCTGGCACTGGCAAGCGGGGACCCACTGGAGGGAGAGGGTCCTGATGCAGCTCCACAGGCCACAGAGGATGGATCCAGTAGTGAGTCAGAAGAGCATGGTGGGGAGAACAGTGAGGGCTTGGAGGCAGATCTCCGTAACCTCCAGGGAGGCAGAGACACCAGGGATGCCTTGATCCAATGCTCCTTCAGCTAGGCTACTTAAGATCAGCTTAAACCTCATGCCAGGGCTGCCGGATGTCTGAAATGACCCTTTCATTTGCACCCAAAGCCCACTCAATCCCAGCCTGTGTCTGACTAACTTGATTGAATTTTTTGAGGAGGTAACAGGGTCAATGTGGTGGTGCATTTGATGTAGTCAATAAGGATTTAGCAAAGCTTTTGATAAGGTACCACATGGCAGACTGGTCTGAAAATTAGAAACTCATGGGATCCAAGGGAAAGTGGCAAGTTGGATCCAAAATTGGCTCAGAGCTAGGAAGCAAAGGGTAATGGTGGATGGGTGCTGTTGTTACTGGAAGGTTGTTTCCACTGAGGTTCCACAGGGTTGTCCTGCTTATAATGGTTCCCTTGTGGTTTGTGCCTTACATCAATGATTAGACTTAACTGTAGGGGCAATGATTAAAAAGTTTTGCTAATTGTATGAAACTCAGCAGTGTGGCTGATAGTGAGGGGGAATATATCAATGGACTGGTCAGGTGGGCAGAAATTTGACTTGAAACATTAACTCTATTTCTCTCTCCACAGATGCTTTCAGACTTGCTGAGTATTTCCAGCACTTTCTGTTTTTATTTCAGATTTCCAACAACTGCAGTGCTTTGCTTTTACTTTAGCTTACACTAGAACTGTATAAAATGTGAGCTTGGTCACAGAATCACAGGCCAGGATTCTCCAGCCCTGCCGTGGGAGAGGCTGTGCCCCAGCCAGAAGTCTTGCAGTGGGACTGGAAGATCCCGGTGGCAGGCGGGTGCAGAAAATCCTGCTCACAGAATTTTAACGGCACAAAGATGCCATTCGGCCCATCGTGTCTGAACCAGCCAACATTTATTACCCATACCTAGTTGCCCTAGTTCAGAAGGCATTTCAAAGTCTGCTGTGGTCTGGAATCACATGTAGTGCACATACCTTCTCGTAGTAAATATAAATTGCCAAAGTTGCTGTGATAGCCTGACCAAGTTTCCCTTTGGCAATACCACGGGCCATATCATAACAAAAGTAGCCAAGAAGAGATTTTTTAAAAATTCTTGTGTGGGATGTGGGTGTCACCAGCAAGGCTGCTAATTGCCCTTTAAACTGGGTGGCTTGTTAGGCCATTTCAGATAACCACATTGATGTAGGTCTGAAGTTACATGTAGGCCAGACCAGGTAAGGATGGCAGATTTCCTCCCGGAATGGACAATGGTGAACCAGATGGTTTGTGAAGGCATTGGAGATTGTATAGAAAAGGTTCACGAGAATGGTTCCAGGGATGATGAACTTCAATTATGAAAATAGATCAGAGAAATTAGGACTGCTTTTTCCTTGAAGAAGAGAAGGCTGAGAGGTGATAAAGGTGTTCAAAATCATGATGGGTCTGGGCAGAGTAGATAGAGGAAACCTGTTCCCACTTGTGAAAGCATTGAGGATGAGAGGGCACATTTAAAATAATTGGCAAAAGAAGCAAAAGCAACATGGGGAAAAAGCTTTTTTATGCAGCGAGTGGTTAAGGTCTGGAATGCACTGTCTGAGAGTGTGGTGGAGGCTGGTTCAATCGAAGCTTTCAAAAGGGCATTAGTCTGTTACCTGAAAAGAAAGAATGCGCAGGATTACAGGGAAAAGGTGCGAAAATGGTACAAAGTGAATTGCCCATTTTGGAGAGCTGGTGCAGACACCAAGGGCCAAATGGCCTCTTTCTGCACTGTAATAACTATGTAATTCTGTGGGTTTTTACAACAATCAATGAAAGTTTTCTTGGTCACCATTACTGAGACTAGCTTTATATTCCAGATTTATTAACTGAATTCAAATTCCACCAGCTGTTATGGTGGGATTTGAACCCATTGCTCAGAGCATTGGTTTGGACCTGTGGGCATCTAGCTCAGTGACATTACCACTATGCTACCATCTTCCCACCCCCCATTATGATGGCATGGTCTTCTGTTGTGAAGAGAGTTGAAATGTGCTGAGCTGAGCAATGGAGATGGGACAGCCAGGAAGAAGGAAAAGAGGAAGACCTAAGACCAGATGGAAAGATGTGGTGACAAAATATTTAAATACAGTGGGATTGGAAGGTGACTGACAGGTGGTGATGGAGAAAGGTGATCAACTAGTATCGTGTAACTCCAAGCAAAATGGGAGAAGCTGAAAGAAGAAGAAGAAGGACAAGCTTCTCTGGTGTTGATGCTACTGAAGCTCCAAACTCACAAAATGTATGCTCCGTTATTCCAGCACAGCCAGCAAGGTATCCCATGCTGCCAGGGCTGCCAGACTTACTCCACTTGCTCTTGTCATTGGCAGATCGTTACTTCAAGCAGCCATTCTGGTGGATTTGATGCACATCTTTGAAACTTGGGCTACACAGGATCACTGAATGGCTGCTAATTACTGTCAGCGACACAAGGTAGCCCACACTAGTTCTACTTACAAGGGACAGGCATACGAACATACGAATTAGGAGCAGGAGTAGGCCACTCAGTCCTTTGAGCCTGCTCCACCATTCAATAAGATCATAGCTGATCTGATTGTGGTCTCAACTCCACATTCCTGCCTATCCCCAATAACCTTTCATCCCCTTGTTAATCAAGAATCTATTTAGCTCTGCCTTAAAAAATATTCAAAAACTCTGCTTCCACTGTCTCTTGAGGAAGAGAGTTCCAAAGACTCATGACCCTCTGAGAGTTAGACTTTCTTCACATCTTCATTTTAAATGGGCGACCCCTTATTTGTAAACAGTGACCTCTAGTTTTAGATTCTCCCATAAGAGGAAACATCCTTTCCACATTCACCCTGTCAAGACCCCTCAGGATCTTATATGTTTCAATCAAGTCACCCCTTACTTTTCTAAACTGTAATGGATATAAGCCTAGCCTGTCCAATCTTTCCTCGTAAGACAACCTTCCCATTCTCAGTATTATTCTAGTAAACCGTCCATGAACTGCTTCCAATGCACTTAAATAAGGAAACCAATACTGTACATAGTTCTCTGTATAACTGAAGAATTGCCTCACTACTTTTATATTCAATTCCCCTTGCAATAAAAGATAACCTTCTATTAACTTTCTAAATTACCTGCAGACTAACCTTTTGTGATTCATACACTATAACACCCAGAGCTCTTTCCATATCAGAGCTCTGCAATCTCTCACCATTTAGATAATATGCTTCTTTTTTATTCTTCCAAAATGGGACAATTTCACATTTCCCCGCATTATATTCCATTTTCCAGATCTTTTCCCAGTCACTTAGCCTATCTATGTCCATTTGTAGCCTCCTTATGCCCTCTTCACAACTTACTTTCCTAACTCTCTCCTTGTGCCATCAGCAAATTTAACAACTGTGAGAATGGATGTTATGTCTTTTAAATATTTTTGGGGAATATTGTGTTATTCTGAAAAGACGGCTGTGTGTGTGTGTGTGTGTGTGTGTGTGTGTGTGTGTGTGTGTGTGTGTGTGTGTGTGTGTGTGTGTGTGTGTGTGTGTGTGTGTGTGTGTGTGTGTGTGTGTGTGTGTTTAAATGATTTAGTTAAGCTGGGGAAAGGTTACTAGAAGACAGGTTGTCTGGGAGGTTTAAAACATGAAAGAATAGAGGCGTTAGGTTTGAGTTACAAGTGAATAAGTTGGATCTAATAGTTGCATTTTTTGATAAGTATAGGTCAGAGGTGGCAAGAAACATGTTTGCATCTTGTAGGAGTTATATTGATAAATAGAAGAGGGTATATTACATTTTATTGACCTGAAAGCAGAGATAGAATGAAAGATTTTTTGTTTGGAAGGATTGGAGTTTCAAAGAAGTGTGAGAACAATGGAACATGAGATGAAAGGGGGAAAGGTATTTTAAAGTTACTGTGGAAAGCTTAAGGTACTGGTAGCTGTTCAGCTGTTAGATGGAGCTGTTAGCTGTTAACTGGAGCTGTGGGCTATTGGCTGTGTGAGGAAGATCTCTTGGAAACAGCTCCAGACTGGGAGAAGATGCAGTTTGATTCAGCCATCCAGTCAAGCCAGAAAATTCTTGTGCTGCAAAAACCAGCCTTGTTCTTGGATTTCCACAGCAGAGTGGCAGCAGCTGCCTTGGGTAATATTACTGGATTTTTATAGTTAAATATTCATAAGGGAGAGTTGCCTGAAAGGTGTTTATGTGTGGGTCTGACCAAGTAGGAAGTCTTTTTTGAGGGAATTTTTTGGAAGACTAATTGTAACTGTCCAATTGTAATCTTGTGTGCTTAAGTTCTCTTTTATTCTTGTTAATAAAACTTGTACTTTTAATTTTTACAATCCCAAAAGTGTTACTGGACTTCTTGCTGCTGGAATCAGTACGTTTTCTTCTTGTTTTCAGAAAAAAATGTATGCCCGTAATCCAAGCTTCCCCCTAGGATTTGGTTTGCACAGCAATTAACATTGGCAACAATTATTCAGGATAGAGTTAATAGTCACATGGAAAAATGTGGCTTGATTTGGAAGAGTCAGCATGGATTTGTTAAAGGAAAATCATGTCAAGCTATCTTGCTGGAGTTTTTTGAAGAGGTAGCAGAGATGGTTGATGAGGGCAAGGCAGTTGATGTGGTGTATATGGACTTCCAGAAGGCATTCAATACAGTGCCACACAACAGACTTGTGAGGAAAGTTATAGGTAATGGAATAAAAGGGACAGTAGTAACGTGGATACAAAATTGGCTGAGGGACAGGAATCCGAGAGTAATGGTTAATGGGCATTTTTCAGGCTGGAAGAAGGTTTGTACTGGAGTCCCCCAAGGGTCAGTATTGGGGCCTTTGCTTTTCCTGATGTATATAAATGATCTAGATCTTGCTGTGCAGGGGACAATTTCAAAGTTTGCAGATGACACAAAACTTGGGAGAATTGTAAACTGTGAGGAGGACAGTGTAGAATTTCAAAAGGACATTTACATATTGGTGGAGTGGGCAGATAGGTGGCAGATGAAGTTCAGTGTGGAGAAGTGTGAGGTGATACACTTTGGTACAAAGAACATGGAGTGACAGTATAAATGAAAGGATACTATTCCAAAGGGTGTGCAGGAGTAGAGAGACCAGGGTGTATATGTACTTAAGACCATAAGACCATTAGACTTAGGAGCAGAAATTAGGTCATTTGGCCCATCGAGTCTGCTCCGACATTCAATCATGGCTGATAAGTTTCTCAACCTCATTCTCCTGCCTTCTCCCTGTAACCTTTGATCCCCTTACCAATCAAGAACCTATCTATCTCGGTCTTAAATACACTCAATGACCTGGCCTCCACAGTACTCTGTGGCAATGAGTTCCATAGATTCACCACTCTCTGGCTAAAGAAGGTTCTTCTCATCTCTGTTCTAAAAGGTCTTCCCTTTACCCTGAGGCTGTGCCCTCAGGTCCTAGTCTCTCCTACTAATGGAAACATCTTCCCCATGTCCACTCTAACCAGGCCTTTCAGTATTCTGTAAGTTTCAAACAGATCCCCACTCATCCTTCTAAACTCCATTGAGTATAGACCCAGAATCCTCAAAGGTTCCTCATATGTTAAGTCTTTCATTCCTGGGATCATTCTCGTGAACCTCCTCTGGACCCTCTCCAGGTCCAGCACATCCTTCCTGCTCACAATATTCTAAATGTGGTCTGACCAGAGCCTTATAAAGCCTCAGCAGCACATCCCTGCTTTTATATTCTAGTCCTCTCGGAATAATTGCCAACATTGCAATTGCCTTCCTAACTACCAACTCAACCTGCAAGTTAACCTTAAGAGAATCCTGGACTAGGACTCCCAAGTCCCTTTGCACTCCAGATTTCTGAATTCTCTCCCCATTTAGAAAATAGTCTATGCCTCATGAGTCATTAAAGGTGGCAGGACAGGTAGAGAGAGCTGTATCTAAAGCATTCAGTATTCTAGGCTTCATTAATAGGGTCATAGAGTACAAGAGCAGGGAGTCTATGATGAACTTGTATAAGGCACTAGTTAAACCTCAGCTGGAGTATTGTGTACAGTTCTGGGTGCCACACTATAGGAAAGATGCGAATGCATTAGAGACAGTGCAGAAGAGGTTTATGAGAATGGTTCCAGGGATGAAACACTTCAGCTATGAGGAAAGATTGATGAAGTTGGTACTGTTTTCCTTGGAGAGGAGAAGGCTAAGAGGAGACTTGATAGAAGTTTTCAAAATAATGAGGGGCCTGGACAGAGTAGACAGGGAGAAACTTCCTGCTCATAAATGGATTGAAAACCAGAGGCCACAGTTTTAAAGTGTTTTGCAAAAGAAGCAAATGCGAGGTGAGAAATAACTTTTTCACAAAGCCAGTAGTTAGCCTTTGGTATGCACTGCCTGGAAGTGTGATGAAAGAAAGTTCAACTGAGGCATTCAAGAGTGCATTGGATGATTATTTAAAAAGAAACAATGTGCAGGGTTACAAGAAAATGGCAGGAGAATGGCATTAAGTTAAAATGCTCAGAGAGCCAGTGCAAACACAATAGGCCAAATGGCCTCCTTCTACACTGTAACAATTCTGTAATTCTGAATCCCTGACTGTGCTCTCCATTGTGAGCGCCAACCTCAGCCCCTTGCTGAAGTCTAAATTCGTTTCTGACAACAACCTTTTTTGAATGGCGTCTTCATTAATCCCACATACTAATTGGTGTATTAACATGTCATTATTCAACGTCCCGAACCCTCAGTGCTCTGCCAGTTATTTTAAGGCTGCTACATAGCAAGCGACTATCTCTCCAGGGATGCGACACCTCGAATTAAATTTAAAACGCTGCATTGGTATTGAGGGCTTTGGCTGAAAGTAGCTTTTCACAAGATTTACCAACTCACCAAAGCTCTTGGAATCTGGGGCATTGGGTGCCATTAGACTACAAATTGGTCCGTATGTTGTGCTGCCACATGCCGATAAGAGGACCGCTCACCTCTTCTTCTCTCCTGATATGTCATTATCCAAAAAGAAGAATGCAAGGCAAAATCAAACGAATCACAAAAGGTTAGAATGCAGGTACAGCAGGTAATTAAGAAAGCTAATAGAATTATCATTTATTGTGAGGGGAATTGATTACAAAAGTAGGGAGGTTATGCTTCAGATGCACAGAGCATTGGTGAGACCACGTAATTCTGCATCTGCCATGTATTTGCCCACTCACTCAACTTGTCTATATCACCTTGAAACCTTTTAACATTCTCCTCACCACTCACATTCCCACCTTGTGTCCTCAGCAAGCTTGGAAATATCACATTTGGTTCCCTCATGCAAACCATTTATCCCTGCGGTACCCCACTAATCATTGCCTGCCACCCTAAAAAAGGACCCATTTATTCCTACTCTCCATTTCCTGTCTGCTAACCAATTCTCAGTCCATGCCAATATATTGCCCCCAATCCCATGCACTTTAATTGTGCACACTAACCTCTTATGTGGGACTTATCAAAAGCTTTTGAAAATCCAAATGTACCACATCCACTGGTTCTTCCTTATCTATTCTGCTAGTTATGTCCTAAAAAACTCCAGTAGGTTTGTCAAACATGATTTCCCTTTCATAAATTCATGTTGACTTTGTCTAATGCTGTTGATATTTTCTAAGTGTCCTGTTATCACATCCTCTATAATATACTCTAGCATTTTCCATACTACTGATGTTAGGCTGACCAATTGGTAATGTCAAGTTTCCTCCCTCCCTCCTTTTTTAAATAGTGGGGTTATGTTTGCCACCCTCCAATTTGCCAGGAGTGTTTCAGAATCCAAAATGCAGAATGTTAGCATAAAGGTACAGCAAAGGTACAATTAGGAAGGCAAATGGGATATTGGCCTAAACAGGTTAGGCCTTTATTCATTAGAGTTTAGAAGAATGAGGGGTGATCTTATTGAAATATACAAGATTCTAAGGGGGCTTGACAGGGTAGATGTTGAGAAGATGTTTCCACTAGTGGGGGAATCTCGAACTAAGAGACATAGCTACAGAATAAGGGGGCATTCATTTAAAACTGAGGTGTGAAGAAATTTCTTCTCTCAGAGGGTAGTGAATGTCTGGAATTCTCTACTCGAGAGAGTTGTGGAGGCTAGATCACTGAAGGTATTAAAGGGGAGGTAAATGGGTTTTGAAGCATCAGGGAGCTGAGGGTTATGAGGAGCTGGCATGAAAGAGGAATTGAGGCCTGGGGCTGGTCATCCATGATCTTATTGAATGGCCTACTCCTGCTCCTATTTCTTATGTTCTTTTGTTTTACCGCAAGGGGATTGGAGTACAAGAAAAAGGAAGTATTGATATAATTGTATAGAGTGAAGCCACTCTCCTTATCTAAGAAAGGATATGTTTCTTTTGGAAGCAGTAGAACCAAGGTTCAGTTGGTTGGCTCCTGGGGTGAGAGGGTTGTCCTATGATGAGAGTCTGAGTAAACTAGGCCTATACACTCTCATGTCTAAAATATAAGACATGGTCTCCTTGAAACGTACAGAATTCTGAATGGGCTTGACAGGTTAGGCACTGAAAGGTTATATTCCCTGGCTGGCAAATTTAGAACACTAAGGCACAGCCTCAGGATAAAGTGTCAATCATTTAGGACTGAGATGAGTTCAAATTTCATCACTCAGTGGGTTGTGATTCTTGGGAATTGTCTACCCCAGAGGACAGTGAATGCTTAGTTGTTGAGTATATTTGCAGCTGAAATAGACAGATCTTTGGTCTCAAAGAATCAAGGGATGTGAGGAATTAAGGCAGAAGATTGGCCATGATCATATAGAATGGCGGAGCAACTTAGGCTTGGTCTGATCCTGCTCCATGTTCTTAAGTCCTTATAATTTAAACAAGATAAATTAATTAATAAGACTAAAATGATTGAGCAAAAAAAAAAATCAAGTATTTAAAGTGCAGATAGGAAAGAGCAGCAAAACCTACAGGAACTAAGATCAGGGTTTTTAAAATACTTATTCTTTCATGGGATGTGGGCATCGCTGTCTAGGCCAGCATTTGTTGCCCATCCATAATTGCCCTTGAATTGAGTGGCTTATAAGGCCATTTCAGAGGGCAGTTAAGAGTCAACCACACTGCTGTCGATATGGAGTCACATGTAGGCCAGGCCAGGTAAGGATGGCAGATTTCCTTCCCCAAAGGGAATTAGTGAATCAGGTGGGTTTTTATGATAATTGATTACAACTTCGTAGTAACAGTTACTGAGACTAGCTTTCAATTCCAGACTTTATTAATTGAATTTCAATTCCACTGGCTACCATGGTGGGATTTGACCCATGTCCCCACAGCAGTAGCCTGGGCTTCTGGATTAATAGCCCAATGACATTACCACTATGCCACCATCTCATTGGAGGGTAAACTTGATATAAGGATCCAAGATCTAAGACCAGGAACTATAATAATTAAATCATGTTTTTATATCTTAAGTTTGTTTTTACAGTTCTAAGTTTTATTTCTGATAAATTTAGCTAGTAGTCCAATATATAGATGCATGGCAGGGCCTCTCAGTTGGTTGAATGTACATCCTGTTCTGTGTGGGAACTCCAGGAGTCTTCCCACATCCTGGCAAACATATGTGCAAGAAGTGTTGTCAGCCAGAGAAGCTCAAGCTCCATGTTTTGTATCTTGAGTGGTAGCTGGAATCATTATGGCGCATATGCAAGGCGGAGAGTTTTACGGATAGCACCTTTCTAGAGATGGCCATCCCGCAGTATAAAGGTGTGCAAGCAGAGAAGGAATGGGTGACCATCAGATAGTCAAGCAGGAATTGACAGGTAGTGCAAGGGTCCTCTGAGTGTATCTTGCTGTCCAACTGGTCTTCAGTTCTGAATTCTGGTAAGGGTGATGGTTCCTCTTGAAAGTGCAGACAGAACCAGACCCATGGCACTATGAGTGGCTCAGCCGTACAGGGGGAAGATTGGGAAAGCAATTCTAGTAGGGAAACAGACAGGTGTTTCAGCAGCTGAAGACATGACTCCAGGATAGTATGTTGTCTTCCTGGTGCCAGAGTAAAGAATGTCACTGAGCGATTGTGAGCATTCTGAGGAGTGATTCATATCATTGTGGATCATATCATTGCGGTCCATGTTAGTATTAAGGACATATGTAGAAAGAGAAATGAGATCCTGCAGGGAGATTTTAGGAAGCTCGAAAAGAGCAAGACCTCAAAGATAGTAACCTCCGCATTACTCCAAGCACCACATGCTATGATTATAGAAGTAGGATAGAGCAGATGATTGGGAGAGATGGACAGCACTACAGTAAGAAATAATAAAGTTTTTAGATGATGTCAGACTAAGAGAGAATGCAGTGAGGTCTAGGTTACATTTACGGTGTATGTACGTAAACACACAAAGCAAAGTAAATAAGATTGATGAGCTGCAGGTGCAACACCACATGAAAACATGATGTGGCGATAATGGAGACCAGGCTGAAAAAAAGGCAGAACTGGGTACTAAATATTCCTGGATACAGGGTGTTCAGGAAAGATAGGAAAGGGGTAAAAAGGGGGAATGATGACAGCATTGAGTAAGGAGAATATTATAGTGCCAGAGGATATCCTGGAGAGCTCAAGGATAGAATCTATGTGGTTAGAGTTAAGGAACAATAGAGGTACCATTTGACTACTGGTATATTCAATGGGCCATCAAATAGTGGAAAAATATAGAGGATCAAATTTGCAGGAACCAAAGAATAGTGATACTAGGACACTTTAACTATCCTAATATAGACTGGGATAGTAATATTTTCAAAGGCAGAGTGGGGGAAGAGTTCCTGAAGTACATTCAGGAGAATCTTCTTGATTAGTATATTTTTGGCCTAATGAGGACGGAGAAACTTCTGTAGTAAAAACAGAAAGACAGAAACAGAGTTCAGGTTTCGGCTCCAATATGACTCTTCTTCATAACGGAACAGAGGAACTGGTGGATCTGGTTTTGGGAAATGAGGTGGCTCCTCTAAGGAACCAACATTCACATTAGTTGCTCCGTTCCTATGTAAAACTTATAGAAACTCTTACTATCTGTTTTTATTTTACTTATTAGCTTTCTCTCAAACTCTAATTTCTCCCTCATGTTTTTTTAGTTGTTCTTTGCTGGTTTCTAAAATCTGTCCAGTCTTCTGACCTACCACTAATCTTTGCAGTGTTTTTCTTTCCATTTGATACAATCCTTAACTTCCTTAGTTAGCCATGGTTGGTGCATCCTTCTATAGAGGCTTTCTTCCTTAATGGAACATATATCTGCTCAGAGTTGTGAAATTTCTCCCTAAATGTCTGCCACTGTTCCTCTAATGTCCTACCTTTTAACTTATTTTTCCTAGCTCACTTTAGCCAGCTCTGTCTCCATACCCTTGTAATTGCCCTTATTTAAATTTAAGGCACTAGGCTTACACTTACACTTCTCACCCTCAAACTGAATGTGAAATTCTATCATGTTATGATCCCTGTTGCCTGCAGGTTCCTCTACTATGAGATCACTAATCAATCTTGTTTCATTGCAAATTACCAGGTCTAAAATAGCCAACTCCCTGGTTGGCACTAGAGCATGTTTCTGTAAGAAATTGTCCTGAATACACTCTATGAACTCATCTTCCACTCTACCTTTGCTAATCTAATTTGTCCAGTGTATATTGTCAGGAGTGGAACATTTAGAGTACAGCCATCATAGTATCTTAGGTTTAGGTTAGCTATGGAAAAGGGCAAGAAGCAATTCAGAGTAAAGTACTTATTGGAGGAGGGTCAATCTCAATGGCATGAATGGGAATCAAAATTACCAAAACTATAACGGAACAATGGATTGCTTTTAAAGAGGAAATGATTCAGGTAGTCAAAGCCATGAGGGATGAAAGGAAGAGTAACCAAAGCCCTGGATGACAAATGAGATAGTGAGTAAGATGAAACAGAAGAAGAAGTTGCTTTTTACATATGTCAAGTTGATAATACAAGTGAGAACCAAGCTGATTATAGAAATTTCAGAGGGGAACAGAAAAGGAAATAGGATAGGCAAAGGGAAAGTATGAGAACAAAATGCAGCTCATATAAAAGGGAATCGAAAAGTTTTCAATAGGGATATAAATAGTAAAAGGGTAGTAAGAGCATGGGTGGCGCTGATTAGGACCAAAATAGGAATTTACACATGGAGACAGAGGGCATAGCTGAGATCCTAAGTGAGTATTTTGCATTTGTCTTTACCAAGGAAGAAGATGATCTTTTACCTCAACTTCACTGTCCCAAGCCTATTTCCATTCCCCTTGATTAACCTGGTGTTCAAAAATCATTGTTGTCATCATTGGCGGTCCCTCTGAATCGAACATGACGTCTGACAGGCCTGGTGAAGCTTCAGATGACTGAGAAGCCCAATTCTGGATCCACATGTTCTTCCACAGTGGGGCATGTTGTTGTGCAGGGGAGTGGAAATTGCAGCCCCAGGTTGGCTTCCTTCTCCTTCCTCTGCCACCACTATTCCACCTCGCTGTCGAGCCGCTGAGCCTCAAAGTGGCTTATGCTTTGATGGACCAGGTGGTGCCATGCCGAGCGATCGGCAGCATTCTCCTCCCAGTCAGCGGTGTCCATGCCTCCATGCTTTAGGACGATCTTGGGCGTATCCTTATACCTTTTCCTTTGGCTACCCTTTGCGCATTGGCCAATGAAGGGCTGTGAGAAGAGAACCCGCTGAAGGAGGCGATTTTCAGGCATCTGGACACAATGGCCCGTCAACTGGAGTTGGTTCCACAGGAACAAGGCTTCAATGCCGACAGACACAGTTTCATGGAGGATACTCGTGTTAGTCCAATGGCCCTCTCATTTGATCTCAAGGATTCACTGCAAGTTTCGCTGATGGAAGCTGTCAAGGATCTTAATGTGGCATTGGTAGACAGTCCATGTTTCGTTACAGTAGAGGAGGGTGGTCAACACAATGGCCTTATAAACCTTTGTTGACTTGCAAAGGTCCCTGTTGTCAAAGACACGTTGGCACCTATCCCCAGTTCCCTTGATTAACTTGGTGTTCAAAGATATAGTGATCTCAGCCTTGGTTATACTGAATGACTCAGTATCTATTCCAAAGCTCTACTATCCTCTGGGAATAATTGGTCAACCAATTATTCTTATCCTTAGACCATGACCTCTAGAGTAAGGGGCAGGAGGTTTAGAGGGGATTTCAGGAAACTTTTTTTCATCCAGAGGGTAGTTGGAATCTAGAACACACTGCCTTGGGGGCGCGGGGGGTGGTAGAGGCAGGAACCCTCACAGCATACAGGGCAACAGGCCAAATGCTGGAAAATGGAATTAGAATAGATAGGTGCTTGATGGCCAGCATGGACCTGTTTCTGTGCTGTGTGACTCTATGACTCTAGTTTTGGACTCTCCAGCTAGGGAAAACAGCCTCTCAGTATCTACCTGTCAAACTGACTCGGTATTTTAGACATTTCCTTCGAAATCTTCTCATCCTTTGAAACTTGAGAGAATAGAGGCACGTAAAAGGAATGCTCTCTGTATAGTGAAATGTGACAAGTATTGTTCCCAGGGGATCCATCCATACTGGGGGATCAACTTTCCATAGCATATATCAAAAATACATGAAGGAATAGAGAGCTAGCTATCTAAGTTTGCAGATGCCACTACATTAAAAGGCACAGTAAGTTGTGTAGATGGCAGCAGGAAGTTACAAAGGGCTATCAACAGGCTTGATGATTGGGCAAAACCAAGTTAGATGGAATTCAATGTGGGAAAGTACAAAGTTATCAACTTTGGATCTGAGAAAGATAAATCACAATATTTTCTTAATGCTGAGATACTAGTAGCTGTGGAGGAGCAATGTATGTCCGTGTCTTTGAGCCATTCGATAATCGGTTACTGGGACTCGGCAGATGGCGAGGAGTATCTCAGCGAAACCTGGGAGACCACTTGGGCTGGGGCCAGTCTCGTTGCTCTTGGTGAAATCTTTGGAGTGGCCACTTGTCTAATTGTGCAAACCTGAGAAACAGAAAATGATCTATTGAATTATTTCATTGGAGGTTGTGCTTCAGGAGTCTTTCTTGAAGTGAGAGCTCACAGTTATATGACTGGTACCTCAGCCTGCCTTTGCTTTGGCGTAATTGCAGCTGTCACGGAAGATGGGCAAGATGGAAGGTTGGCACTTAGCAGGACCTCCCAAACTTTGAAGACTGCTCAAGCAGCACAAACTATTGTAATATAATGTATCCAGTCCAACAAAACAAATACACAAATGACTTAAAGCTGGTGTGCAATACAAAAAGTAATCAAAAAGAATAGAAACAAAAAACTGCAGATGCTGGAAATCCAAAACAAAAACAGAATTACCTGGAAAAACTCAGCAGGTCTGGCAGCATCAGCGGAGAAGAAAAGAGTTGACGTTTCGAGTCCTCATGACCCTTCAACAGAACTAGCTCTAAATTAAAAAGAATAACTGGATGTTAGCCTTTATCTTTTTTACATCTATTCTTTCAAGGGATGCAGATGCCATTGACAAAACCAGAATTTATTGCCAATCTCTAATTGCTCTTGGGAAGGTGGTGGTGAGCTGCCTTTTTGAATGGTTGTAGTTGGTGAGGTGAAGTTACACCCATAGAGCTGTCAATGGGGCCAGGGGGTGGGGGGCAGCTGCTGGTAGTTGCAGAATTTTGACCCAGAGAAAATGAAGGACAGTGATGTAGTTCCAAGTCAGGATGGTGTATGACTTAGAGGTGAACTTGCAGGTGGTTGTGTTCCCACATGTCTGCTTCCCTCGTCCTTCTAGGTGGTAGAGATTATGGATTTGGAAGGTGCTGTGAATGAAGCTTTGGAAGTTGCTGAAGTGCATTTTCTCGATTGTACACATTGCTCTGAGGAAGTGAATGTTTAAGGTGCTAGATGGGGTGCAGATGAAGCGGGCTGTTTTTTTCCTGGATGGTGTCGAACTTCCTGACTGTTGTTGGAGTTGCGCTCATCCAGACAAATGGAAAGCATTCCATCACAATCCTGATTTGTGCCTTGTAGATGGTCGATAGGCTTTGGGGAGTCAGAAGGTAAATTGTTTGCAAATTTCTAGCCTCTGTCCTGCTCTTGTAGTCACAGTATTTATATGGCTGGTCCAGCTCAGTTTCTGGTCAATGGTAACCCCCAGAAATTTGATAGTGGAGAATTCAACAATGGTAATGAAGTTGAAAATCAAGGACAGTTGGTTAGATTTGCTGCTGTTGGTGATGGTCATTTCCTGGCACATGAATGACATGAATGTTACTTACCGCTTAGCCCAAACCTGAATATTGCCTCAGCCTTGCCGCATTACACGTGGACTGCTTCAGTTTCTGAGGAGTCGCAAATGGTGCTGTACATTGTGCAATTATCAGTGAATATCTCCACTTCTGATCTTATGCTGGAGGGAAGGTCATTGATACATACGAACTTACAAACATATGAATTAGGAGCAGGAGGAGGCTGTTCAGCCCTTCAAGTCTGCTCTGCCATTCAATAACGTCATGGCTGATCTGATTGTGGCCTCAACTCCACTTTTCTGCCTGCGCCCTATAATGTTTTGTTCCCTTGTTGATCAAAAATCTATCTAACTTAGTTTTGAATATATTCAATGACCCAGCTTTCACTGCTTTCTGGGGAAGAGAATTCCACAGACTAACCACCCTCTGAGAGAAAAAAAATCCCCTTATCTCAGACTTAAATGGGAGCCCCCTAATTTTAAAACTGCGTGCCCTAGTTCTAGGCCCTCCCACAAGGGGAAACATCCTTGCAGCATCCATCCTGTCAAGTTCCCTCATGATTTCATCCTGACAAGTTCCCTCATGATCTTATCTGTTTCAATAAGATCACCCCTCATTCTTATAAACTAATGGCGTAGGTCCAACCTGCTCAACCTTTCCTCATAAGCCAACTTCTTCAACCCAGGAATCAGTCAAGCCAACCTTCTCTGAACTACTTCTAATTCAATTATATTCTTTCTTAAGTAATTTTATGGACAGGAGAGGGTTTAATTTAAACAGCCATGGTTTCTTCTTTCACCACATGCCTGTAAGCAGAAAGGTGTTTTGATTTGCTTCCCCCTTTATAAGTGGAGATCCAATTTTCTATTAATAACTCCACTGCAAACGTGAGATAGGATGAACTCAGAGGGTTAGTTTATTTTTCACACACTCAAAATGCGGGAGCAAGTTTGTTACGTAGCCCCCTGTGCACTCATATAGTAAAAGAGGGATAGAGAAAGAAAGATTTACAGGGCAAAGGCCATAGAGAAAAGAATTATTGTTTTAGGTGTGTCCAGAGTCCAGAATCAAAGTCCAATGGTGTATTCCTTCACAGAGGTCGCAGGCTGAACTGATGCTGGATAATTCACTTTTGCAGCAGAGTTGACTTCCATGATGAGATAGGCATACAGATCAGTCTTGTAGGCAATAGTACAGAAGTTCCAGTCAAAAGAGTGCAGATGGGGCCAGGCATTCAAATCTGAACAGTGCCCCTTTTCTGTACTGCTGCTTGTAGATGATAAAAATGGCACTAATCCCTGTGGCACTCCACTAGTTACAACTTGCCAGGCCAAAAATGATCAATTTTTCCTTTCTCTCACCTCCCTGTTAGCTAACCAACCCTTTACTCATGCTAATAGGTTACCTCCTACAAAATGAGCTCTTATTTTGTGAAATATCCTTTGATGTGGGACTTTTTGGAATGCCTTTTGGAAATCCAAGTACATCACATCTACCGTTTCACCTAATCCACTTTGCTTGTTAGTTCCTCAGAGAACTCTAATAAATTAGTCAAAAATAATTTCACTTCACTTCACACGATCATGTTGACTCAGCCTGATTGTATTATGATTTTTTAAATGTCCAACTATAACCTTCCTAATATTGGATTATAGCATTTTCCCTATGTTAGGGACAGATGTTAGGCTAACTGGCCTATAGTTTCCTGCTTTCTGTCTCCCTCCTTTCTTGAATAGAGGTGTTGCATTTGCAATTTTCCAATCATATGAACATAAAAACACACGAATTAGGAACAGGAATAAGCCACTCGGCCCCTCGAGCCTGCTCCGCCATTCAATAAGATCATGGCTGATCTGAATGTAACCTCAACCCCACATTCCTGCCTACCTTTCACCCCCATGTTGATCAAGAATCTATCTAGCTCTGCCTTAAAAATATTCAAAGACTCTTCTTTCATTGCCTTTTGAGGATGAGAGTTTTAAAGACTCACAGCCCTCTGAGAGAAAACTTTCTCCTCACCTCTGTCTTAAATGGGCGACCCCTTATTTTTAAACAGTGACCCTTAGCTCTAGACTCTCCCACAAAAGGAAACATCCTCTCCACATCCACCTGTCAAAGCCCCTCAGGATCTTAAAGGTTTCAATTAAGTCACCTCTTACAATTGTAAATTCCAGAGGATACAAGCCTAACCTGTCCAGCCTTTCCTCATAAGAAAACCTGCCCATTTCTGGTATTAGTCTAGTAAACCCTCTCTGAACTGCTTCTAGCATGTTTACATCCTTCTTTAAGTAAGGAAACCAGTACTGCACATAATACTCTAGAAGCGGTCTCACTAATGCCCTATACAACTGATGCATAACCTCCCTACTTTTGTAACCAATTCCCCTCACAATAAATGATAACATTCTATTAGCTTTCCTAATTACCCACTGTACCTGCATACTAGCCCTTTTTGATTCATGGATTAGGACACCCAGATCCCTTTGAATCTCAGATCTCTGTAATCTCTCACCATTTAGATAAAAAAACTTCTTCATTATTTTTCCTGCCAAAATGAACATTTGCTGACATTATACTCCATTTGCCAGATGTTTGCCCACTCACTTAACCTATCTATGTCACTTTGTAGCCTCCTTACATCCTCTTCACAATTTACTTTCCTACCTACCTTTGTGTCATCCACAAATTTAGCAACCATTCCTTCAGTCTCTTCATCCAAGTCATTTATATAAATGGCAAAAGAAATAAATATGAACTGCTAACTTTTAACACTATAACTTAAACTCTACCCCCTTCTTAAATTCCTATACACACACACACACACACACGCAAGATACATAAGACAAACAAAACATGGATTTTAAGGATGAGATAAAACAGTTCAATAGCACCAATCCAAAATACAGGATTCAATGGGTTGATTTTGATCAATGTCTTCCAAATTCCTTTCAATTCTTGTTGATGACACAAGGTGGTCTTCCAGCACTTTCAGAATTTGGTTCACTGGTTGAGAACTTGCTTTTCAATGTCTCTAACAGTGGTTTTTCCCTTTTCCTTTTTACAGGGGTTTCCTCAGAGAGATAGCAAGTTATAGAGGTATCAGGAAGAGAGATTTTAGGTGTTTTCTCTTTGCAAGCCAGGAGCTTTCTGCTGCCCTGCTCTTCACACAAAACCTTGGTCACCTGGTCAGGAGCCAATTAAAATGCTGTTGTCAGGCAGCTCCCTTGGTCCAGGGTTCCTTTCCAGCACTATCCTGTCTTTCATGGTATATTCTGTTCCAGGACTGCAAAATTGTATATATCTCTCATCCTGTTCCAGTGCACATGTCTTTCAACGTGCAGCCATTGTAGTTCTAATGCACAGTCCAACAGAAAATGAAAAGATATGTTCTTTACAATATTCCAGCAGAAATAAAAAGATATGTTCCTTACAACAAGATAAAGGCAGGTGTCTCAGTCCAGGGCTTCTTTCCTGTGCTCTGTGCAGCCTTCAGCCCAAAGTAATGCACTTGGGCAGGACAAACAAGGCACAGGAATACATGATGTATACATCTCAAATTTCTCTTCCTCATATCTCTATAACCTGCTGTCTCTCTGAGGAAACCCCTATAAAAAGGAAAAGGGGAAAACCACTGCTAGAGACATTGCAAAGCAAGTTCTCAACCAATGAACTAAAGTGTCAGGTGATGCACTTGGGCAGGACAAATAAGGCCCAGGAATACACGATGGAGGGTAGGACCCTAGGAAGTACCGAGGATCAGAGGGACCTTGGTGTACATGTCCATCAGTCCCTTAAGGTAGTGGGACAGGTAAGTAAAGTGGTTAAGAAGGTATATGGAATACTTGCCTTTATTAGTCAAGGCATAGAATATAAGGGCAGGGGGGTTATGCTGGAACAGTATAAAACGCTGGTTAGGCCACAGCTAGAGTATTGCGTGCAGTTCTGGAATCCACATTCTAGGAAGAATGTGATTGCACTAGAGAGAGTGCAGAGGAGATTTACCAGGATGTTGCCTGGGCTGGAGAGTTTTAGTTATGAGGAGAGATTGGACAGACTGGGGTTATTTTCCCCGGAGCAGAGGAGATTGAGGGGGGACATGATTGAGGTGTATAAAGTTATGAGGGGCATAGACAGGGTAGACAGGAAGGAACTTTTCCCCTTGGTGGAGGGATCAATAACCAGGAGACATAGATTTAAGGTAAGGGGCAGGAGGTTTAGACGGGAATAGAGGAAGAAATTTTTCACCCAGAGGGTGGTGGGAATCTGGAACTCACCGCCTGAAAGGGTGGTAGAGGCAGAAACCCTCATAACATTCAAGAAGTATTTGGATTCGCACTTGCGATGCCATGGCATACAATGCTATGGCCTAGTGCTGGAAAATGGGATTAGAATAGTTAGGTACTTGTTTGACTGGCGCCTATTCAATGGACTGAAGGGCCTTTTTCTGTGCGGTAGACCTCTATGACTCCAGGACTCCATGACTCTATGATGGCCTGGCCTCACACTTCCTGAAAACACTATTGATGTCTGCACATCGATGATGCTTGTCATTGCTGCCAGATCGTAATGGGCAAATGCCACAGAGTTCTCTCATTCTCTTGGTGTACTCACAACACTTTTAAGGAAGGGCTGACCCCCATCTCTTCAGCATCTGTGCCCACTGATGCTGTGCTCCTGAAGGGCTCAGGTGCTGATGGCGGACAAAAAATCAGTTGCTTCTAAAGTTTCATGCTGCTTCTCTATGATATGACCCTGATCACAGAGTACAAGTGATCTGCCCTCGACCAGACAGGAGTCAGACATTCTCAGAGGCTGTGTGAAGAATTATCGAGTGTCCTCATTCATGTCGTCATCATCCTCCTGGAATCGAGCAACTATTAGGATCTCCACTGCGTCTCCATGACAGGAGCATTCTCACAGAGGCTATTCGTGCTGCCATAAGCCAGACTGGAATCAAACGTTCACAGGTAAACTATGAGGATCCATGGGGCCACCTCACTGCATGTCATCATCGTGCTCCACAAATCTAGCAGCTATGAGGGCCTCCTGAGCACGCCTGCCTCATCCATCCAGAGCGAGGGCCTCATCCCCATCAGCATTGCCTCCAAGGACCTCCACACCCTCATCCCCATCGGCGTCCTCCTCATTGGAAGAGACGTGCGGCTCCTCCAACTCCTCCTCAGCCAGCTCATCTCCGTATTGGAGTGCCAGGTTGTAAAGGGTGCAGCAGATAACAATGATGCGTGATACCCTCTGCAGACGGTATTGCAGGGCTCCACCAGACCGGTCAAGGCACCAGAACATCATCTTCAGCATCCCGATGGTCTGCTCCACCAAGGTGCAAGCTGCAGCATGAGCCTCATTATACCATCACTCTGTTGTAGACTGAGGCTGCCACATGGGTGTCATCAGCCACGGCCTCTGCAGGTAGCCCTTGTCCCTGAAGAGCCATCCCTGCAGCTTCTGCAGACCCTGGAACACTCCAGGGACCTGTGTCCAACTGAGGATGTAGGCGTTGTGCACACTCCCTGGAAACCATGCATACACCTGCAGGATGCATTTCTGGTGGTCGCACACCAGCGGTACATTCAGTGAATGGAACCCCTTGCAGTTGGTGTAGTCCTCCGTAAGTTACGATGGAGATCTGAGCACCACATGAGTGCAGTCGATTGCACCCTGCACCTGTGGAAGACACGAGATTTGAGCGGATCCAATTGGTCTTGCATCCTGGCTGTCCTGGTCCTAGACGAAATGCACAAAGTTGTGTGCCCTCAGGAAGGTAGCATTTGTGACCTCATGGGTTCATTTGTGGGTGGAGGCTTGTGATAACCCACAGAGGTCACATGTGGGGCCCTGGAAGGAGCCACTGGCGTAGAAATTGAGTGCCGTGGTCACTTTCACGGCTACTGGCAGTGGATACCCTCCATGCCTTCAAGGCTCCAAATCCTGCAAAAGCTGGCAGCTGTGATTGACCAGTTACCTAGACATGTGCAGTCTTTGGTGACACTGGTTCTCAGTCATCTACAGGAATGAAAGGCGGATTCTATAGACCCTGGGTGTCGCTAGGCACCAGCCTGCGATGGTTCACTGTTGCTCTTGGGCAGATGTGTGGGAGCGCCAGCTGCCCCTCCTTCCTATGCTTGCTGCTCCTTCATCTGTGCAGCTAGGAGCCTCAGTCGCTCTCTCCTCCGTCATCTTCACTCTCTGTCGGCCATCAGGCGTGCAGCTAGCTCACCAGGCTCCGTGATCCTGATGTACTCCTGCTGTAGGATGAAAGGGAGAGAGACACATGGTTAGCATGTGTGTAATAAGAACCTGTCCTAGTTAATTGTGACAGCCCCTTAATGCCTCCTGGAAAGTGCTGGCCACCGCTTGAATGGCCAGAGATTAGTGCACTGCATGGCTGCCCTGTTAGCTTGAACCATGAGGGACACTGGTCCAAACTGAAATGTTGACATTGTAAGGGGCTGTGAACACCTCCAGCAGTGACTGCTCCATGGCTAGCTTCAGTGAGGAGATTGTTCAACGTGTGCAGTTGTCCAACTGTTCTGCAGTCCGCCAAAATGCTCATAAATTTGCAGTCTGTGCTGGGGTAGTGGGCGGAGAGGTGATGCGGGGAAGTTCTGGAGCACTTGGTGGCATTTTGGTGCCTCTGGCTACTTGAGTGGACAGATTAAGCTAGGAGCTCGACCCCAATCATATCATTGTGGCTGCACTTGAACTGTCTCAGTTACAGAGGTCACTTTATACAGGTGTCCTGAATGTGTGGCCACTTCCCTCACCCACCCTACCCTCCACCCCGAATGCTTGTGTGCTATATTCAATGGCAGGGCTGTCCTTGCCCACCCCCCACCACCAGCCACATCAATGGCAGAGCAAGAGTTCAGGAGATAAACAGTGAGAGTTCAGGAAATAAAACAGCAAGAGCTCAGGAAATAAAACAGCGAGAGTTCAGGAGATAAAACAGTGGGAGTTCAAGGGATAAAACAAAAAGAGTTCAGGAGGTAAAACAGCGAAAGTTTAGGGGATAAAACAGCGAGAGCTCAGGAGATAAAACAGTGGGAATTCAAGGGATAAAACAACAAGAGTTCAGGGGATAAAGCACTGAGAGTACGGGAGGTAAAACAGTGAGAGTTCAGGAGATAAAAAAGCAAGAGTTCAGGAGGTAAAACAGTGAGAGTTCGGGAGATAAAACAGCGAGAGTTTGAGAGGTAAAACAGTGAGAGTTCAGGGGATAAAGCAGTGAGAATTTGAGAGATAGAACAGCAAGAGTTCAGGAGATAAAACAGCAAGAGTTCAGGAGATAAAACAGTGGGAATTCAAGGGATAAAACAACAAGAGTTCAGGGGATAAAACAGTGAGGGTTCACGGGATAAAACAGTAAGAGTTCAGGAGATAATATGGTGGGAGTTCAAGGGATAAAACAATGAGAGTTCAGGGGATAAAGCAGCGAGAGTTCAGGGGATAAAGCAGTGAGAGTTCAGGGGATAAGCAGCGAGAGTTCAGGGGATAAAGCAGTGAGAGTTCAGGAGGTAAACCAGTGAGAGTTTGGGAGACAAAATAGCGAGCGTTTGGGAGTTCAGGAGATAAAACAACGAAAGTTCAGAGGATAAAACAGCGAGAGTTCAGGGGATAAAACAGCGAGAGTTCAGGGAATAAAACAGCAAGAGTTAAGGAGATAAAACAATGTGAGTGGAGAGACAGTGGAGGTTGAAAACAGTGTGATTACAGAAATTAAGTTTCTAAACAAGCACATGAAAAGTAAGAATTTAAAGGCACAGGAGAGGGAGTTGATTTGTGAGTAAGGGCAAAGAATTTCTACTTTCTACTAATCTCCAGTTTATAGTTAATAGTACAAGAGTAAGGTTAAAGTAAGTTAAATTAAGTAAAAGTAACTAATGTTTAAGTAACAAAGTTATTTAAAAGTTTAAGGTTAAGGCATGGCAGGATAGCTCAGCCAAGCCGAATGCCCATCCTGTGGCATGTGGGAAGTCGTGAACACTACTCGTGGCCCAGACAAGCCCATGTGCAGGAAGTGTCACTGGCTGCACAAGCTCGAGCTCCATGTTTCAGAGCTTGAGCAGCGGCTGAAGTCACTGAGGTGCATCCGAGAGGCAGAGAACTATGTGGATAGCATGTTCAGAGAGGTGGTCACACTGCAAATTAGGGGCAAGCAGGCAGATAGGGAATGGGTGACCACCAGGCAGTCCAAGAGAAACAGGCAGGTGGTGCAGGAGTCCCCAGGAGTCCCACTCACTAACCGTTTTTCCATTCTGGATATCGGTGGATCCTTGGAGGAGTGCAGCAAGAGCCAAGTCCATTGCAGCATAAGTGACCCAGCTGTACAGGAGGGGAGGATGAAGAGTGGAAGGGCAGTACTGATAGGGGATTCTTTAGTTAGGGGAGCAGACAGGCGTTTCTGTGGCCAATCAATGTGGCTCCAGGATAGTTGTCAAAGATGCTAGGGTCAAGGATGTCACAGAATGGCTGCAGGACACTCTTGTGGGGGAGGGAAAACAGCCAAAGGTTGTGTTCCACATTGGTACTAATGACATAGGTAGGAAGGGGGATGTGGTCCTGCAATCAGAATTTAGGGAGTTAGGTAGAAAATTAGCAAACAGGACCTCTGAAGTAGTAATCTCTGGATTACTCTCAGGGGAGTTGACACCTGTACAAGCCTGACGGGTTGTATCTAAACAGAACCGGTACTGAGTTCCTTGTGGGTCATTTTGCTAACTCAGCAGGGGCGTGTGAACCAGGAAAGAATATTAGAAATTAATACCAGGGTACACAGAATGCTGGGGGAGGCAGATAGCACTAAAATAGAGAATAGTAAGTTAATAGATGGAGTTGGAGTAAGGGAGCAAGTAATGAAGTCTAAATCAGGGTTATAGTGCATGTATGTGAATGCACAAAATATGGTTAATAAAATTGGGAGTTACAGGCACAGATTACCTTGTGGGATTATGATATTGTGGCGATAACGGAGACCTGGCTCAAGAAAGGGCAGATCTGGGTGTTAAATATTCCTGGTTACAAGGGTTCAGAAAATATAGAAAGGGAAAAAAGGAGGGTGGCGTTTTTGGTTAAAGAGAGCAGTGCAGTGCTGGAGAAGGAGGATGTGTCAGAGGATTCAAGGACAGAATCAGTTTAGTTAGAGCTAAGGAATAAGAGGGGTGCAATTACATTGCTCGATGTAATATATCGACCACCAGCTAGTGGGAAGGATATAGAGGAACAAATCTGCAAGGAAATTACAGAGAAGTGTAAACATCATAGAGTAGTTATAATGGGGGATTTGAATTTCCCATATATAGACTGGGACAGTGGTAGTGTAAGAGGCAGTGAGGGACATATGTTCCTAGATTGTGTTCAGGAGCATTTTCTATAGCAGTATGTGTCCAATCCAACAAAAAAGAAGGCACTGCTATACCTGGTTCTTGGGAATGAGGTGGGCTAAGTAGATCAAATGACATTGGGGGAACATTTAGGGGACAGTATCATAAGGTTTAGGATGACCATGGAAAATGAAATTGGTCAATCCAGAGTAAGAATAATCCACTGGCAGAGAGCGGACTTCAATGAGGCAAGAACGGAGCTGGGCCAGATAGACTGGAACCAAGGGTTGGCAGGAAAAACAGTAGCTGAGCAATGGGCTACCTTCAAAGAGGAGATGGTTTGGGCACAGTCAAGGACAAACAAATCCACAGCTACCTGGATGACAAAGGAGATAGAAATTGGGTTAAAGAAGGAAAACTGTGCTTATGACAGATGTCAGGTAGCAAATACAATCGAGAATCAATCCGATTACAGAGGTTCAGAAGGATGTAAAAAAACAAAAAAGAGAAGCAAAGAGGAATTATGAAAAAAGACTGGCAACTAACATAAAAGGAAATCCCAAAGTATTCTATAAACACATATAAAAGGAGGAGCAGGGCTGATTAAGGACCAAAAGGAGATTTATACAGAGGCAAGAGGCATGGCGGAGGTGTTAAATGAATACTTTGCATCTGTCTTTACCTACGAGGCAGATGCTGCCCAGGCCATGGTGACAGTGGAAGAAACTCAGTCACTAGAAGGATTTAAAATTAATAAGGAGGAGATATTGGATAAGCGGCTGGTACTTAAAGTTGATAAGGCACTGGGACTGGAAGAGATGCATCCAAGAATTTTGAAGGAAGTAAGAGTGGAACTTGCAGAAGCACTGGCAATAACTTTTCAATGTTCCCTGGATTTGGGGGAGGTGCCGGAAGACTGGAGATTTGCAAAAGTTACTCCCTTAGTCAATGAAGGTTGTAAAGATCTGCCCTGCAATTATAGACCGGTCAGTTTAACTTTGATGGTGGAGAAACTTTGAGAAACAATTATACGGGATAGAATTAATGGTCACATGGAAAAATGTGGATTGATTCGGAAGAGTCAGCATGGATTTGTTAAAGGAAAATCATGTCTAGCTAACTTGCTGGAGTTTTTTGAAGAGTTACAGAGATGGTTGATGAGGGCAAGCCATTGATGTGGTGTATATGGACTTCCAAAAGGCATTCGATGCAGTGCCTCACAACAGACTTATGAGGAAAGTTATAGGTCATGGAACAAAAGAGGCAGTAGCAACATGGATACAAAATTGGCTGAGGGATGGGAAACAGAGAGTAATGGTTAAGGGGTATTTTTCAGGGCCGGAAGAAGGTTTGCAGTGGAGTTCCCGAGGGGTCGATATATTGCTTTTCCTGATATATATATAAATGATCTAGATCTTGGTGTGCAGGGGACAATTTCAAAGTTTACGGATAACACAATACTTGGGAGAATTGTGAGGAGGACAATGTAGACTTCAAAAGGACATTGACACATTGGTGGAGTGGGCAGATAGGTGGCAGATGAAGTTTAATGCGGAGAAGTGTGAGGTGATACACTTCGGTACAAAGAACATGGAGAGACAGTATAAAAGAAAGGATACTATTCTAAAGGGAGTGCAGGAGCAGAGAGACCTGGGTGCATATGTATATAAGTCCTTAAAGGTGGTAGGACAGCTAGAGAGAGCTGTATCTAAAGCATTCAGCATTCTAGGCTTCATTAATAGGGGCATAGAGTACAAGAGCAGGGAAGTTATAGAAACAAAGAAACATAGAAACTAGGAGCAGGAGTAGGCCTTTCGGCCCTTCAAGCCTGCTCCGCCATTCATTATGATCATGGCAGATCATCCAACTCAATAGCCTGTTCCCGCTTTCTCCCCATATCCTTTGATCCCTTTCGCCCAAAGAGCTATATCTGGCTCCTTCTTGAAAACATACAATGTTTTGGTCTCAACTACTTTCTGTGGTAACGAATTCCACAGGCTCACCACTCCCTGGGTGAAGAAATTTCTCCTCATCTCAGTCCTAAATGGTCCACCCCATATCCTCAGATTGTGACAACAAAGCCTGATTAACTTATATAAGACACTGGTTAGACCTCAGCTGGAGTATTGTGTACAGGTCTGGGCACCACACTATAGGAAGGAGAGAGTGCCGAAGATGTTTACGAGAATGGTTCCAGGGATGAGACACTTCAGCTATGAGGAAAAATTGGAGAAGTTGGGACTGTTTTCCTTGGAGGGGAGAAGGCTAAGAGGAGACTTGATAGAAGTTTTCAAAATCATGAGGGGTCTGGACAGAGTAGATAGGGAGAAACTGTTCCTGCTCGTAAATGGATCGAGAACCATAGGGCACAATTTTAAGGTGTTTTGCAAAAGAAGCAAATGCAAGATGAGAAAAAACTTTTTCACACAGCAATTAATTAGCCTTTGGAATGCACTGCCTGGAAGCGTGGTGGAGGCAGGTTCAATTGAGGCATTCAAGAAGGTATTGGATGATTATCTAAATAGAAACAATGTGCACGGTTACAGGCTTGTCCAGTGGTAACATCAGCAGGGGATCATAAAACCTATAGTCTGGTTTCTGTTAGGGGGCCTATAAACTACTACAGTAAGTGACTGCCAGTTCTTTTCTCTATCCAGATACTATATCTTGACCTTCTGGACTAAGGTCATCTCTCATTACCATATTAATGTCATCCTTAATTAACAAGCTACTCAACCACCTTTTCCTAGCTTTCTGTTCCTCCTAAATGTAAACTACCCTTGAATATTTAGATCCTTTGTCATCTTGCAATCATGGCTCTGAAATGGCTACCAAGTCATACATATTTAGTTTTATTTGTGCTATCAATTCATCCATTTTGTTATGAATGCTGCATGAGTTCAGATTCAGAGCTTTTAATTCTGTCTTTTTACTATTGCAAACTCTGATCTTATCTGCTGGTGCACTCTTAAGTTTGCATACTTTGTTCCATCTTGCCACACTCTGCTTATCATTACCTATATTGCTAACCGGCTCTATTATCTTGTCCTTTCTCTTTAATTTACCACATGTTCCCTCATGTGATCCCTCCACCACCATCAGCCAATCCTCTCACACCCACCACACCACTTTTTAGTACCATTCCAGTTATACAATTCACATGAACACTGGCCCCAACAGTACAGTTCCCACTTTCCCCAGCATTGGTGCCGGTGACCATGAATCAAAACCCATTTCTCCCACACCAACCTTTGAGCCACACATTCAACTCTCTAATCTTATTTACCCTACACCAATTTGCTTGTGGCTCAGGAGCAATCCATAGATTATTACTTTTGTGGTTCTGCTTTTTAATTTAGCCCCTTGCTGATCACAATCCCTAAGGAAAGCCTCTTTCTTAGACTTATCTATGTCATTAGTACCTATGTGGACCATGAAATTGGATCCTCTTTCACCCACTGCAAGTTCCTCTCCAACCCCTTCCCATTGCAGGTTTCTCTTCAGGACCAAGCAGATGAACTGAAGCCTGGCACTGGGCAGACAACACAGCCTTCCGGACTCATACTCTCGGCTGCAGAGAACTGTGGCTATCCCCTTGATTATACTGTTCGCACTGCCACTACATTTCTATTTACTCCCCTCATTTGAATGACCCCCTGCATCATGGTGCCACAGTCAGTTCACTCATCCACCCTGAAGCCCCCTCTCTCGTCCATACAAGCTTCAAGAATCTTGAACCTGTTGGACAAGTGCAAAGGCTGAGGCTCCTTCACTTCTACCTTCCTGATCCCCATACATGCTTCATTCACGGTCACAACTCCCTGTCCTTGACCACAGTCCAAATCAGAAAACCCTAGTCTAAGGGGTCTGACTGCCTCCTGGAACAAAGTGTCCAAGTAACTTCCCCCATCCCTGATGCATCACAGTGTACAAAGCTTATTCACCAGCTCATCAACTCTGAGCCAAAGTTTCTCAAGCTACAGACATTTACTGTAGATGTGATTTCTGTGCATCACACAAGTGGCCATCAGCATCCACATGGTACAGATGTAACCCAATGCTTGTCCTATCAACTTTATTGTGTCTATTTAACTAAGTTTAGAAATATCGCACAACCATTAACTGTAACTATATCAAGTAGCTTCCCCTCCCTCCCCTCCAACACCCATTTAGAAAGAAAAAAGAAACTTAAAACTCACCAACTACTCATCTATATGCTCAAATAATTAACACCTCCAGGCTTCAGCTCTCACGTCCCGCTGATTGTTTCTGGCTCCTGCTGTCATCCAGCTCCTTTTATGTAAAATGTCAGAACAGCATCTCGCCCCCACTGAACTCTCTCACTCACCAAATTCCAAAACTCACATTCTGTACCAAGCTGTACTCTATGACAAGCTGCTGTCATTTTGCTTGCTTACTTCAGGCATTCAGGTACCCCCTGTACAGAAGCAGTTGATGTACAAGTTTATGGAGGGTCAGTAAGAAGGTAGTTGAATTGGTAGGTTTCAATTGATTGATAGTTACTGGTAAATCTACGGCTCTCCAAGTGGCCGGGTTACCAAGATTGGAATAACTAGGATAAAATGACTTTCTCTCTTTCTCTTTAATGCTTTTGACACCTCATGGAGGGACATCTAACATGTGATTGATCTTACATGCAAACTTTATAGATGTGCAGATATGAGTTCTGTGTTACTGAGTGTGCAAGTAACACCAATAAGTGTTTTTCTACACTGTCTTTTAACTGTAATTGCAGCCTTGGTTCATTTCCATTGTATTCTCTTTTCCAAATTTCTTTCTGTCCTTCTTTTCTGAAGGCAGTGACTCGTCCCGAGGGTGTGTCCTTCCATCTATTTCAACTTTTCCCAGCACTTCACCCAAGTGGTTATTCTTTAGGTGTGAGCCTAGGTGCTGACTAACAACAGCTAAGCCTAAACCTTCCCGAGCTTAATATCCAAATATGTGCACTTTCTTGCTAGGGTTATTGGGTAGCAAACGGATCAGTGGTTCTGGCTGTTGTGCACAATTAGAATGTTTTAGCCATTGCCCTGGCTGAAATTTGCAGAACCCAATACAAACAGGAGATGATTAGCTCTTTTCGTGCTTCGTTGTTTAGTAATGCACCTGAATTGGCATTTACCTAAGTAGCTTTTAATAGGAGTTGGAAATTTGCTGGACATCCAACCTGGAATCAACCTGGCTTTGTTTTTGCATAAAACCTTAGCTAACTTGCAACTCTTCTGCCATGTTGCTGCTGGGCAATTTTCAGCCCACACATTGGGAAATTAAGGAGATCGGGTGAAAAGCTGATTTTACACACTATTCAATTTTATTTTCCATTGAAGTCAGAGGGCAGTAATAACAGTGGGATGCAAAAAAGGTGTTTCACTCAATCCTGTGGCTTTCCTGCTGGCAAGTTAGGTTAAATGTAAACTTACACTGGGATGCAAATTGGCAGTTGTAATTCAGACTTCTTAGATACATATATCACTCTCTGACAGGAGGTGCCAGGCTGCATTTTAAATCTATTCTCAGGATCCCAGGGTGCCCTCAGTGTTAAGAAAGAGAAAATTCAGGTTTCATCTGATCTGCACACATAAATGTACACACAGGCCTGGATTTTCACGCCTGGTGCGCAGAGTCAAGAAATTTCCCAACTTGCCGGACCCACCTCAGGAGAAACTGCCCCAAATAATGTGACCTTCATTCCAAGGGGAGCGCGAGCATGCTGGAGTAAGATCTGTCATTCCCAGAAATAGTTAGGATGCAGCCATTTGAGGTGGTCTGAGGCAGGCTGCTTAAAGGACCAGCTTGGGTGCCCTGTGACTTTGTTCCAGTTGTTTCATTTAATATTAAGCCCCATAGTTCCTCAGCCCCCACCTACTTCCCATGCCAACTTATGCCAATCCATGCCCTTCCACCCATCGCCAATGGCCCCTCATCCCCTCCATTCCAACCCATGCCCCTCTCCTCACTCCCAATGGTCCCTTATACCCTCCAAGACAACCCATGCTTCTTGACCCAGCCCTACAGACCCTCATAGCCTCTTTGCCAACACATGCCCACACTGCATCCCCATGGCTCCTCATAGCTCTATACAAATTTAGTGTCAGCTCTTTCTAATGCATGACCCCCACTCATTACCATAGCCCCATATAACCTGATGCCAATTTGGTGCCAACCCATGCCTCCACCCACCTCACTTTGTTGCACCCTCCATGTCAACTCACCAGTTATTCACCGTGGGCAGACCTCAGGAACCACGCTGAGATGAAATAAAATAAAGTTCCAAGTATCTACTATAGACTTCATTATAGAAAAAAAACACATTCATAGAAGCCCATTTAATACATTTAAATTCACTCATTTACTTAATCCCTTATAAAAACATTTTTTTTTTGCTTTCAAAGCCCCATATCAAAGAAAGCTAATTCCTTAATAACCTCTTGGAGCTGTCAATCAAACTGTGGACATGCAGCCACCACCACCCCACACACCCCGCCCCCCCCCCACCCCACCCTCCACTGTGATATAGATATGGAAACAGGCAACACTATTGAAACTGCAAGCAATTTTTTTTAAACTCTGAAGAACAGCAGGCTGATTTCTTTCAATATTTAAAGGGCAGGGGATTTAAATGACTTGACAGCTTGGCAGTTCCACAGACCTTATTCACCTTCTACAAACATTTCTGACTATTCTTAAAAATCATAAATCACACACTGCAGGAAATGGGCCTTGGTCCAGTGAAATTTGTGTCTGTTTGAACTCAGCACTGAGTTCAAATGGTCATGTTGGGTTTTAGTTTTCCCCATGTATGTATCCCATCCCATCCCAGGATCTGTCAGACATGGAGATAGGACTTCCCCAGCATCATTCTGGATAAGTGTGGATTCTCCATGACTCTACAAACACCTTACATACACACACACATGATTGTTGAATAGGAACCCTAACAGATTTTCTTCCCCTCTAATGGGCTGAGACACAGTTAACTCATGTCCATACAGGGAATGGCAGTAAGCACATTAAATTAAAGGCTCTTTATTTGAATGAGCAAAACACCTGCAATAAGATAGATGAACTAGTGGCACAATTAGAAATAAATGGTTTAGATCTACTCAACATTACTGTGACACGGTTACATGGTGGCCAAAGTTGGGTAATAACTGTTACGGGGTACACAATATTTCGAAAAGACAAACAGAATGTCAAAGGAAAAGGGATAACCCTGATAGTAAAAGATGACATAGGACAAGACGAAGGATCTTGGCTTAGAAAATCAAAAAGTAGTATCAGTATGGGTGGAGATTAGGAATAACAAGAGTCAGAAAACACTGGCGGAAGTTTATAGGCCCCCTAACAGTAGTTATACTGTTGGACAGAGCATTAAACAAATTATTGGCTTGTGTAACAAAGGCAGTGTAATGACTATGAGGGACTTTAATCTTCATGTAGAAGACTGGACCAATGAAATTAGCAAGGCTAGTCCAGAAAATGAGTTTGTAGAATGTTTTCCTGATAGTTTCCTGGAGCGATATTTTGTGGAACAAACTAGGGATAAAGTCATTTTAATTCTGGGTGTGTGGCAGGGTTAATTAGTGATCTTATAGTAAAAGATCCGCTGGGAACTATGATCATAACATAATATAATTCCAGGGGCAGAATTTTATGTTCCTCTGCCAGTGGGTTTTCAGGCAGGGGTGCTTGTAAAATACTCCAGGTGGCCTTCCTGCCATCCCCTCACTTGCCCCAACTTAAGGGCTGCTTCCTACTGTCTTAATTTTGAGGCTGGCGGGAGGAGGTCAGGGATGGCAGCGGGGACGCACAGTGGGTCTTCCTGCTTGTGCCTTGGGCAGGATGGAGGATTTGCCTCCCTTACAAGTCCACTGTCCATATCGGACAGCACTCCACCCCCTCTACCGGCCCGGCCTCTTCATAAAGACAACATCCCTTTCCCCACTACCCCTAGCCTGGCTTTGACACCCCATCACACCATGAGACCCCTTCGCACATACCTGGTCCTGGACTCCAAGATTTAGAATCTGGGGTCTGCTATAGTCCCAGTCCTGGTTTCTGCTGCCATTAGCTCTGCTGGGACTAGAGAGCTGTCAGCCAATCAGATTCACTGGCAGGTGTCTGAGGTGGGACTTACCCAAGAATGAGGGGCGGAAGTCTGTTCTCCAGCCAATTAATATCCTTCAGAGTCTTAAATGCCCATGGAGCTGCTGTGATCAGCAGGAATGAATTCCCTGAATCTTAAGGTGGCAGGGTGGGAAACCCGACCATTCAAAATATTCTGCCTATGTCAAGTTTGTTAGCAACGTACTCCAATCACAAAAATTAATCTTAAACAAACCCAAAATGAGATAATAGTGACTTCCCTTGGTATCAAGGCAGCATTTGACAGAGTGTGGCATCAAGGAGCCCTAGCAAAATTGGAGTCAATGGGAATCGGGGGAAAAACTGAAGAGTTTTGCTAGTTGGAGTCATACCTAGCACAAAGAAAGATGGTTGTGGTTGTTGGAGGTCAGTCATCTCAGCTCCAGGACATCACTGCAGGAGTTCCTCAGGGTAGTATCCTCGGCCCAGCCATCTTCAGCTGCTTCATCAATGACCCTCCTTCTATCATAAGCTCAGAAGTGGGATGTTTGCTGATGAATGCACAATGTTCAGCACCATTCATGACTCCTCAGATACTGAAGGAGTTCATGTCCAAATGCAGCAAAACCTAGACAATACCAAGGCTTGGGCTAACATGTGGCAAGTAATGTTCATGCCACACAAGTGCCAGGCTATGACTATGTCAACAAGAAGTCTCATGGCATCAGGTCAAACATGGGCAAGGAAAATTCCTGCTGATTATCATGCACCACCCTCCCTCAAGTGATGAATCAGTGCACCCCCATGTTGAACACCATTTGGAGGAAGCACTGAGGATGGTAAGGACGCAGAATGTACTCGGGGTGGGAGACTTCAATGTCCAGCGCTACTACTGACCGAGCTGGTTGAGTCCTAAAAGACATAGCTGCTAGACTGGGTCTGCAGCAGGTGGTGAGGGAACCAACAAGAGGGAAAAACATACTTGACCTCATCCTCACCAACCTGCCTGCCGCAGATGCATCTATCCAGGACAACGTTAGTAGGAGTATGACCACTGCGCAATCGTTGTGGTAGTGATGACCCGCCTTCCACATTTAGGATACCCTCCACTGTGTTGTGTGGCAGTGCCACTGTGCTAAATGGGATAGGTTTCGAACAGATCTGGCAACTCAAGACTGGGCATCCATGAGGTGCTGTGGGCCATCACCAGCAGCTGAATTGTACTCGAACACAATCAGTAACCTCATGGCATATCCCCAAACTACCATTACCATCAAGCCAGGGGATCAATCAAGGTTTAATGAAGAGCACAGTAGGGCATGCCAGGAGTAGCATCAGGCATATCTAAAAATGAGGTGCCAACCCAGTTAAGCTATAACACAGGACTACTTTCGTGCCAAATAGCATACGCAGCAAGTGATAGACAAGGTTATGCGATCTCACAACCAATGGGCCAGGTCTAAACTCTGAGTCCTGCCATATCCAGTCATGAATGGTGATGACAATTGAACAACTCACTGGAGGAGAAGGCTCCACAAATATCCTCATCCACAATGATGGAGGTGCTCAGCACATCAGTGCAAAAGATAAGGCTGAATCATTTGCAACAATCTTCAGCCAGAAGTACTGAGTGGATGATCCATCTCGGCCTCCTCCAGAGGTCCCCAGCATCACAGATGCCAGTCTTCACCCAATTCAATTCACTCCACATGAGATCAAGAAATGGCTGAAGGCACTGGATACTGCAAAGGCTACCAGTCCTGACAATATTCCGGCAATAGTGCTAAAGACTTGTGCTCCAGAACTTGCCACCCCTGCCCAGAGCCAAGTTGTTCCAGTACAGCTACAACACTGGCATCTACCCGGCTACGTGGAAAATTGCCCAGGTATGTCCTGTACACAAAAAGTAGGACAAATCCAACCCAGTCAATTACCACCCCATCAGTCTACTGTCAATCATCAGTAATATAAAGGAAGGAGTCATCAACAGTGCTATCAAGTGGCATTTGCTTTGCAATAACCTGCTCACTGACGCCCAGTTTGGATTCTGCCAGGGCCACTCAGCTCCTGACATCAATACAGCCTTGATTCAAACATGGAGAAAAGAGCTGAACTCTTTGAGGTGAGAGTGACTGCCCTTGACATTAAGGCAGCATTTGACAGAGTGTGGCATCAAGGAGCCCTAGCAAAACTGGAGTTAATGGGAATCAGGGGGAAAACTCTCTGCTGGTTGGAGTCATACCTAGCACAAAAGAAATTGGTTGTGGTTGTTGGAGGTCAGTCATCTCAGCTCCAGGACATTACTGCAGGAGTTCCTCAGGGTAGTGTCCTCAGCCCAACCATCTTCAGCTGCTTCATCAATGACCTTCCTTCCATCATGAGGTCAGAAGTGGGGATGTTCGCTGATGATTGCACAATGTTCTGCACCATTTGCGACTCCTCAGATACTGAAGCAGCCCATGTCCAAGTGCAGCAAGGCCTGGACAATATCCAAGATTGGGCAGACAAGTGGCAAGTACATTCACACCACATAAGTGTCAGGCAATGACCATCTCCAACAAGAGAGAATCCAACCCCTTGATGTTCAATGGCATTCCATCACTAAATCCCCCACTGTCAACATCTTTGAGATTATCATTGACCAGAAACTGAACAGGACTAGCCATATAAATACTGTGACTACAAGAGCAGGTCAGAGGCTAGGAATCTTGCAATGATAACTCACCTCCTGACTCCCCAAAGCCTGTCCACCATCTATAAGGCATAAATCAGGATTGTGATGGAATACTCCCCACTTGCCTGGATGCGTGAAGCTCCCACAACATTCAAGAAACTTGACACTGTCAAGGACAAAGCAGCTTGCTTATTGGCACCACATCCATAAACATTCATTCCCTCCACCACCGACGCACAGTAGCAGCAGTGTGTACCATCAACAGGATGCACTGCAGGAACTCACCAAAGCTGCTTAGACAGCACCTTCCAAATCCACGACCACTACCATCTAGAAGGACAAGGGCAGCAGATAGATGGGAACACCACCATCTGGAAGTTCCCCTCCAAGTCACTCACCATCCTGACTTGGAAATATATTGCCGTTCCTTCACTGTTGCTGGGTCAAAATCCTGTGACTCGCTCCCTAACAGCATTGTGGGTGTACCCATACCATATGAACTGCAGCGGTTCAAGAAAGCAGCTGACCATCACCTCCTCAAGGGCAATTAAGGATGGGCAATACTGACCTTGCCAGCAATGACCACATCCCAGAAGTGAATTAAAAAAAACATCGGTATGAGGAGAGAATTGGCTAAGGTTGATTGGGTAAATAGATTTAAGGTATGGAGGTAAATAAACAGTGGGAAACATTTAAAGAAACAATCAAAATGTTCAACAAAAATATGTTCCATGGCAAAGCAAAACTTCAGTGAGAAAGATACATCCATCAAGAAATTAAGGATAGTATCAGATTAAAAGAGCATTATAATGTTCTAGTAATTATGGTTTATTTAGAGTAATTTGTGTTTAGTTGCTGCTGAGCATATTGTAAATAAACTTGATGTTTCCAGCCAAGAAGTTTCTGCAGATCTACTCCATCACTAATTGTACAACTTGGCCACCCTACAACAAACTGGTAATGAGGATAAAACAGGATTGAACAGAAGAAATCAAGTTAAAAGGAGGGAAATGTACTCACCAGGTATGCTGTCACTTTAACTTAAAGAAGAAATGGTTCCCATTACAAATGGCTGAGAAACTTCCTGGAGCACTCCCAAGATTAAAAAAAAACAAAGCTGCAAGACCCGTGCGTGAGAATCCACAAGGCTGCTGAGCAAATTGGGAAAAGGAAGAGAATCTGCACTTAAGTGTAGGATGGGTGGCAGCCCTGCAGGCTCAGTAGGTTAGAGAATCTGGCACACAGCTTGCAAGTTGAAAAGGGGGTCACTCAGGGAAGAAAGCAGCACTCCATTTTAAATTGTTTTAAAAAAGGCCCGATTGGACCACTGGGTCTCCCGAAGTGCCGGATGTCCAACATCATAAGAATTTGCAGAGTAAAAGGGGAAAACACTGCAGAATTGCATAGAAAAGGGTGAAGAAATCGCTGCTGTGTTTTTTCTGAACAGGAATGAAGTTTTATAAAGTTAAAAGAGAAGAAGGCCCACGATCACAGGGTTCCCACCAAAACCCAAAAAGCACGGGAAACACAGCACAGAAAAGCCGACAGCTGCAGACAGCCTGAGTAAAAAAGACAGTGACTTCTCTTAAAGTGGCAATACATTTAAAGTGATAAATATAAGAAAAATGGCTATGGGCAGAAAATTAGAAGAGACCCCAGAGAGGGGACAACTCTACGGATGGCTACCAGAAACCCCAGAGTGAGGGCAACTCTGCGGAAGGCAACAAGAGACCCCAGAGAGAGGGCAATTCTGACGAAGGGAATAAGAGACCCCAGAGAGAGGAAAACTCCGTCAAGTGCAATAGGAGACCCCAGAGGGAGGGCAACAAGAAATTAAAGAGTTGAAATAAATTAAATTGTCCTTCAAGATCAAATGCAAAAGGAATGTGTCACCGTTCAGCAACATGAAGACATGAAGACTGTCTTAAACTGTAGAATGGAAGCACAGTAGAAGAAAATCGAAGAGGGCTCAGGGGAAACCCTGGTATTTGGAGAGGGGTCAGGGGAAGCCCTGGTAATCAGAGAAGGCTCACAAGAAGCCAATGAGTCGTGTATAGCTGGATGCAGCCAGGAGACAGGAGTTCGGATAAACTCCAAGGCAGTGGCAGCTCAATGAAGCTAGCTGCCTAGCAAAGAGCTGAAGAATCAGCTAAATGAAGCCAAAGAGGCTTTGGAAGCTAAAGTCGTAGAATTTTCCAAGAAGCAGACAGATAATGTAATTTTGGGAGACTCAGCCACTAGCTCAGACAAGTTGAGCTTGCACCTGAGAGAAGTTGGCCAATAGTGAAGCCAAAAAGAAGGAAGAGAATAAAGTCTGTGCTAGAAAAAATAAAAGTGCACATTCCGAGCGAGGGAGGTAATCTATTTGGGTCACCGGGTAGATTCACAGGGCCTCCACCCGATTGAGGAGATACTGGGAGCCATTAGAGATGCACCTGTGCCAAAGAACGCTTCAGAGCTCAAATTATTCTTAGGGATGATCAACTATTATGGGCAGTTCTTACCTAATTTGTCTACAGTGCCGGCCCCCTTGCATTCTCTACTCAAAAAGAACCAACATTGGTCTTGGGAGGCGCCCCAGAAAAAAGCTTTCATAAAGGTGAAACAATTGTTGCTTTATCCAATCTGTTAGTACATTATAACCAGTTATGACCAGCCGAAAGAATTGGTGCTGACATGTGATGTATCTCCCTACAGAGTGGGAGCAGTGCTCTCTCATCGGATGGACAATGGCACGGAACGGCCAATAGGTTACATATCAAGAACACTCACCACAGTAGAAAAGGAATGCTCACAGATAGAAAAAGAAGGCCTGTCCATCATCTTTGGTGTCAAGAAATTTCACCAGTACGTACACAATTTTACAATTGTTTCAAATCACAATCATTACTAGGATTGCTTAATGAGGAAAACGCTATACCACCCATAGCCTCAGCAAGAATACAATTCTGGCAGCATACAAATACACTTGTACATAGGCCTGGCAATCAAATTGTAAATGCCGATGCCCTAAGTTATTTGCGTTTACAAGAAAATGACGAGCACGTCCCAGCTCCACAGGAACTTGTGTTACTGTTACATTTCTTAGATTCCTCGCTGGTACGTACTCGACAGCTCAGAGACTGGACAAGTCGGGACCCAGTCCTACCTCAAGTATGAGATCAAGTGCTACATGGTTGGTCAGGGAGCTCGTATCTGACAAAATGAACCATACTTCAATGGAAGATATGAAACAACCAGTCAGGATGGCATCTTATTGTGGGAAGCACAAGTGATAGTTCCTCCAAAGGTAAGGGAGCCATTATTAGTTGAATTACACAGTGCCCATCCAGGAATTTCCTGAATGAAAACCATAGTACGCAGCTATCTATGGTGGACAGGAATGGATAGTGAAATAGAGGGCAGAATTTTATGGCCCTGTTTCGGCAGGAACTGGGCCGTAAAATGCGGCAGGCCATTATAAATCCCATTGATGACAGCGGGAACATTAAATCCCGCTGTCTTAAAATTCTGCCCAGAGAGTTTAGTAAAGCACTGTGTGCAATGTCAGCAACTGCAAAAGTTACCTGTGACAGCTCTATTACACCCACAGGAGTGGCCAGGTAGCCCCTGGGTGTGGTTACACATTGACCACATTGGACCTTTCCTAGGAACATTGTTTCTGCTCATTGTCAATGCCCATTCAAAATGGTTGGACAGTTATGAGGTGAAGTCACCAATGTCGGCCGCTACAGTTGAGAAATGACATCAGAGATTTACCATTCATGGACTACCAGAAGTAGTTGTTTCTGATAACGGCACAGAATTTACAAGTGCTGAGTTTCAACGGTTTATCAGCCTCAACGGTATCACTCATGTGAAAACTGCACCGTACCACCCTTCATCAAACGGTCTGACCGAAAGGGTGGTTCAAGCGTTCAAGGCAGGTATGAAAAGCTGACTGGCAACCAAGCTAGCATACTTTTTCATTAAGGACTGTCTCTCACACAACATGAGGTGTCACACCTGTGGAGTTATTGTTGTAACGCTGCTTTGGGATGAGTTTGAGCTTAATAATGCCGAATTTAGAGGGGAAGGTGAATAGGAGTCAGGGGAGCCCAGAAAACTAGGCATGACTGGATAGTCACGAAAGGAAATTTACCGTGGGAGAACCGATATACATGAAGAACTTCAGGGAAAGACCAAAGTGGTTACTGGGTGAAATAACTGGACCTCTATTAGACCACATGGAGGTGGAAGGCCGGATCATCTGTAAACATGTGGACCATTTAAGGAAGAGAGAGATAAATCACAGATTTATCTGAGTGTATTTAAGACCGAGATAGATAGGTTCCTGATCGGTAAGGGGATCAAAGTTTATGGGGAGAAGGCGGGAAAATGGGGTTGAGAAACTTATCAGCCATGATTGAATGGCGGAGCAGACTCGATGGGCCGAATGGCCTAATTTCTGCTCCTATGTCTTATGGTCTTATTTGGTTCCACCAGTGATCATGACCAGGTCTGCATTTCCTGTTGAGGATACTCAACCCAGGACTGACATGTCTGATGTTCCTGTAAGAGTTGAGGATACAGAACTGCAAGTTCCCGCCGAAGCACTGATGTTCAGGCAACTCCGGAAAAGGAGGTTCCTGACAAAGAATCTGAAGTTTTGGAGCTGTGAAGTTCCACGTGTACCAGGAAGCCACCTGAAAGACTGAACTTGGAAATTCCTTACCCAGTGTAAATATTATGTTGTCTTGAAAAATATGTAATTGTAAATATAATATGTATAGCTGAGTTAAAGGGGTAGGAAGGTAGTAATTATGGTTTTATTTCGTATATAATGTACCTTTAAGAATATTACTTGTTAGGATAGATCACATGATTTGTAGTAACCAATAGGAGAGTAGCATGGGCTACCTCAGAGTCAGTGCAGAGATAGAGTTGGAGTTGAAAGCACACGTGCTGTGTACATTTTAAATAAACTCAATGTTTCCACCCAAGAAGTATCTGCAGAGCAACTCTATCATTAATACTACAGTCCATTCTACAACAAATGTTGCAAAGAATAAGAGTAAAGCTGAGATGGGATTGTTTTAGAAACAAGCAAAAGGCCACTAAAAAGTTGATGAAAAGATAAAATAAAAAATACGAAAGCAAACTAACCAGGAATATAAAAACACATTTTAAAAGACAGTTTTAAAAAATTCATTCACAGGATGTGGACTTCGCTGGCTGGGCCAGCATTTATTGCTCATCCCTAGTTGCCTTTGAGAAAATCAAGGTGATCTGTCTTCTTGAACCACTGCAGTCCATGTGGCGTAGGTACACCCACTGTGCTGTTAGGGAGTTCCAGGGTTTTGACTCAGTGACAGTGAAGGAATGGCAATATATTTCCAAGTCAGGATGGTGAGCGACTTGGAGGGGAACTTGCAGGCAGTGGTGTTCCCATGTGTCTGCTGCCATTGTCCTTCTAGATGATAGTGGTTGTGGGTATAGAAGGTACTGTCGAAAGACCCTTGGTGAATTCCTGCAATGTATCTTGTAGATGGTACACACTGCTGCCACTGTGCGTCGGTGGTGAAAGATGTGAAAGTTTGTAGATGGGGTGCCAATCAAGTGGGCTGCTTTGTCCTTGACGATGTCAAGCTTCTTGAGCTGCACTCATCCAGGCAAATGGGAAGTATTCCATCACACTCATGACTTGTGCCTTACAGATGATGGACAGGCTTTAGGAAGTCAGGAAGTGAGTTGCACATCACACGATTCCTAGCCCCTGACCTGCTCTTGTAGCCACAGTATTTCTATAGCTAGTCCAGTTCAGTTTCTGTCAATGGTAATCCCCAGGATGTTGATAGTAGGGGATTCATTGATAGCAATGTCATTGAACATCAAGCGGCGATGGTTGGATTTTCTCTTGTTGGAGTTGCCTGACATTTGTGTGGTATGAATGTTACTTGCCACTTGTCAGCCCAAGCCAGGATATTGTCCAGCTCTTGCTGCATTTGGACATGGATTGCTTCAGTATCTGAGGAGCCGCGAATGGTGTTGAACATTGTGCAATCATCAACGAACATCCCACTTCTGACCTCATGATGGAAGGAAGGTCATTGATGAAGCACCTGAAGATGGTTGGGCTGAGGACACTACCCTGAGGAACTCCTACAGTAATGTCTTGGAGGTGAGATGACTGAGCTTCAACAACCACAACCATCCTCCTTTGTGTTAGGTATGACTCCAACCAGTGGAGAGTTTTCCCCTGATTCCTTTTGACTCCTGTTTTGCTAGGGCTTCTTGATGCCACACTCAGTCAAATGCTGCCTTGATGTCAAGGGCAGTCACTCTCACCTCGCCGCTGGAGTTCAGCTCTTTTGTCCATGTTTGAGCCAAGGCTGTAATAAGGTCAGAAGCTAAGTGACCCTGGCAGAATCCAAACTGAGTGTCAGTTAGCAGGCTATTGTTAAGCAAGTGCTGCTTGATAGCACTGTTGATAACTCCTTCCATCACTTTGCTGATGATCGAGAGTAGATTGATAAGGTGATAATTGGCCTGGTTGGATTTGTCCTGCTTTTTGTTGACAGGACATACCTGGGCAATTTTCCACACTGCTGGGTGGATGCCAGTATTGTAGCTGTACTGCAACAGCTTGGCTAGGAGTGCAACAAATTCAGGAGCTCAAGTCTTCAGTACTATTGCCAGAATATTGTCAGAGCCCATAGCCTTTGCAGTATCCAGTATCTTCAGATAAAAGCAAAATACTGTTGATGCTGGAGATCTAGAACAAAAACAAAAATTCCTGGAAAAACTCAGCAGGTCTGACAGCATCTGCGGAGAGGGATACAGTTAACATTTTGAGTCCGAATGACTCTTCATCAGAACCAAGGAAAAATAGAAAAGAGGTGAAATATAAGCTGGTTTAAAGGGGGGGTGGGACAGATAGAGCTGGATAGAGGGCCAGTGATAGGTGGAGATTGCCAAAAGATGTCATAGATAAAAGGACAAAGAGATGTTGACGGTGGTGATTGCCAAAATATCACCACCGTCAACACCTCTTTGTCCTTTTGTCTATGTTTTTGTTTTTGTTCCAGTCTCTTCAGCTGTTTCTTGATATCATGTGGAGTGAATCGAATTGGGTGAAGACTAGCATCTATGATGCTGTGGGCCTCCGGAGGAGGCCGAGACGGAACATCCACTCGGCATTTCTGGCTGGAAATTATTGCGAATGCTTCAGCCTTATCTTTTGCACTGATGTGTTGGGCTCCTCCATCATTGGGGATGGGGATATTTGTGGAGCCTCCCTCTCCAGTGAGTTGTTTAATCATCCATCAACATTTAGGACTGGATGTGGCAGGACTGCAGAGCTTAGATCTGATCTGTTGGTTGTGGATTCACTTAGCTCTATCTATCATTTTTTGCTTATGCTGTAGTCCTGTGTTGTAGCTTCACCAGATTGACACCTCATTTTTAGGGATGCCTGGTGCTGCTCCTGGCATGCTCTCCTACACTCTTCATTGAACCAGAGCTGATCCCCTGGCTTGATAATAATGATAGATTGGGGGATATGCTGGGCCAACAGGTTACAGGTTGTGGTTGAGCACAATTCTGCTGCTGCTGGTGGCCCACAGCACTTCATGGTTACCCAGTCTTGAGCTGCTAGATCTGTTCAAAATCTACCCCATTTAGCACGGTGGTAGTGCCACACAACAACATGGAGGGTATCCTCATCAGGAAGATGGGACTTCATCTCCATAAGGGCCATATGGCTGTCACTCCTACCGGTACTGTCATGGACAAATGCATCTGCGGCAGGCACATTGGTGAGGATGATGTCAAGTATGGTTCCCTTACCATCTGGACTCTGCCAGCTCAGTCTGTAGTGCTGTTACCAAACTGCATATTCTGTACCCTTGCCACCCTCAGTGCTTTCTCTAACTGGTGTTCAACATAGAGGAGTATTGATTCGTCAGCTGAAGGGCACAGTACATGGTAATCAGCAGGTGGTTTCCTTGCTCATGTTTGTCCTGATGACTATGGCGTCCAGAGTCGATGTTGAGAACTCCCAGGGCAACTCCCTCCTGACTGTATACCACTGTGCCACCACCTCTGCAGGGTGGACAGGACATACCCAGGAATGGTGATGGTGGTGTCTGGGACCTTATCTGTAAGGTAATTCCATGAATGTGACTATATCAGGCTGCTGCTTGACTAGTCTGTGAGACTCACAGGGTCGATACTTTGCCGTTGTCATTTCCAGTGCCTAGGTCAATATACAGGTGGTCCGTATATTCTTGTTGGCTTTGTAGCAGTTTGATACAACTCACTGGCCATGTCATTTAAGAGTCAACCACATTGCTGTGAGCCTGGGGTCACATGTAAGCCAGAGCGGGTAAAGAAGAAGAATGGGTTTTTACAGCAATCAACAATGGCTTCATGGTCATTACCAGACTTTTAATTCCAGATTTTTATTGAATTCAAATTTCACCATTTGTACCCATGTCTCCAGAGTTACCCTGGATTACCAGTCCAGTGACAATACTACTACACCACCGCTTCCCCAGTATATAAAACAGCATTCAGTCTTGGGCTGATAAGTGGCAAGTAACATCTGTGTCACACAAGTGCCAGGTAATGATCAGTTCCAACAGGTGAGAATCCAACCATCTTCTCTTGACATTCAATGGCATTACCATGACTGAATCCTGCACCACCAACATCCTGGGATTTACCACTGTGACCAGAAACTGACCTGGACGAGTCATATGAATACTGTAGCCACAAGAGTAGGTCAGAGGCTGGGAATTCTGCAGAGAATAACTCACCTTCTGAATCCCCAAAGCCTGTCCACCATCTATATGGCACAAGTCAGGAGTGTGATGGAATACTCTCCACTTGCCTGGATGAATGTAGCTCCCACAACACTCAAGAAGTTCAAACCTTCCAGGACAAAGCAGCCACTTGATTGGCACCCCATACACCACTTCCAACATCCACTCCCTCCATCACAAATGCACTGTGGCAGCAGTGTTCATCATCTACAAGATGCACTGCAGCAACTCAGCAATGCTTCTTAGACAGCACCTTCCAACCTTATGACCTCTCCCATCTAGAAGGATAAGGGCAGCAGATGCATGGGAACACCACCACCTGGAAGTTCCCCACCAAACCACACACCATCATGACCTGGAACTATTTCGCCATTCCTTCATTGCCACTGGGTCAAAATCCTGGAACTCTATCCCTTACAGCGCAGTGATATACCTACACCACCTGGACTTCAGCGGTTCAAGAAGGCAGCTCACCATCACCTTCTCAAGGGCAATTAGGGATGAGCAATTAATACTGGCCTAGGCAGTGATGCCCACGTCCCATGAATGAATTAAAAAAACTACAAAAAGGAAGAGTGTAGCTAAAATAACATTGGTCCGTTAGAATCAGAGACAGGAGAAATTATCATGGGGAATGAGGAAATGGCAAAGTCATTGAACAAATATTTTGTGTCTGTCTTCACAGTAGAAGACCTATGTTTCATACCAGAAATAGACAGCAATCTAGGTGTTAAAAAGAGCATATTAAGGAGATTAAGATCAGAGAAAAAATACTGGAGAAACCTAAGAGAATAAAATCTGACAAATCCCCAGGAGCTGATGGCCTACATCCTAGGGTTCTAAAAGAAATGTCTGCAGAGATAGTGAATGCTCTGGATATGATTTCCCAAAATTCCCTAGATTTTGGAATGGTCCCAGCAGATTGGAAGTTGGCAAATGTAACACCACTATTCAAGAAAGGAGGGAGAGAGAAAACAGGAAACTACAGGCCAGTTAGCCTGACATCAATTGTCGGGAAAGTGCTGGTACCTGTTGCTAAGGAAATATTAACAATGCATTGAAGGCAGTGAAGGGTCACTAAGTTGGCCCCAGGGATGAGGGTGTTGACTTATAATGAGAGGCTGAGCAAATTGGGTCTGTGTTCTCGGGGGTTTGTAAGGTTGAGAGGTGATCTCATTGAAACATACAGGATTCTGAGGGAGCTTGACAGGATAGACAGTGAGAGATTGTTTCCGTTCACTGGGGAATCTAGAACACGGAGGCACAGTGTCAGGATAAGGGGCTGATCATTTGGGATTGAGATGAGGGAAAATATCTTCATTTAAAGGGTTGTGAATCTCTGGAATTCTCTATCCCAGAGGGTTGTGGATGAACCATCTCTGATTGTATTTAAGACTGGGATAGGCAGATTTTTACTCTTTCAAGGAATCAAGGAAAAGGGGAAGGGCAGGAAAGTAGCATGAAGTCAAGATCAACCACGATTCTATTGAATGGTGGAGCAGGCTCCTGTTCTTGTCTCTAGTGTTTACATCTGGAATAAGCCTGGAATACTTTGGTCCATACGGCACTTTGCATTTCTACCAGTTGTTACACTAACTGCTTTATAAACTTGTCAGGTCTCAGTCACAGTTTCTCAGTGGTACAAACAATGCTGGCTTATCTTTTCTGTTCAACAGACTGCTGTTTACCACGTGGTGTCAAGGAGGCAAAATCCGAGGCAAATTTCCTGCCTATCACAGCATCAGACAGCTCTGTTGAGGGGGGTATGGAGGAATTGGCAGTGTCTCTGCTTTCGATAGAGGTTCCCGTTATGGAGCTCGAGGAGAATGTGGAATATAAACCTCCACAGCATCTGATCACCAAACCACTGTGTAAATTACAGAAAAGCATTTCATTTGCAGGCTTTCAAAATGTACCAGTTATGACCAGGAGAACGACTTCACTAACAGATGACTTGGTCCATCTGCATGGAAAAACCTCAGGCATGGAGATTCCCTATGTGTCGTCGTCAGTGATCAACAACCTAATTTCACAGCCACCAGAAATATACTCTCAACGTTCACAGCCACAAGACACTGACTCTCCACATCCTTTGCCATTAATCATGGACTCCCCATATCTCTTGCCATCAGAAACTGAACTTCAGCAACTAGACACTGACCCTCAGAGTTTACCATCATCGGATACTGATTTTCAGAGTCCATGGCCACCAGCTACTGACCGCCAGAGTTCACCATCATCGGTTACTGACCTTCAGAGGCCGCAGCCACCAGATATTGACACTCAGAGTTCACCATCATCAGACACTGACTCTCAGAGTTCATGGCCACCAGACATTGACCCTCAGAGTTCACCATCATCAGACATTGACTCTCAAAGTCCATGGCAATCAGATACTGACACTCAGAGTTCACTATCATCAGAAGCTGACCATCAGAGTCCACAGCAATTAGACACTGACTTGCCTCATCTCTCTCTATTTCTCTGGGACTCCCCCAGTCTCTCAACATCAGTCACGGACTCCCTACTTTTCCCATCATCAGTCATGGAATCTCCACATCTCTCATCATCAGGCACGGACTCTCCACATTCCCCAACACCAGTCACGGACTCCCTATATCTCCAGTCATCAATCACGTACGGCCTACATCTCCCACCATCAGGCCTGGAATCCCAACATCTCCCATCATCAGTCATGGAATCCCAACATCTCCCGCCACCAGTCACAGATTTTCATATCTACCGCCATCAGTCACGAACTCCCACATCTCCTACTACCACTCATGGACTCCCCACAATTCCCGCTATCACTCACAGACTCCCCACAACTCCTGTCATCATTTATCGACTCCCTACATCTTCTGCTACCAGTTATGAACTCCCCACACTTCCTGCCATCACTCATGGACTCCCCACATCTCGTACCATCACTCATAGACTCCCCACATCTCGTGCTATCAGTCATGGACTCCCCACATCTCCTGCCATCAGTCATGGACTCCCCACATCTCCTGCTATCAGTCATGGACTCCCCACATCTCCTACCATCACTCATAGACTCCTCACATCTCCTGCTATCAGTAATGGACTCCCCACATCTCCTGCCATCAGTCATGGACTCCCCACATCTCCTGCTATCAGTCATGGACTCCCCACATCTCCTACCATCACTCATAGACTCCCCACATCTCCTGCTATCAGTCATGGACTCCCCACATCTCCTGCCATCAGTCATGGACTCCCCACATCTCCTCCTATCAGTCATGGACTCCCCACATCTCCTACCATCACTCATAGACTCCCCACATCTCCTGCTATCAGTCATGGATTTCCCACGTCTCCTACCATCACTCATAGACTCCCCACATCTCCTGCTATCAGTCATGGACTTCCCACATCCCTGCCATCAGTCATGGACTTCCCATGTCTCCTGCCATCAAATACTGAGTTCCCATGTCTCTTGCCATCAGATATTGACTTGCCACATCACTTGCCATCAGTCATGCACAGTCAGCCCCCATCATTAGTCATAGTGTCATCACAAGCATTCAACACAAGCTTTCAATCATAACCAATGCTATTTTTGGCATATCTGTGCCAAGATGTATCGTGCATTGATCACACAGGACAAAAGAAATGCCTACTGTGCAGGTCTTTCAGCACATTAGGCTCTTCTGCGATGGAAGCAGAGCAGCTATCAGTCCCTGAATTGCTGTGCTAATCACTGGTAATTAGCTGTTGTAAGGTAGAATGGGAGTAGCCAATGACATCTGCACAACCAGACACCATCAGCTTATCGGAACTGCAGATGGATAAAATTTCCTGGTGTCTGTCTCAGGTACTCTAACCTGTAACTCAGATAGTGAAGAGGCCTCAGCTTCCTAATTAGATATTGGGACTTTTCAGTAACAAAACAACCATTTTTGATTTTTATTTTGTGCAGCTTCGGTTGATTACTATTGTACAGCAAAAACATTTTGGCTTCAAGAAAATTTTCGTATCTAAAACAATAAAGTGCAGCTCTACAATAAGGCACAGTCTGACTGAGATAAATGATGGTGTCCATCACCTAATCTCAAGCTTACAGCACAAAAAACTATCAAATAATTGGGAATGAGTCACATGGAGGGTAACCAGAAAATAATGATATTAGGGGAGGGGAGGAGGTGGATAAACAAAGGTAACCAGGTTGAGAACACATTGCGAACATCTATGAATTAGATGCTTGGAGAGTAACCAGAATATACTCACAATAAGAATTAACATTAAAAAAGGCATATGACGAGAAACCAGTAACTAGGCAAATGGAGGGTAACCAGGTAGTAGGCACGTGGAGCCTAGTCAGGAAGTAGGCACTGTGAGAGTAACCACAATATAGTTGCATGGAGAGCAATACTGAAATAGAAACGTGGAGAGTAACCATGTAATAGTTACATGAATTGTAACCAGGAAATATTGACAGGAGGGTAACCAGAAAATAAGCACATAGAGAGTAACCAGCAAAAAAGTATATGGCAAGTAAGCAGGGCATGAATTGCAATCAACTAGAAAGTCGACTAGAAAGAAAGGAAGAAATAGTCACATAGATTAATCAGGAAAAGATTATATAACAGAGTAATTAACAAATAGGTTTGGATCGTTACCAGGAATTATGCCTGAAGATTGACCAAGAAATACACACATGGGTTAGGGACACAGATGGTAACCACAAAATTGAAATCTAGAGATGGTCATAATGAACAGAATTGAGGAAATAGGACATGGGGAATAACCAGGAAACAGGGACATGAAGGCTGGGATTTTCCGCTCCCATTCACAAAGGGTGTCATGGCGGGCAGGAGTGCAAAATATCATGAGAAGGCCAAAAATTGGCTTTATGTCATCATAAAACCAGGTCATGATTGTGTGCTCCAGCCGCAGCACATTGGGAACATCATTTCAAAATATTTCCACCTCATTATAAGAACTCATCACTGGAATGATCCCCCCATGCTGGATCATCCAGGCACACTGGTGTGCAATTAGAATGGTGTGTTTCACAATGGTATATAAACAACATGCACCTGGTGACTTGCACTTTGCTCGTCACTTCGAGGTTAGTTTGCCTATCTTGCATCGCGTAGCATTCGCAGGAATCAGCATCAGGCTTTGCAGGCAGCATTACATCACTTTCAGGGGGTTGTCACAGACAAGTCTTTACCTACCAGACCAGTGGTAAGGCAGGCGGGCAGCTGGCCTCAGGCAGAAGAAGGCTACCCTGATATTAATTGAACAGAAGAGGAAGGTAAAGGGGATAAAAAAATGAAGTAACTGCAGGACTCTTATTATTCGTCGACTGGATGTGGCGGATCCCTGTGGAGTAATCCAGTCAGCTTCACTCCCCCGCTTGATCCCCACAGCCCTGTAAGTTGATTTCCTTCAAATGCTCATCCAATTTCCTTTTGAAATCATTGATTCCACCAACCTTGTGGGCAGTGAGTTCCAGGTCATTACCATTCACTGCATAAAATGTTTTTCTCATATTCCCCCTGCATCTCTTGCCCAAAATCTTAAATCTGTGTCCTCTCTTCCTTGTACCAGCAATTAATGGAAACAGTTTTTCTTTGCCTACCTTGTCCAAATCTGTCATAATCTTGTACACCTCTATCAAAACTTTCCTTAATTTCCTTTCTTCCAATGAGAACAACCCCTACTTTTCTAACCTAACATTGTATGTAAAATCCTCCATCCTTGAACCATTCTGGTAAATCACTTCTGCACCCTCTCAAGGACCTTTACATCCTTCCTAATGCATTATACAAGTTCAACATAATTTCCCTACTTTTGTCCTCAATGCTTCTATTTATGAAGTCAAAGTGAGCAAACACAGAGACAGCAGCTGATCACTGAGTACAACTGGTCACAGAGTGTGAGCTTAGGAATTTGGTGGGTGAGGGAGGAGGTTCTATTCACATTAGTAGATACCTTTGAGTTTAAAAGAGCATGGAAAGTGGCAGATCAGTTTGAAAGAGCTAGAGGGCTCAGTCTGTGGACCGGCCATGTTCTGATCAAAATTCAAAGTGTGACATCACAGAGAAACAGGTAAGTGATTGGTTGGTGAGTATATTGCTTATTTGTCTTTCAAAGCTTGGGTGATTTAGTTGTAATTTTAAGATTTCATTCGTAGTAGTAAGGTTTACCAGCGGAAGCAAAGCTTATTATGAGCAATATGATCCAGGTTTCTGGTCTCCGGTTTCTAATAAATAGTCTTTAAAGTAAAGTTAAGCCATGACAGGGAAGCTTGGCCTATCCTGTAACATGAGGAAAGTCGTGACATTTCCTGTGGCCTAGATGAGCACGTGTGCATGAAGTGTCACCAGCTGTAGAAACCTGAATTCAAGGTCTCGGAAGTTCATCGATGGCTGGAGTCACTGTGGCGCATCCATGAGGCTGAGAACTATGTGGATAGTGTGTTTAGGTAGATGGTCATGCTGCAGGTTAAGGGAGTACATGCAGAGAGGGAATAGGTGACCGCCAGACACTGTAGGAGGACTACGCAGGTAATATAGGAGTCCCCTGAGTACAGCTCTCTCAGTATCTAGTTTTCTGTTTGGATAATGGTGTGGGTGATGGTTCCTTGGAGGAGTGCAGCCAGAGCCAAGTCCATGGCATGATGGGTGGCTCAGCTGCGCAGAACGGGAGGAAGAAGAATCGAAGAGCAATAGCGGTAGAGGATTCAATTGGTAGGGGAACAGACAACTGTCTCTGCGGCTGTAAATGTGACTCAGTGGAATGTGCCTCCCTGGTGCTAGGGTCAAGGATGGCACTGAGCGGATGTGGGTTATTCTTATGGAGGAGGGCGAACAGCCACAGTCATGATCCACATTGGTACCAACATCATAGTCAGAAAGAGGGGTGAGTTCTTGATTTTAGAGAGCTAAAAAAAAATTAAAAAGTAGGATTTGAAAGGCAGTAACCTCAGGGTTAGTCCCAGTGCAACATGCGAAGGAAAAACAATGTGATGATGGATGTTATTTTTTAAAATATTTTTGGGAATATGGTGGTATTCTGTAAAGAAGCTGTGTGTGTGTGTATGCGTGTGTGTCTGTCCCTGATTAATTAAACTGAGGAATGTTAATAAAGACAGCTTGTCTGTGAGATCTGAGAGATAAAAGGGGAAAGGTGTTAGGTTCTTGCATTAGTGATGAGAGGTTATTATGAAATTGGATTTACAAGTAAATAGGTTGGATTTAAAATTTGTATATGTAGTAAGTGGAGACTTGGGTTTTCAGCTGTTGAATTTCAAAGGGAAGTTTAGAAATGACAAGGAACTTTTACAACTTACAAAGATTTCAGGGGAAGGTATATTAAATTTTATTGAACTAAAAGTAGGGTAAATATGACAGCATGACAGATTTCTATATTTGAAGAAGTTGAGTTCAAAGAGGTGTTGAGGAAAATGGCATTTGAGATGAAAGGGGAAAGAGATATTTAAGGGAAGATGTTTAGAGTGTGGTGGCTATTGGGGGAAAGCCCACTGAAGTCAGCTTCTGTGTGCTGAAGTGCTGAAAAGATGTGAAGGATTTGAATTGAAGAAAGTCATCCAGTTTCAAGCCAGAAAAATTTTTGTTTTCAGAAAGCAGTCTGTTTCTGAATCTTTCTTTTGGATTTCCACATCTACGTGGAAGTGTTTGAAGAGCATTGTACACCTTTATTAAAGTGACAACAACTCTTTGCCTTGGGTAATATTACTGGATTTTTATAGTTAAAATCTATAAAGGAGTTGTTGTCAAGAAGGTAGTTTACTTGTGTGTTTTGGCCATGTGTGTTTTTTTGTCTGGGGTGGGGTGGGGGCACAGGATGGAGGGTGGTAGGGTGGCTGGGTGAGGTGGGCTTGTTCTGTAAGACTGTTTTAACTGTGTAACTTTAATCTTATATGTTTAAGATTTTTTATTTTTAATAAATCTTTTCATGTTTAAAATCTTAAAGGTCTTCCTGAAGTTCTATGCCTTGGGATCAGTAGTTTTTCCTCATTTTCAAAATGCAAAAAAAGGGCTTATGATCAGTAAGACAGGTTTTCCTCTGGGATCTGGCTTGTTCAGCAAATAACATCTGCTGTGGTCATAACAATAGGAAAAAAGAACAAATTAATGCATGGCCAGAGAGATGGTGCAAGAGGGAGGGCTTTAGACTTATGAGGCACTGGGGCTGTTTCTGGGGCAGGTGGGATCTGTATAAGGCTGACAGGTTACATCTTAGCAGGACGGGGATAAATGTCCTTGCAGGGAGAGTTGCTGGTGCTGTTGGGGAGGGATTAATCTAGTTTGGCAGGGGGATGGGAACCAGAAAGGAAACTTAGATAGGAGAGAAACAAAGCTGGTAATGGTAGGAAGAAAAGTAATAAATGAAACTGGAAGGCAGTGGAAACAAAGACCAGCATCAAACAGGGGCAAATTACAGAAAAATGTTAAAAATGAAAAAATTAAAGGCACTGTATCTGAATGCATGAAGCAATCGCAACAAGGTAGATGAAATTGACAGCACAAATAGAAGTAAAGGGGTATGATCTCATTCCCGTTACAGAGTCATGTCTGCAGGGTGACCAAGGCTGGGAACTCAATGTTCAAGGATATTCAACATTTAGGAAGGATAGGGAAAAAGGAAAGGGAGGTGGAGTAGCACTATTAATAAATGATGAAATCAATATATTAGTGAGAGAGTACCTTAGAGAATCAGTTTGGGTGGAGCTAAGAAACAGCAAGTGGCAGCAAATATTAGCGGGAGTTATTTGTAGGCCATCAAACAGTAGTAGTAATGTAGAGCATGGTATAAACCTGGAAGTTAGAGGTGCATGTAACAAGAATAACACAGTAATCATAGAGGATTTCACTATATACATAGACTGGGTAAACCAAATTAATGCACTAATACTGTGGAGGACGAAGTTTTGAATGCACATAAGATGGTCTTCTGGAACAGTTTGTTGAGAAGCCAACTAGAGAATGGGTTATTTTACATCTAGTATTGTGCAATGAGTTAAAGGCTAATTAACAGTCATATTTTAAAGGAGCCGTTAAGAAAGATGACCATAATATGATAGAATTTTACATTAAGTTTGAAAGTGACAAAGAAACTACAAAGGTATGAGGAGCAAGTTGGCCATGGTGGATTAGGAAACTAGGTTAAAAGGTATGAAGGTAGACAGGCAATGGCTGGCATTTAATGAATTCATACAAGGTTTACAACAAATATACATTTCTTTGAGGCACAAAAACCCAACAGGAAAAGTGATCCAACCATGGCTAACAAGAGAAGTTAAAGATTGTATTAGATCAAAGCAAGAGGTTTATAAAGTTGCCAAAAAGTAGTTAGCCTGAGGATTGGGAGCTTTTTAGAATTCAGCAAATGAGGACCAAGAAACTAATAAAGAAAGAGAAAATAGAAAAAGAAGTAAACAAGTGAGGAACATATAAATAGACTATAAAAGCTTCTATAGGTATGTAAAAAGGAAAAAAAAAGCAAAGACAAATGTGGACCCATCATATGCAGAGACAGGAGAATTTATAATGGGGGATAAGGAAATGGCAGTGAAAGTAATCAAATACTTTGTGTCTGTCCTCACAGAGGAAGAAACAAAAAACCTCCCAGAAATACTAGAGAGCCAGGGGAATAATGGGAATGAAGAACTGAAAGAAATTAATATTAGTAAAAAAGTAGTACCGGAGAAATTAATGGGACTGAAAGTTGCTAAATTCCTTGGACCTGATTAACTACATTTCCAGAGTGTTGGAAGAGTTGGCTGTAGAGATAGTGGATGGTGGTCATCTTCCAAAATTCTATAGATTCTGGAATGGTTCCTGCAGTTTGGAAGGTAGCAAATGTAACCGCACTGTTTAAGAAAAGGGGGAGAACTACAGGTCTGTTAGCCTGACATCAGTAGTAGGGAAAATGTGAGAATCTATTATAAAGAATGTGATAACTGAACACTTAGAAACCAATGATAGGATTGGACAGAGTCAACATGGATTTATGAAAGGCATATCATGTTTGACAAGCCTGTTAGTGATTTTTGCAGATGTATCTAGCAGATTAGAAAAGGGGGAACCAGTGGATGTGGTGTATTTGGGTTTTCGGAACATTTTCGATAAGGTCCCACACAAGAGGTTAGCAAACAAAATTGGAGCACATGGGATTGGGGGTAATATATTGGTATGGATTAAGAATTGGTTAACAGACAGAAAATAGAAAGCAGGAACAAAAGGGACATTCTCAGGTTGGCAAGCTGCAACTACTGCAAAGATCAATGCCTGGGGCTCAGCTGTTCACAATCTATATCAATGATTTGAATGTGGGAACCAAATGTGATATTTCCAAATTTGCTGATGACACAAAACTAGATAGGAATGTGAATTGTGAGCAAGATACAAAGAGGCTTCAAGGGGATTTAGGGGATTGAGTGGGCAAGAACATAGCAGATGAGATATAAGGGATGGGATATCCACTTTGGTCGGGAAAAAAAGAAACAGTGAGTATTTCTTAAATGGTGAGAGATTGGGAAGTGTTGATGTCCAAAGGGACCAGGGTATCCTTGTTTACGAGTCACTGAAAACTTACATGCAGGGCAGCATGCAATTAGGAAGATAAGTAGTATGTTGAAAATGTGAAATTGTCCATTTTGGCAAGAAGAATAAAAAAGAAGCATATTATTTAAATGGTGAGAGATTGCAGAGTTCTGTGATGCAGAAAGATCTGGGTGTCCTAGTGCATGAATCACAAAAGGTTAGTATGCAGGTACAGCAAAGAATTAGGAAAGCTAATGGAATCATTTATTGCAAGGGAAATTGAATACAAAAGTAGGGAGATTATGCTTCAGGTATACGGGCATTGGTGAGACCACACCTGCAGTACTGTATACAGTAGTTGTCTCCTTACTTAAGGGTGTAAATGCATTGGAAGCAGTTCAGGGAAGGCTTAATAGCCTAATACCTGGAATGGGTGGGCTGTTGTATGAGGAAAGGTTGGACAGACTCGGTTTGTATTTGCTGGAGTTTAGAACCGTGAGAGGCGACTTGATTGAGGTGTATCAGATCCTGAGGGGTCTTGACAGGGTGTACGTGGAAAGGATGTCACTTCTTGTGGGGGAATCTAGATGTAGGGGTCACTTTGAAAATAAGGGTCGCTCATTTAAGACACAGATGTGAAAAATTATTTTCTTTCAGAGGGTCATGAGTGTTTGGAACTCTCTTCCTCAAAAGGCAATGGAAGCAGAGTCTTTGAATATTTCTAAGGCAGAGGTAGATAGATTCTTGATAAGCAAGGGGGTGAAAGGTAATCAGGGGTAGGCAGGGATGTGGAGTTGAGGTTACAATCAGATCAGCCATGATCTTATTGCTTAGCAGAGCAGACTCGAGGGGCCAAGGGGCCTACTCGTGTTTCTAATTCACCTGTTCATACAGCCTTTATTGCAAAAGGATTTGAGTATAGGAGTAAAGACATTTTGTTGCAACTGTACAGAGCCTTGGTGAGGCCACACCTGGAATATTTTGTACAGTTTTGGTCTCCTTACTGTTAGAATCATATCTCTCAAGACTGAATTTTTCTTTTATAAAATGGAAGAACATGGCATGATCTGGCCATTTGGATGCTAACCTAGGATTTCTTTTAAAGAAGGTCATAAGTTCACCTTGGAACTGTCAGCAAGCAGGCGCCTTCCAAGAAATAACCTCATCTTTGTGATGCTTGAGGAAAATCTGACTGTTTGTTTTGAATTGCAATCACTTTAATTGACAGAGACAAAAATTGAAAGGAAGGTTGGTAACTTGCTGGAGATCACTTGGGAGAGAGGAAAAAAATACTTAAGTTGTGAACCTGCTGTTTTGAAGGCCGTCTTGTTGAGGAACAAGCTGAGGAAGGAAGGTTATTCTAACTGGCTCCCTCTCTCTGTCTTGCCTAAAATTGTGTGTGGCTATCAACCTGTAGCCGGATAACTCTCATCTGAGTGTAACTAGTCTGTATTTGGACTTGCAAAACTGAGACCAGTTGGTGAGAACTTCCAGGTATTCATCGAGACCAGCGGGCCATCTTCACATAAGAGAACTCCAGGTCGATAGCATCAGGACTCTGCGGACTTTATCCTTTATTTTATAACACTCATCCTTCAAAGCCCACCTCTGCAGACAGGCTCTATCTGTTTGTCTTTCTGTGTGTGTGTGTGTGCGTGTGTGTATGTGTGCATGGTTGGGAGAATTCTTTAGGAAGAGATAGATAGTTATACCTCCCTATTACAATTGTGTGTTAACCAGTACTTACAAATTGTTAAAAGACGTTTTATTTTAAAATAAATTAATCATTGAGTTTTTTTGAAAGAAGCCTGGTCAGAGTCTATTTTCTTCTGGGTACTAGAAGTAGAGGTAAACAATTCACCATTTCGGTGAGAAAATTAAACATTTAAATGAATGGTACAGCTTGTGGAATAATGGGGCTTGAGAATTCGCACATTCCTCCCATCCAGCTCATAACATTACCTAAAGAAGGATATACTTACTATGGAGGGAGTGCATCGAAGGTTCACCAGACTGATTCCTGGGATGGCGGGATTGTCTTAGGAGGGCCGATTGAGGAAACTTCTTCACGAAGAGGGTGATAAATCTTTGGAATTCTGTATGTGAGAGGGCTATGGAGGCTCAATCATTGAGTATGTTCAAGACAGAGACTGATGGATTTTTAGATAGTAAGGACATCAAGGGATGTGGGGATAGTGTGGGAAAATGGGGTTGAGATAGAAGATCAGCTATGATCTAGTTGAATTGTGGAGCAGGCTAATGGGGCTAAATGCCCTTCTCTTGCTTCTATTTTTTATGTTCCTGTGGCTGGGATTTTCTGGTCCTGTCGCAGCGGAAATGGTGAGCCAGCCAAAAGTTCATTGACTTTGGCGACACCAGTAAATCTCGCCGAAGGGCGGGACCAGAAGATCTCACCGTAAGTTTCTTTCCCATAGGCTTCACTAAACATTCTCCTGCCACTTTCATAGATTGATGCAAATCCACCCCAGATCACTTGTCCCTGTAGACTCTTCAGAATTGTGCCATTAATTCTATGTTGCATTTCTCTATCCCTTCTGCCAAAATGCATCACCTCACACTTCTCTGTATTAAATTCCATCTGCCACTTGCCTGCCCATTCTGAAATCCTATCTATGTCCTGTTGCAGGTGATTTGTATCATCCCCTTACTGTTTGACACTCCTTCAAATTTGGTATCATCAGCGAATTTTAAAATTTTATTTTGTATTCCAAGATGCAAGTCATTAATCTATAGCAAACTAAGCAGTGGTCCCAGCACTGACCCTTTGGGAATACCACCAATCAAAAAGGTACAGGTAGGTAGAGCAGGAGACCCCTGAGAACATCTCACTCTGCAACAAGTATTCAGTTTTGAATACTGACGAGGGTGATGGTTCGTCTGGGGAATGCAGCCAGAGCTAAGTCCATGGGGTCACAAGTGGCTCAGCTTCAACAGTATGTTCCCAGTCCAATGGGGAAGGAGGCACTGCTAGACCTTGTTCTTAGAAATTAGGTGGGCCAAGTGGAGCAAGTGTCAGTAGGAGAAAATTTAGGGGACAGTGACTGTTGTGTCATAAGATTTAGTCTGACTATAGAAAAGGACAAAGAACAATTCAGAGTAAGAATAATTAACTGGGGGAAAGGTTGGCAGGAAAAATGGTAGTTGATCAATGGGCTACCTTCAAAGAAAAGATAATTCGGGTACATCAAGGTACATTTCCTCGAAATGGAAAGATAGGACAAACAAATACAGAGCTCCTTGGTGATAAAAGAGATAAAAATTAAGATAAAGAAGAAAAATTATGCTTATGACAGCTGTCAGCTAGAAAATACAATTGAAAACCAAGTTGTATATTGAAGGATCAGAGGAGAGGTGAAGAAGCAAATAAGCGAAGCAAAGAGGGGGCATGAAAACAGTCTGGTAGCGAACAGAAAAGGGAACTTCAAAGTCTTCTATAAACATATAAATAGTAAAGGGGTGGAAAAAGGAAGAATAGAGCCAATTAGGGACCAAAAAGGGATTTACACATGAAGGCAGAGGGGTATAGCTGAGGTACTAAATGAATACTTTGTACCTGTCTTTACCAAGAAAGAAGATGCTAATGAGGCTAGGGTAAAAGAGAAGATAATTCAGACACTAGGTGGGTTTAAAATTGAGAAGGAGGAAGTATTGGATAGGTTATCTGTACTAAAAGTTGATAAGGTACTGGGACCAAATGAGATGCAGCCAAGGATACTGAGGGAAGCAAGAGTGGAAATTGCAGGGGCAAGGGCCATAATTTTTCAGTCTTACTTAGACTCAGGGATAATCCTGGAAGATTGGAGAATTGCAAACGTTATACCCTTGTTCAAAAAAGGGTGTAAGGATAATCCCAGCAACTACAGACCAATCAGTTTAACTGTGGTGTTGGGGAAACTTCTAGAAACAATAATTTGGGACAAAATTAATAGTCAGATGGACAAAAGTGGGTTAATTAAGGAAAGCCAGCATAGATTTGTTAAGGGAAAATCGTGTTTAACTATCTTGCTGGAGTATTTTGGCGAAGTAACAGAGAGAGTTGATGTGGTATACATGGACTTCCAAAAAGTGTTTGATATAGTGCCACACAACAGACTTGTGAGCAAAGTTATAGCTCATGGAATAAAAGAGACAGTAGCAACATGGGGCAAAAATTTTAGCTCAGCAGGCATTCGCCCAACCTGCTCGAGCATAAAATGACACGCGTTGACATCAGGCAAGTGTCCTGATGTCAACACGCAGTCACGCAATATTACGTTCGATGGGCATGCGCTGGAGTCGGCAGCACACCCGCCAACAATTAAAAGGCCTGTTAAGGCTGTTAAATTATCGATTAAGTTGAATTTTTTGGTGCTTGTTCAACATTACGGCTGGCGGGCAGACGTAAAGGCCAAGTGGCCTTTGAACTTTTTAGGAAATCTGATCCATGGGCGGGTTGAGGTTTCCTAAAGCAAATAAAAATAAAATAGAAATTTTAAAACTTAATTAATAACATGTCCCTGCTCATGTGACAAAGTCATGAGGGGTCTTGTTTCATTACATTTTTATTTTCTTTATTACTCTTTATCTTCCTGAAGCAGCTCTGTGCCTCAGGGAGATTATGGGGAGAATATTCCCCCTGTTGGGGGGGGAATTGTGTGGGGGCAGGCGCAGGCGGTCACAGACCCAATCAGCGCTCCCGATCGGGTCCGCACTGCCATTTTAGGTGGGGGGCCAATTAAGGCCTGTCCAGCATGACAAGCACCCAGAAGCGCTGTGCACTCCCTGTGTGGGTGGTGGGTGGGGGGTTTGAGTGGGAGGGTTCCCTGAGTCGGGAGTGCGCTTTTTCACACATGCGTGTGAAAGAGTGGAAAAATCTGTGCCTCAGGGAGATTAGTTTTAAGTTTGAAAAATTGTAATAAAGAAAAGAAAAAATTTTAAGATATGTCCACTCATGTGATAGTGTCACATGAGCTGGGACATGACAATGGACTTTAATGAAAAACTTTATTTAATTTATAAACCCTTCATGAAACCTCATCCCGCCCATGCATGAGGTTCCATGAAAAATGAAGCACATTTTCGTATGCATGCCCAAAGGTCGCGCTCACCATCCTCCTCCTGCCCACATTGGCAGCGCTGCCACTCATGTTTCACGCTGGGCAGGCTTTAATTGGCCCACCAGTGTGAAATCACCTTCCAGCCCCAATTGGCTTCCCGGTGGCCCTGCCTGCCCCCGCCGAGCCCGCCCAACATGGGCGAAATTCTGCCCATGGATACAGAATTGCTGAATGACAGGAAACAAAGAAAAGTAGTTAATGGATGTTTTTCATGCTCAGGACGAGTTGTACTGGAGTTCCCCAGTAGACAGTGTTGGGACCCTTGCTTTACCTGATATGTATTAGTAAACTACGCTTTGGTGTACAGGATACAATTTAGAACTTTGTGAATGATATCCAACTTGCAAGCATTATGAACTGTGAGAAGGAGAGTGTAGAATTTCAAAGGACATTGACAAGTTGGTGAAATGGGTGGATAGGTGGCAGATGAAGTTCAATGTAAAGAAATGTGAAGTGATAGATTTTGATAGAAAGAACACAGAGAGACAACGGCCAGAATTTTTGGCTCGGCGAGCAGGAGTTGGGCCCGCTCACCAAGGCGCAAAATGATGCGGGGTGATGTCAGGTGTGCGTCCCAACGTCACTGCACGTCATTTAGATTTTCAGTTCAGCGGGTGCGCAGCCGACTGGCCGTTTAAAAACAAATTAAACCAATAACTGAGCTGCCCATCCAACCTTAAGGTTGGCAAGCAGGCGAAGAGCACTGACGGCCTTCGCATTTATCATGCAACTTCATCCATGGGCGGGATGAAGTTTCATAAAGTGTTTATAAATCGAATAAAAATTTAAAAAAAAAATTCATTGACATATCCCAACTCATGTGACAGTGTCACATGAGGGGACATGTCTTAAAAAATTTTCCTTTTTTTTAGCTTTTTAAAACTTAAACTAATCTGCCTCAGGAAGATTTCTGTACTCTTTCACGTGCATGCGTGAAAGAGCGCAGGCCCCAACTTAGGGAACTCCTCCCCCCCCCCACCCCCCCCCCCCCCCCCCCCCCCCCCCCACCACCACCACCCCGGCCCCACCTGCACAAGGAGCACTTAGCGCTTCCAGGCACGTGTCATGCTGGGCGGGCCATGTAAAATGGCGGCATGGACCCAATCAGGTGCACCGATTGAGTTCGCGCCCATTCCTGCCCGGCCCTGCATAACACCAACCACCCCCGCCCCCCCCCCCCACCCCCCCCGCGCCCCCCACCTCCGCCAAATGGGGGAATATTCTCCTCAATATAAAATAAAGGCCACAACTCTAAAGGGGGTGCAGGAGCAGAGGAACCTGGGTATATATGTTCATAAGTCATTAAAGGTGACAGAGCAGGCTGAGGGAGTGGTTAATAAAGCATACAGTATCCTGGGCTTTGTTAAAAGCAGCATAGAAAACAAGTGCATGGGGGTTATTTTGAATTTTTATTAGTGACTAGCTCGGCCTCAGCTAGAATATTGCATCCAGTTCTGGGCGGCGCACGTTAGGAAGGATATGAAGGCTTTAGAGAGAATGCTGTAAAGATTCATGAGAATGGTTCCAAAGGGGAGGAACTTCAATTAAGAAGATAGAATGGAGAAGTTAAGGCCGTTTTCCTTAGGGAAAATAAGTCTAAGAGGGAATTTGATAAAGCATTCAAAATTATGGGGGTCTGGACAAAGGGCAGTTAGGAAGAAACTGTTACCACTCATGAAAGGATCAGGAATGAGAGGCAACATTTTTAAAGTAATTAGTCAAAGAAGAAAAAGTGATATGAGGAAAACTTTTTCACGTGGCAAGTGTTTGGGGTCTGGAATGCACTGCCTAGAGTCTGGTGGTGGCGGTAGGTTCAACTGGAGTATTCAAAAGGCAATTAGACTGTTGCCTGAAAAGGAAGAATGTGCAGGGTTACAGAAGAATGTGAGAGAATGGCACTAAGTGAGTTGCTTATTTAGAGAGCTGGTACAGAATGGAGAAGTTAAGGCTGTTTTCCTTTGAGAAAACAAGGCTAAGAGGGAATTTGATAGAGTATTCAAAATCATGGGGGTCTGGACAAAGGGTAGTCAGGCACAAAAAAAACAGGAAAGGTGACTCAGCCAAGGTTTACAAAAGAAATTAGGGATGGTATTAGATCCAAAGAGGAGACATATAAAATTGCCAGAATAAGCAGCAAGCCTGAGGATTGGGAACAGTTTAGAATTCAGAAAAAGTGGACAAAAAGATTGATCAAGAAGGGGAAATGGGGCATGGGAGTAAACTTGCAAAGAGTATAAAAACTGACTGTAAAAGTTTCTAAAAATATGTGAAGAGAAAAAGGTTAGCGAAGACAAACGTAGGTCCCTTACAGTCAGAAATGGGGGAAATTATAATAGGGAATGAAGAAATGGCAGAAGAATTGAACACATATTTTGGTTCTGTCTTCACAAAAGAGGGCACAAATAATTTCCCAGAAATGTTAGGGAACCAATGGTCTAATGAGAGGGAGGAATTGAAGAAAATCAGTATTAGCAAAAAAATGGTGCTGGAGAAATTAATGGGGTTAAAGGCTGAAAAATCCCTAGGGCCTGATAATCTACATCCCAGAGTATTAGAGGAAGTGGCCCTGGAAATATTGGTGATCATCTTCCAAATTTTATAGACTCTGGGGCAGTTCCTACAAATTGGAGGGTGGCAAATGTAACCCCACTATTTAAAAGAGAGAAAAAACAAAGAAGCACAGACCAGTTAGCCTAACATCAGTGTTGGGGAAAATGCTAGAGTCTATTATAAAAGACATATTAACAGAACACTTGGAAAACAATAACAGGATTAGACAAAGTCAGCAAGGATTTATGAAAGGGAAATCATGCTTAGCTAACCTACTGGAGTTTTTTGAGGATGTAACCAGTGGAATAGATAAAAAAGAACCAGTGGATGTGGTGTATTTGGATTTCAAGAAGGCTTTTGATAAGGTCCCACATAAGAGGCCAGTGGGCAAAATTAAAGCACACAGGATTGGCATAGACTGAGAATTGGTTGACAGAGAGTGGCGATAAATGGGTCTTTTTGGGTGGTGGGCGGTGACTCGTGGTATACCGCAGGGATCAGTGCTTGGGCCCCAGCTATTCACGATATATATAAATGACTTGGATGAGAGAACCAAATGCAATATTTCCAAGTTTGCTAATGACACAAAACAGGGCAGAGTTGTGAGTTGTGAGGCGGATGCAAGGAGCCTTCAGGGCAATTTAGACAAGTTGTGTGTGTGGGGGCAAACACATGGCAGATGCAGTATAATGTGGATAAATGTGAAGTTATATGCTTTGGTTTGAAAAACAGAAAGGCAGAGTATTACTTAAATGGTGATATATTGGGAAATATGGATGTACAAAGGGACCTGGTTGTCCTTGTACACCAGTCAATGAAAGTAAACAGGCAGGTGCAGCAAGCAATTAGGAAAGCAAATGGTATGTTGACCTTCATTGCAAGAGGATTTGAGTTCAGAAGTAAGGATGTCTTACTGCAAAACAAAAACAGAATTACCTGGAAAAACTCAGTAGGTCTGGCAGCATCGGCGGAGAAGAAAAGAGTTGACGTTTCGAGTCCTCGTGACCCTTCGACAGAACTAAGTAGAAATAGGAAAGGAGTGAAATATAAGCTGGTTTAAGGTGTGTGTGTGTGTGTGTGTGTGTGTGTGTGTGTGTGGGGGGGGGGGTTGGGTTGGGGGAGAGAAGTGGAGGGGGGGTATGGTTGTAGGGACAAGCAAGCAGTGATAGAAGCAGACTATCAAAAGGTGTCACAGACAACAGAACAAAAGAACACATAGGTGTTGAAGTTGGTGATATATATCTAAATGAATGTGCTAATTAAGAATGGATGGTAGGGCACTCAAGGTATAGCTCTAGTGGGGGTGGGGGGAGCATAAAAGATTTAAAAATATTTAAAAATAATGGAAATAGGTGGGAAAAAGAAAAATCTATATAATTTATTGGAAAAAAACAAAAGGAAGGGGGAAGAAACAGAAAGGGGGTGGGGATGGAGGAGGGAGGTCAAGACCTAAAGTTGTTGAATTCAGTATTCAGTCCGGAAGGCTGTAAAGTACCTAGTCGGAAGATGAGGTGCTGTTCCTCCAGTTTGCATTGGGCTTCACCGGAACAATGCAGCAAGCCAAGGACAGACATGTGGGCAAGAGAGCAGGGTGGAGTGTTGAAATGGCAAGCGACAGGGAGGTTTGGGTCATTCTTGCAGACAAACCGCATTGTTCCAGTGAAGCCCAATGCAAACTGGAGGAACAACACCTCATCTTCCGACTAGGCACTTTACAGCCTTCCGGACTGAATATTGAATTCAACAACTTTAGGTCTTGACTTCCTTCCTCCATCCCCACCCCCTTTCTGTTCCTTCCCCCTTCCTTTTGTTTACTCCAATAAATTATATAGATTTTTCTTTTTCCCACCTATTTCCATTATTTTTAATATTTTTAAATCTTTTATGCTCCCCCCACCCCCACTAGAGCTATACCTTGAGTGCCCGACCATCCATTCCTTAATTAGCACATTCGTTTAGATAATATCACCAACTTCAACACCTATGTATTCTTTTGTTCTGTTGTCTGTGACATCTTTTGATGATCTGCTTCTATCACTGCCTGCTTGTCCCTACAACCACAACCCCCCCTCCACTTCTCTCCCCCCACCCAACACACCACCACCACCGCACCCCCCCCCCCATACACACACACACACACACACACACACACCTTAAACCAGCTTATATTTTACTCCTTTCCTATTTCTACTTAGTTCTGTCGAAGGGTCATGAGGACTCGAAACGTCAACTCTTTTCTTCTCCGCCGATGCTGCCAGACCTGCTGAGTTTTTCCAGGTAATTCTGTTTTTGTTTTGCATTTCCAGCATCCGCAGTTTTTTGTTTTTATCATGTCTTACTGCAGTTGTACAGGACCTTGGTGAGACCACACCTGGAGTATTGCATGTAGTTTTGGTCTCCCTACCTAAGAAAGGTCATACTTGCCATAGAGGGAGTGCAGTGAAGGTTCACTAGGCTGATACTGGAGATGGCAAGACTGTCATATGAGGAGATATTGGTTCGACTGTGCCTGTATTTACTAGAGTTTCAAAGAATGAGGGAGGATCTGATTGAAACAACAGACTGGATGCAGGGCGGACATTTCCCCTGGTTGGGGAGTCTAAAACCAGGGGCCACAGTCTCAGGATATGGGTCAGGCCATTTAGGACTGAGATGAGGTCAACCTGTGGAATTCTCTACCACATAAGGCTGTGGTGGCTGGGTCATTGAGTATATTCAAGAAAGAAATTGATACATTTTTGGATATTAGAGGCATCAAGGGGTATGGAGAGAAAGCAGGAATATGGCATTGAGATAGAGGATCAGCCATGATCATATTGAATGGTGGAGCAGGCTCAAAGGGCCAAATGGCCTACTCTTATGTTTCTATGAATAGAAGCTGCTCTTAAGTTGCTCTACATTCTTAAATTGAGTGTCTACAAGTTTTCCTTGAGTCTGCTTGCGAAGTAGTGCAAGAGTCATCAATTGTTTCGCAGGCCAGTGCTGAGAAACCAACCATATAATCTGGATGCATTTCAAGGACTCCACCATCTATCCTCTTGCCTGAACCAATTGACTTTTAACCGTGGCAGAATTCCTTTGTTTTATTTTATTATTTTTTTGGTGTGTGCATGTGAGTGAGTACATTAGGGCATTTGGAAAGAATAATTATTATACTTTCATATTTCAGACTGTATGTTAATAAGCTTTACCTTTCTATTTGACAGGACAAGTTTTATAATAAACTAATCATTTTATTATTTATTGAAGAAACCTGGGCATTGGATATAACTCTTGGGGCAAAAGGGATCAAAGGATATGGGGAGAAAGCGAGAGCAGGCTATTGAGTTGGACGATCAGCCATAATCATAATGAGTGACGGAGCAGGCTTGAAGGGCCAAATGGCCTACTCCTGCTCCCAGTTTCTATGAATGGTCATTCTGAGATTAGTAGGTAAAGCACATATTTGGCCATATAGCTAGCTGAAAAAATCATATAAATATATGTTGTGGCCCGTGGAGTAGTAAAACTAGAGACAGTGTACTCCTCCCATTTCAGTCATCACAGCACTGATAGCCTATCCAATACTTCCTCCTTATCAATGTTAAACCTTCTAGTGTCTGAATTACTTTTGCTTTCTCCATGGCCTGGGTAGCACCTTCTTCCTTGGTAAAACAGATGCAAAGTATTCATTTAATACCTCAGTTATGCCCTCTGCCTCCATGCGTAAATCCTCTTTTTGGTCCCCATTTGGCCCTGCTTCTCCTTTTACCGTCCTTATACTTTTGTTTTTAGAAGGCTTTGGGATTCCCTTTTATGTTGCTTGTCAGTCTCTCTTCGTATTCTCTCTTCGCTTCCCCTCTTAACCTTCTAAATTCAGCTAGGTTCTCTGTTGTATTATCCACCTGACATCTGTCATAAGCACACTTTTTCTTTTTCATCTTCATCTCTATCTCTTTTCTTATCAGGGAACTATGGATTTGTTTGCCTTTTACACTACTACCCCAGTTTATATTTGGACAGTTAAAGTCCCTCATAATAACTACCCTAGTCTATAATTCTTATACCTCTCTGTAATTTCCTTGCAATTTGTTTTTCTCCATCTTTCCCAATAATTGGTAGCCTCTAGATTACATCGAGCAATGTAATTGCACTTTATTACTTTCTCCCATACTATAAACACTCCCAATAACTTACTATTTTCTAATCGGGTGCTATGTATCTCTCCCAGTATTTTGTGCACCTTGGTACTCCTCTGCAGAATTCTCCCTGCAGAATTAGGAAGGATGTGATGGTCCTTGAGAGGGTGCAGAAGAGATTTACCAGAATGGTTCCTAAGATGGGGGATTTTAGTTACAAGGCTAGGTTGGAGAAGCTGGGGATATTCTCCTTGGAGCAAAGGAGATTGGGGGGGATTTGATATAGGTATACGAGATTATGACAGGTTTGGATAATGTAAATGAGGAAAACTGCTTCCATTAGCTGATTGTACAAGGACTAAGGGGCACAGAGAGACTAAAAGAATGCAAAGTAGTGAGAGGGAGAGGCCCAATGAGAGGCTAAGACGGCATAAGAGGGAGAAACACAAAGACCCAGTGAGAGGCTAAAAGAGTTATTCAGTTCAGTTTGTGGATTGACTGCATTCAGAGAAAGATAAAAAGAATGACATCATAGGGAAACAGGTAAGAGATTGGTTGGTGATTATTTTGCTCATTTATCTTTCAAAACTTGTGAATTTATCAGTAACTGTATGGGTTTATAAGTATTAATAAAGTTTGCCAGCATTAATAAAACTTATTGTGGGGAGAAGGGTTTATTGATTATAAATTAATTAAGAAAATTAAATTAATTAACACATATTAAAGATGACAGGGCAGGTGATGTGTTGCGATTGCAGAATGTGGCAGCTCCTGGACACCAGTGTGATCCAAGGCAAACATGTTTGCAGTAAGTGTCTGCGGCTTGAGGAGCTTCAGCTCAGAGTAATTGAACTGGAGGCTGAGTTGCAGGCACTGCAATCCATCAGAGAGGGTAAAAGTTACCTGGACACATTTTTTCAGGAGGCAGTCACACTCCTTAGGATAGGGTCTTCTGATTTGGTCCATAGTCAGGCTCAGGAGGGTATGACTGTGAGTGAGGCAGGTTAGGGGATCAAGAAGGTAGAAGTAGAAGAGCCTGAGACTTCGCAATTGTCCAGCAGGTTTGAGGTTCTTGCATCCTCTTTGGATGAAAGCGGCAGCTGCAGGGTGGATGAGCAAACTGACCATGGTACCATGGTACAGGAAGCTATTAAAGCAGGGGAGATAATAGGCATGTAGTGGCAGTAATTAGGAATGTACTGTAGTAGGAGACAGAAGAGTCAGGGGGATAGACACAGTTCTCTGCAGACAAGAGTGAAAGTCCAGATGGCTGTGTTACTTGTCTGGTGTCAGGGTTTGGGACATTTTTTCTGGGCTAGAAAGACACTTGCAGTTGGAAAGGGAGGATCCAGAGTTGTGGTCCATGTAGGTACCAATGACATAGGTAGAACTAGGAAAGAGGTTCTGCTGAGAGAGTATGAGCAGCTAGGGGCTAAATTAAAAAGCAGAAGTTCAAAGGTAATTATCTCTGGATTACTCCCTCAGCCTTGAGCAAGTTGGAGTGGGGTAACAGAGATTAGGGCGTTAAATGCATGGCTCAAAGATTGGTGTGGGAGAAATGGGTTTTGATTCATGGGACACTGGCACCAGTACTAGGGAAAGTGGGAGCTATACCATTTGGATGATCTTCACCTGAATCATGCTGGGACCAGTGCTCTGGTGAGTCACATAATTAGGCAGTATAGAGGGCTTTAAACTAAATAGTGGGGGTGAGGGATCAATTTTGGGAAGCTGCGATAAATAGGGAAGACAAGGCAAGACAGCAAGTTAGCAATAAGGGAAAGGATGATCAGAGCATGGCAGGAAGGGACAGATTGTAGAAACCTAAGAGTGCACTGGCACAAAAGGCCAGAGGTTATAAAAATAGTAAAAAGGCAGAACTAAATGCACATAGCATTTATTACAAAACAGATGAATTGACAGTGCAGATAGAAATAAATATGTATGATCTGACAGCCGTTACGCTGAGAAAGAATGACTCCAAGGGAAGGATGCACCATCTGTGGCTAACTAAGGAAGTTAAAGATGGTGTCAAATTGAAAAAAAAAAGCATATAGTTCCGCAAAGATGAGTGGCAGGTCGTAAGATTGGACAGAATATTAAAGAACAGCAAAGAATATTAAAAGATTAATAAGGAGGAAGAAATTAGAGTATGAGAGAAAACTCGCCAGAAATATAAAAACAGGTAGTCAGAGTTCCTACAAGTATTTAAAAAGGAAACAAGTAAAGGGAGCATTGCTCTTCTAGAGAGTGAGAATGGGTAATTAATAATGGAAAATAAGGAAATGGTGGCTGAACTGAACAAATGTTTTGCATCTGTCTTCACTATAGAGGATACGAAAATAAAAACCCAGAAAAAATGTTAATCAGGAGGTGAAAGAGAGGGAGGGATTTAAAACAATGACAGTCACCAGGGAAAGGGTACTGAGAAAATTATTAGAATTAAAATCTGACAAGTCCCCATGTCCTGATGGACTTCATCCTAGGGTCTTAAAAGAAGCAACTGCTGAAATAATGGATGCATTGGTATTAATTTTCCAGAATTACTTAGATTTTAGAATGGTCCCATCATATTCGAAAATAGCAAATGTGACTCTTCTATTCAAGAAAGGAGGGAGACTGAAAATAGAAAACTACAGGTCAGTTAGCTTAACTTCTCTCATGGAGAAAATGCTGGAATCTATTATTAAGCAGGTTATAGTGGGGCACTCAGAAAATTTCAATGCAATCAGGCAGAGTCAAAGTGATTTTGTGACAGGGAAATCATGTTTCACTAATTTATTGGAGTTCTTTGAGGAAGTAACAAGCAATGTGAACAAAACATTTCCAGAAGGCATTTGAGAAGGTGATACATCAAAGGTTACTACGCAAAATAAGAGCTCATGTTATAAGGAGTAACATACGAACAAATGAAATAGGAGCAGAAGTAGAACCAGTCGGTCTGTTGAGTCTGCCCCACCATTCAATAAGATCATGGCTGATCTGTTTGTATTACTAATTCTACATTCCCATCTACTCCCGATAACCTTTGATTCCCTTGCCTAACAAGAATCTATCTACCCCCATCTTAAAGGTATTCCACTTACTGCCCTATCAGTTTACTCGCAATCATCAATAGAGTAATGGAAGGAGTCATCAACAGTGTTATCCAGTGGGACTTGCTTAGCAATGACCTGCTCACTGACGCCCAGTTTGGGTTCCACAAGGGACACTCAGCTCCTGACCTAATTACAGCCTTGGTTCAAACATGGACAAAAGAGCTGAACCCCTGAGCTGAGGTGAGAGTAACTGCTCTTGACATCAAGGCCGCATTTGACCGAGTGTGGCATCAAGGAGCCCGAGCAAAACTGGAGTCAATGGGAATCAGGGGCAAAACTCTCCACTGGTTAGAGTCATGCTTAGCACAAAGGAAGATAGTTGTGGTTGTTGGAGGTCAGTCATCTCAGCTCCAGGACATCACTGCAGGAGTTCCTCAGGGTAGTGTCCTCAGCCCAGCCATCTTCAGCTGCTTCATCAATGACCTTCCTTCCATCATTAGGTCAGAAGTGGGGATGTTTGCTGATGATTGCACTATGTTCAGCACCATTCGCAACTCCTTAGATACTGAAGCAGTCCATGTCCAAATGCAGCAAAACCTGGACAATATCCAGGTTTTGGCTGACAAGTAGCAAGTAAAATTCATACCATACCAGTGTCAGGCAATGACCATCTCCAACAAGGGTGAATCTAATCATCGTCCCTTGACGTTCAATGCCATTGCTGAATCCCCCACGATCAACATACTGGGGGTTACCATTAACAAGAAACTGAACTGAACCAGCCATATAAATACTGTGGCTACAAGAGCAGGTCAGAGGATAGGAATCCTGTGGCGAGTAACTCACCTCCTGACTCCCCAAAGCCTGTTCACCATCTACAAGGCACAAGTCAGGAGTGTGATGGAATACTCCCCACTTTCCTGGGTGAGTGCAGCTTGCACAACACTCAAGAAGCTTAACACTGTCCAGGACAAAGCAGCCCACTTGATTAGCACCACATCCACAAACATTCACTCCCTCCACCACCGAAGTACAGTGGCAGCAGTGTGTAACATCTACGAGATGCATTGCAGGGACTCATCAAGGCTTCTTCAACAGCACCTTCCAAACCCACAACCACTACCATCTAGAAGGACAAAGGCAGCAGATACATGGGAACACCACCATCTGGAGGTTCCCATTCACGTCACTCACCATCCTGACTTGGAAACATATCGCCGTTCCTTCACTGTGGTTGGGTCAAAATCTTAAAACTCCTTTCCTAACAGCACTGTGGGTGTACCTACACCACACATACTGCAACGGTTCAAGAAGGCAGCGCATCACCATCTTCTCAAGGGCAACTAGGAATGAGCAATAAATGCTGGCCTAGCCAGCAAAGCCCACATAACATGAATGGATTAAAAAGAAATAAGTAAAAGATTCAATGACCCCTGCCTCCACTGCCTTCTGAGGCAGAGTTCCAAAGCCCTTAAAGAGAAATAATTTCTCCTAATCTTTGTCCTAAAATTACACCCCCAAATTTTAAAACAGTGCCTCCTAGTTCTGAACTCACCCACAAGAGGAAACATCATTTCCATGTCCATCTTGTCAAGACCATTCAGAGTCTTATAAACTTCAATCAAGTAACAGTTAGCATGGATAGCGGATTGGTTATCTAATAGGAAACAGAGTAGGCATAAATGGGTCATTTTTGGGTTGGCAAGATGTAGCTAGTGGAGTACTACTTCAACTATTTACAACTTATATCAATTACTTGAATGAAGGGGCTGAATGAATGGTCACTTAAATTGCTGATGACACAAAGATAGGTGGGGAAGTAAGTTGTGAAGAGGACATAAGGAGCCTGAAAAGGGATATAGATATGTTAAATAAGCATGTTTTGCTTTGTTGTATAGGGCGTTAGTGAAACCACATTTGAAGTACTGTGTACAGTTTTTGTCTCCTTATTTAAGAAAGGATATCAATGTGTTAGAAGCAGTTCAGAAACGGTTCACTTGACTGATACCTGGGATGAGGGAGTTATTTTATGAGGCAAGGTTGGACAGGCTGGGCCTGTATTCACTGGAGTTTAGAAGAATGAGAGATTATCTTATTGAAACATGTAAGATCCTGAGGGGATTTGACAGGGCGGATACTGAAAGGATGTTTCCTCTTGTGGGGGACACTAGAACTAGGGGTCACAGTTTAAAAATAAGTTGCCTCCCATTTAAGGTGGAGATGAGGAGAATTTCTTTCTCTCAGAAGGTCGTGAGTCTTTGGAACTCTCTTCCCCAGATAGAGGTAGGGGCACAGTCATTGAATATTTTTAAGGCAGTAGGAGATAGATTCTTGACTAAGAGGGAGTCAAAGGTTATCAAGGGTAGGCCAGATTGTGGAGTTGAGGCTACAATCAAATCAGCCATGATCTTATTCAAGGGCAGAGCATGCTCAAAGGACCGATTAGCCTACTCCTGCTTCTAATTTATATACTTATATGTTCATAATTAAAGTTTTTTGGACAAGAGATGCAGGGGGCATATGAGGAAGAACTTTTTTACAAGTGAGTGGCAATGACCTGGAATTGCCCATGAGGGGAATGGAAGTGGAAACAATCAATAATTTCAAAAGAAAATTGTATGGGCACTTGAAGGAAATAGCAGGGCTATGTGAATGGAGCTGGGATTGACTGGTTTGCTTCATGAAGAACTGACATGAACTTGGGCTAAATAGCCTTCTTCTGTGCCATAAATAACTCTGTGGGGTGAATTTTGCAGTCATAAATTAGGCCTGCTGCCGCTCCACGCTTATGTAAAATCCGGCATGTTGACACTGAGTCAGCAACCTGACATCATCAGGCCAGCTTGTGATAATACAGAAGTCGGGTGGTCTGCTGATCTCTGCTCCCTTCTGCCATTTTGAAAAAAATACTATTGAACAACCTATTAATATAAAAGCAAAATATTGCGGATGCTGGAAAACTGAAATAAAAACAGAAAATGCTGGAAAAACTCAGCAGGTCTGACAGCATCTTCATGTGGACTTGAAACGTTTCAAGTCCACATGAAGATGCTGTCAGACCTGCTGCGTTTTTCCTGCATTTTCTGCTTTTGTAACAAGCTATTAAACTTGTTAGCAACCCAATAGACTGCTATTTTACGTTGCCCACACCATTTTTCGGCGGGTGCACATGAAAAATGTTTGGAGTGTTTTATGCCAGGTATGAGGAGGTGGTTTTAAAGGTGAATAGGAAGGCTGCAAGCGGGATTATGGCTGCATTCAGCAGAAGAGTCTACTCAAGGAGGTGGGAGAGTTTCTCAGTGCTTTAAATTCCTTTAGCAGCTGTTTTTTCAGCCTGTAATAGGAGACATTGTCAGGGAAGGAGGCCTGCAGACAGGGTCAAACTGAAGTTTGTAGATGACAGCAATTGGACCCAGAAGGAGGCTGCACCTCCAGTTGGGAGGAGAAGGAGAAGGAAGAAGGCAGCTGGCTAGGGATATGTGCACACTGGTCCAGCTAGGCAAGGAGCCTGCTGCTCAGCAAGGGCCTGCAGGGGAGCTGCTGGCAGCAGCAGGCAAAGGCACTATCCTGCCAGCACCCTTCATGGTGAGTTTGGCCTATCTCCAACACCACCTTCTCAAGAACAACTAGGGATGGGCAATGACTGCTGACCCAGCCAGTGGAACCCACATCCTGTGAATGAATAAAAAACAACTCATTAATGCTTCCTCCCTGTCACCTTCCCCAATGTCCCCCACTGACCCACCAAACCCTCGGCACTATCTTTGGGAAGAGAGCTTTGTGTCCTTGGAATCTTACCACCCCAGGACCATCCTTTGACCTTGCCATGGTCAGTGGTGCAACTCCATTGGTTTGATGCCAATATCACCACCTCTTCTAAATTAGTGAAAATTGCAAGGTTAGGCTCTTTCCTCCCTTCCTTGACCTCTCGTGGGTGCTTTGTGCATTCTTCTAATGCTTTCATTTGTTTGCCCAACATGTCCATTGTCAGTGGACAAAACTTCTCAAGGATCCTCGCTAACTAACAGTTCTTGCACTTCAGACCCTGGCCCTCCATTCCCAGAATTCCCCGATGGCATACACAGTGCCATCTTTGTTTCATGCTGCCTTGTGCACTTGGCCAAGAGACTAGGCAATCTCACACTTGACAGACATCACATCCTCATATCCTTCTATATAGGTCCATCTGTGAAATGGTTGCATACTCACCCTTACAGATCTAAGAGGTCATTGAGCTCCTTACCGCATTATAACTAGGTCCTTCAATTGACTCCATAGCAGCTGATCTCCTCTGCAACCTCCATTCAGGCTTCTTTGGCTTGGTGGGGAGGTCTCCTCTTCACATCAGTTGACATGAGGACCTGCCACCGATCCTTCAAAGCCAGGAGAAGTAATCTCAGGGTGTCATCGTTGAACCGTGGGGCCGTCCTTGGTCTGGGCCAATCTATCTGCCTTTCCTCCATTATTTTTGGCAAACCTGGAAAGGATAAGGCACCAGTTGAATTTCCTCCTTTGTGGAGACACAAACAGAGTTACAGGATAGATTTTGAGTTTTTTTTGTAACACTTGTTATTTAGAAGAGAAATGGGACAAGAGTGCTCAGATGTTCTTTTCTTCATGGCAAGGGTCCTGAATGAGACACTGCTGGCACAATAGTCACTAAAATGAAAAAACACTCTACCTCTTGCTTTTCCAATACTTCAATCTATTCAGGCTTCTGAGCAGTCTTCTGTCTATGAAGTTCTTCTTCCATAAGGGTATTTCTCCTACAGCTATCACCAGCCCATGTCATGGTGCCTTTAATGGGTAGCTGTGACCAGCATTTGGTTCATACCCTGACCCCCTCCCACTGGACAACCCTCCCTAAAAGCCCAATTGGGTATGCTGCCCACTTTTCCCTCACCTAGTAGTTGGCTTCCTGCTGGGTGGCTGCTAAGTGGCTGCAAAATGCTTTATTTGGCATGTATAAAGAGTGGGAACAGATGTCGGTGGACTGCACTGTTCCAGATTGGCCTCCCACAGCCCATCCAAAAGCATAAAATTCACCCCTATGACTCTAAACATTGGCATGGATTGGTTGGGCCAAGTGATCTGTTTCTGTGCTGTATATCCTATGTAATCATGTGAAAGGATCTGGAAAAGTCCTTTATTTTTATTTTCTCTGAAACTTGACTTCAAATTCATGGACTTCTCTAGAATCAAGACAATTTTTCTGCACAGGACTGCACTGCATTTGCTGCTTCTTCTTTCACTGTGGGCCTAACTCCATGAAATTTTGGGGCCACACTGCAGCTCTGGACTATACTGGCCACTCCATACTGACGGATCTGCTATTCTTTTATAATGTTTGAAACTAACTTTGATCATTTTACAACCCTTCCCCCACCACTGCTGCGACTGACTTCAGTCTCCCTGCTGAACCTGTGGCTGGCAACTGCTTATGGTTGTCTTTCAGCTTTGGCTTCACTGTTTTTCACTTTCCTGTGCCAAAGTACAAATCTCTGCTGCATCTGAATTTTGTGGTGTCCTCCTTTAGCTTTCTGGACCTGAAACTATCTCTTGAATCATTTCCACGAAAATGCCTCAATCGATGCTACCTCCAATCCTCTACTCTCAAATAGCTTTTGAACTTCACTCACTACACCTGTTTCCAAACTTAGACAACAGTTCGTCGATTCTCCATACTGACTTAGCCTATCTACATCATCATTATCATACTGTTAGCTCTGAACTCCTTCTAATTATCTCCTATTTCCCATTTACTATCAGGTTTCTATGTATCCTAATTTTTATGTAACTAGACATTTACAACTTGAGTTTCCCTGTGTCAAATTACATGTGCATCTTGCCTGCTGCTTCAGGCCTGAGTCCATCACTCTATTGCCACAATTTTCTCTTAATTTTAACTTCTCTCATTACCCGTCCAGGTGCCCTGTCTGCTATCATCATGCCTCCTTCCACATTTCACCTTTCAGGTGCTCTGTTTTCCCAATTCCCTATCCCAACCCTTCAACAGTCCTTGACTTTTCTGTTCTTTGCCGCTATTCCAGGCTTGAGGCCCTTTTATATAAGCCAACAGCCTCCCTTTGTGCCTACCTTAGCATTTTCTGAAGGACTCATTGAACAGTGAGCCTAATTTCCTTATCTTACTTTGTCACCGAACTTTCCACCTAATGCATTCACTGGGGCTAATCTCCTTCCCATCAAACCTCTCTCTCCACTTCTGACCCTGTAGACTCCACCAGTGGATCACCTCACATTACCACTGTCTGCATCTCCCTTGATAATGTCTGTTCACTGTGAACAAGATCCTTGCTATCCACGAACTTATTGTGGATGACTCAATGACATCATGGTCTGAACAGAAACATGGTTGAAGGTTGATGACACCTTTCCCATAAATGAAGCCTTCCTGCCTGGCTATCCCTAGGACTAGGAACATAGGCCAGAATTTTATGTTCGGCGTGCGGGTGTGCACTCGACACGCCCAAGTGTAATATGATGCGCAATGACATCGGGCGCTCATACGATATTTTGTTCGGCGGGCGCACGCCGGAATCGGCTGCGAGTCCGCTGATAATTGAAAGGCCTATTAAGGCCATTAACAAGCTAATTAAAATCAAATTAACATTGCCCATCAACCTTATGGTTAGCAGGCAGGCAAAAAGGCCAAGCGGCCTTTACATTTTTTAGGCAATTAAAAATTAAATAAGAATTTTAACATTTCATTCATGACATGTCCCTGCTCATATGACAGAGCCACACAGGGGGACATGTTTTTTAACATTTTAAAATTCTTTATTTTTCATATTTTAAATCTTCAGCTCCCTGAGGCAGTTCTGTGCCCCAGGGAGCTTTCACTGCGCGAACTTGCACGTTTGCCCTCCGCCTCCCCAACTTCCACCCACACAGGCAATGCTAGCGCTGCAGTGCATGTTTCAAGTTGGGTGGACCTTAATTGGCCCGACAGCGTGAAATCGCAGGCCCGATCGTCAGTTTCCAGACCGCCGAGCCCGCACAATGAGGGCAAAATTCTGCCCGTGATTTTCTTTTCAGTGAAAACTGATGCAAAACATCTGCTCAATTAATCTGCCATTTCCTTATTTCCCAATGTTAATTTCCCAGAATCACTTTCTTTAATCTCTTATTTAAATGTCTATAGAAACAGTTATCTTTATACTCCTAACTACAATCTTTCCTTCCTTATTAATCTTTTAGTCCTTCTTTGCTATTCTTTATATTCTGTCCAACCTTCTAACCTACCACTCGTCTTTGCGCAAATAAATACTTTCTCTTGAAGTTTGATACTGCCTTCAGCTGTGTAAGTAAACCACAGATGATGGGTCCTCCCCTTGGAATTTTTCTTTCTCATTGAAATATATCTGTGTGTAATCTGAAATAGCCCTTTAAATGTCTGCCATTGCATTTCTATTGGCCTATCCCTTAACCTCATTTGCCAGTTCACTTCAGCTAGGTCCGCTTTTATGGTCTCACAACTACCCTTATTTAAATTGAAAATGCTAGTTTGGAGCCACTCTTTTCTCCCGCAAACAGAACATAAAATTCAATTATGATCACTGCTACTGAGGGACACCTTCACTATGAGGTCATTAACTAATCCCCGATCTTGTTGCACAATTACAGGTCTATAATAGCCTGCACTCTGGTTGGTACCAGAATGTTCTGTTCTAAGATGGTTCTGGTTGTTGGAGGTCAGTCATCTCACCTCCAGGAGTTCCTCAGGGCAGTTTCTTCAGCCCAACCATCTTCAGCTGCTTCATCGATGACCTTCCTTCCATCATAAGGTCAGAATTTCAATGATGTTCAATGATGATTGCACAATGTTCAGCACCACTTGTGACTTCTCAGATACTGAAGCAGTCCATGTCCAAATGCAGCAAGATCTGGACAATATCCAGGCTTGGGCTGACAAGTGGCAAGTAACATTCGCAACGCACAATGACGAACTCCAACAAGAGAGAATCTAACCCCTTGATGTTCAATGGCATTACCATCACTGAATCCCCCACTATCAACATTCTGGGGCTTACCATTGACCAGAAACTGAACTGGACTAGCCATATAAATACTGTGGCTACAAGAGCAGGACAGAGGCTAGGAATTGTGTGATGAATAACTCACCTCCTGACTCCCCAAAGCCTGTCCATCATCTACAAGGCACAAGTCAGGAGTGTGATGGCATACTCCCCATTTGCCCGGATGAGTGCAGATACTACAACACTGAAGAAGCTTGATACCGTCCAGGACAGAACAGCCCGCTTGATTGCACCACATCCACAAACATTCACTCCCTCCACCACCGACACACAGTACCATCTACAGTGAGTACTGCAGGAATTCACCAAGGCTCCTTCGACAGCACCTTCCAAACGCATGACCACTATCACCTGGAAGGACAAGGGCAGCAAACACATGGGAACATCACCACCTGGAAGTTCCCCTCCAAGCCACTCACCATCCTGACTTGGAAATATATCGCCATTCCTTCACTGTTACTGTGTCAAAATCCTGAACTCCCTTCCTAACAGCACTGTGGGTGTAACTACACCACATAGACTGCAGCAGTTCAAGAAGGCAGCTCACCACCACCTTCTCAAGGGCAACTAGTGATGAGCAATAAATATTGGCCCAGCCAGCGAAGCCCACATCCTATGAATGAATAATAAAAAAAACATTCTATGAATTCCTATCTAGGCAACTTTTCCCTTCTGTTTTTTCCAGTCTATATGTAGATTTAAAACCCCCATGATTATTGCCATACCTTTCTGAGAAGCTCCCATTTTCTCTTCCTTTGTACTCTGGCCTATGTACTCATACAGTTACAATTAGGCTTGAACACCAGAATCACAGAATCACACAGTGCAGAAGAGGCCCTTCGGCCCATTGAGTCTGCACCGACATGTGAGAAACACCTGACCTACCTACCTAATTCCATTTACCAGCATAAAAACAAAAAAACTGCGGATGCTGGAAATCCAAAACAAAAACAGAATTACCTGGAAAAACTCAGCAGGTCTGGCAGCATTGGCGGAGAAGAAAAGAGTTGACGTTTCGAGTCCTCATGACCCTTCGACAGAACTGCAGGCAGTTTAAGGGACCTAGGAAAGAAATGAGCTGGCAGGAACTCCATGGTAGTATCTCTGATTATTTCTGGTGAGTATAGAAACAGGAGGATAGATTAGTTGAATGTGTGGAAGGAGAGATAGTGCAGGAGCTTTAGATTCCATGGACATTGGGATCAGTTCTGGGGATGGGACATTTACAGGCCGGATGGGTTTCACCTGAACAGATCTGGGACCAATTTTTTTGCAAGGCAGTTTGCTAGTGCTATGGTGGATGGGCAGGTGCAATGGGATTTAAATGAACTTGGCAGGGGGAAGGAGACCAGAAGGTAGCATTAGAGAGGAAAAACAAGGCGCGCAAAGAATTGGGAGGGACAGATAGAACAAGCGCAATAAATAGTAAAGTATTAGGTGGGGTGAGGGTAAGAGGAAATGCAATGAAGCCTAAATTGGGTTCACTGTACATATATATGAACACACAAATTGAGGTAAATATGTTTGGTGAGCTGAAGGCACAGGTAGCCATTTGTCAATAACAGAAATATAAAAGCAAAATACTGTGAATGCTGGAAATCTGAAACAAAATCAGAAAATGCTGGAAAACCTCAGCAGATCCAACAGCATCGGTGAAGAGGAAGACAGAGTTAAGGTTTCGAGTCCTTATGACTGTTCTTCAGAGCTAAAGAGAAGTAAAAATGTGATGAAATTTGTACTGTTTAAGGGGGGCTGGAACAGGTGAAGCTGGATAGAAGGCCAGTGATAGATGGAGGCAAAGGAGAGATTGTCAAAGATCTCATGAATAAAAGGACAAAGAGGTGTTAATGGTAGTGGTACTGGCTAAAGGAATTGCTGATGGTGGCATTAAGATCAGAAAGCAGAATGTGGTAATAGCAGGACAAGGGTAAACACTCTAGAAAGAATAACATGAACAAGTGACAGATGACCCTAGCAGGGGTGGAGTGGGGGAAGGGGATGGTGGTGGGTAAAAAGATCGAAAATAGGATAAAATGTGGGGATAAAACAACGAATTTTTAAAAAAAATAAAAATGAGAATAAATAAAAATAGAAACAAGTAATAAAAAAATAAAGATTTAAAAAAAATGAATATTGAAAAAAGGGGATAAAAAGGAGAGAGTTCATGGTCTGAAGTTGTTGAACTCAATGTTAAGTCCGAAGGCTGTAAAGTGCCTAATCGGAAGATGAGGTGCTGTTTCTCCAGTTTGCATTGGGCTTCACTGTAACATTGCAGCAGGCCAAGGTCGTACATGTGGGCATGAGAGCAGGATGGTGTGTTGAAATGGCTAGCAACAGGAAGTTCTGGGTCATGCTTGCAGACAGACCGAAGGTGTTCCGCAAAGCGGTCACCCAGTCTGCATTTGGTCTCTCCAATGTAGAGGAAACGGCATTGGGAGCAGCAAATGCAGTAGACCAAATTGAAGGAGGTGCAAGTGATGCACTGCTTCACCTGAAAGGAGTGTTTGGGCCCTTGGACAATGAGGAGGGAGGAGGTAAAGGGGCAGGGATTGCATGGGAAGGTGTCGTGGGAGGGGGGTGAGGTGTTGGGGGTGATGGAGGAGTGGACCAGGGTGTTCCAGAGGGAACGGTCCCTATGGAATGCCGATAGGGGGTTGAGCAAAGATGTGTTTGGTGATGGCACCATGCTGGAGTTGACAGAAATGGCAGAGGATGATGGTTCTGGGAGGGAAAGGAAGGTGTGAGGGCAGAGGCATGGAAGATGGGTCTGACACAGTTGAGGGCCCTGTCAACCACAGTGGGTGGGAAACCTTGGTTAAGGAAGAAGGAAAATATGTCAGAAGTGCCGTTTTGGAAAGTGGCATCATCGGAACAGATGCGACGGAGGCGAAGGAACTGAGAGAATGGGATGGAGTCCTTACAGGAAGCAGGATTTGAGGAGCTTTAGTCGAGGTAGCTGTGGGAGTCAGTGGGCTTGTAATGAATATTGGTGGACAGTCTATCACCAGAAATTGAGACAGAAAGGTCAAGGAAATAAGGGAAGTGTTGGAGATGGACAATGTGAAGGTGGAAATTGGAAGCAAAGTTGATAATTTTTTCCAGGTCCAGATGAGAGCACGAAGTGGCACTGAAACAGTCATTGACGTACTGAAAAAAGAGTTGTGGGAGGGGGCCTGAGTGGGACTGGAACAAGGAATGTTCCACATACCCCATGAAGAGACAGGCATAACTGGGGCCCATGCAGGTACCCATAGCTACACCTTTTATTTGGAAGAAGTGAGACAAGTTTAAGGAGAAATTGTTCAGTGAGAGAGCAAGTTCAGCCAGACGGAGGAGAGTGGTGGTGGACGGAGATTGTTTGGGCCTCTGTTCAAGGAAGAAGCGGAGAGCCCTCAGACCGTCCTGGTGGGGGATGGAAGTGTAGAAGGATTGGATGTCCATGGTGAAGAGGAGGCATTTAGGGCCAGGGAGCTGGAAATTGTTGATATGATGTAGGGCACCAGAGGAATCGTGGGTGTAGGTAGGAAGAGACTGGACAAGGGGAGACAGAACGGAGTCAAGATAGGAAGAAATGATTTCCGTGGGGCAGGAACAGACTGACACGATCGGTCTACCAGGACAGTCTTGTTTGTGGATTTTGGGGAGGAGATAGAAGCAGGCTGGAGGAACAGCACTTCGTCTTCTGATTAGGCACTTTACAGCCTTCCGGACTTAACATTGAGCTCAACAGCTTCAGACCATGAACTCTCTCCTCCATCCTCATCCCTTTTTTATCCCCTTTTTTCAATATTAATTTTTATTTTTAAATTTTTATTTTTTATCCACCTATTTTAATTTTTATTTATTCTCATTTTTATTCATTGTTTTATCTCCACCTTTTATCAATTTTTCATGTTTTGTCCCACCACTGTCCTCTCCCCCAACCCTGCCCCCACTAGGGCCATCTGTCACTTGTTCATGTTGTTCTTTCCAAAGTGCTTACCCTTGTCCTGCTATTACCAAACTCTGCTTTCTGACCTTAATGCCACTATCAGCACCTCCTTTAGCCAGTACCACTGCTATTAACACTCTTTTGTCCTTTTGTTCATGAGATCTTTGACAATCTCTCCTTTGCCTCCACCTATCATTGGCCTTCTATCCAGCTTCACCTGTTACACCCCCCTTAAACAGTATAAATTTCATCACATTTTTACTTCTCTTTCGCTCTGAAGAAGTCATATGGACTCAAAACATTAACTCTGTCTTTCTCTCCACAGATGCTGTTAGACTTGCTGAGTTTTTCCAGCATTTTCTGGTTTTGTGGCAATAACAGAAATCTGGCTCATAAAAGGGCATGACTGGGTCCTAAATATTCCTGAATACAAGGTGTTCAGGAAAGATAGGAAAGGAAAGAAAGGAAGAGGGGTGGCAGTGTTGATTAAGGTTAATATCACAGTGCTGGAGAGAGAGGATTTTCTAGAGGCGTCCAGGACAGAATCTATTTGGTTAGAGTTAAGAAATGATAGAGGTATCATGACACTATGAAGCACCAATCATTAGGAAATATATAGAGAAACAAATTTTAAGCAAGTTACAGAAAAAAATGCAAAAATTAAAAAGTAGTTACAATGAGGAAGGACTTTAATTATTGTAATATAAACTGGGATAGTAACACTAGAAAGGACAGAGAAGGGGGAAAGTTTCTGAAGTGTGCGAAGAATTTTCTAGAACTTTAGATTTCAGGTTCAACAATGAAGAAGGCACTGCTGGATCTGGTTCTGGGGAATGAGATGGGATAAGTGGATCAAGTGTCAGCAGTGGAACATTTAAAGCACAATGATCGTAGTATCATTAAATTTAGGTTCCACCCATTATCTCTGGTCCCCGCCACCCACCCCCCCCCACCCCCCACCCCCTAACCCATCTCCACCAAGGATCTATCTTTGTCCCCCCTCCTACTTCTCATCAACATTCCCTAGCCACCAAAAACAACAATGAGTAATCCAGAGTAAAAATAATGAATTGGGGGTGGGCCAATTTCATTTGGATGAGAATGGATCTGACCCAGATAAATTGGAATCAAAGATTGTCAGGCAAAACTGCCTTTGAAGGGAAGACAGTTCAAGTACAGTCAAGGTACATTCTCACATGTGTGAAAGGTAGGACAAAAAAAGTTGGAGCTCCCTAGATAATGACAGAGATAGGGAATGAGATAAAGCAGAAAAAGGGAGTCTACAATGGACGCTAGGTGGATAATATAAGTGAAAACCAGACTCAACATAGAAAGCTCAAAGAAGTGAAAAAAGAAACAGGAACAACAAAGAGAGAGTATGAGAAGAGACTGACAATCAACATAGAAAGAAATCCAAAAGTCTTCTATAGACGTATGAACAGTAAAAGGGCGGTAAAAAGAGGTGCAGGGCTAATTAGGAATCAGAAAAGGGATTTATACATGGAGCAGAGGACACGGCTGAAGTATTAAATGAATGGTTTGCATCCTTATTTATCAAGGAAGAGGATGCTACCAAAGTTGTAGTGAAAGTGGAGATAGAAAGGATATTAACTGAGCTAAAAAATTGATAAAGAGGAGATACTAGAATGATTGGCTATATTTAAAAATTGGTAAGTCACCAGGAACAGAGGAGATGTATCTGAGGATACTGAAGGAAGTAAGGGTGTAAATTGAAGAGGCACTGGCCATAATCTTCCAACCCCCCTTATACACAGAGCTGGTTGGTGCCAGAGGACTGTCAAATTGCAAGTGCCACACCCTTGTTCGGAAGAGGGTCTAAGAAAATGACTAGCAACTATATATTGTCAATTTACTCCACCCTGCTCTCTTGCCCATATGTCTGTCCTTGGCTTGCTGCATTGTTCCAGTGAAGCCCAACGCAAACTGGAGGAACAACACCTCATCTTCCGACTAGGCATTTTACAGCCTTCCGCACTGAATATTGAATTCAACAACTTTAGGTCTTGAGCTCCCTCCTCCATCCCCACCCCCCTTCTGTTTCTTCCCCCTTCCTTTTATTTTTTCCAATAAATTATATAGATTTTTCCTTTCCCACCTATTTCCATTATTTTTAAATATTTTTAAATCTTTTATGCTCCCCCCACCCCCACTAGAGCTATACCTTGAGTGCCCTACCATCCATTCTTAATTAGCACATTCGTTTAGATAATATCACCAACTTTAACACCTATGTGTTCTTTTGTTCTGTTGTCTGTGACATCTTTTGATGATCTGCTTCTATCACTGCTTGTTTGTCCCTACAACCACACCAACCCCCTCCACTTCTCTCCCCCCACCCAAACACCACCTCCCCCCCACACACCTTAAACCAGTTTATATTTCACCCCTTTCTTGGATTCACTCAAGTTCTGTCGAAGGGTCATGAGGACTCAAAACGTCAACTCTTTTCTTCTCCGCCAACCTGCTGAGTTTTTCCAGGTAATTCTGTTTTTGTATTGTCAATTTAACCTTGGTAGTGGGGAAACTTTTAAAAACAATGATCTGGGACAAATTTAACAGTCACTTGGACAAATGTAGATTAATTATGGAAAGGCAACCCACATTTGTTATGTGTAATTAATTTGAGTTTTTTGATGAAGTAACAGAGATGGTTGATGAGGGTTGATCTTGTGTATGTGGACTTCCAAAATGTGTTTGATCAAATGCTTAACAGGCTTGAAGGCCACAGAATAAAAGGATCAGTTGCACCATGAATATGACGTTAACTGAGTGACAAACAGAGAGTAGTGGTGAATGGTTGATTTTTGGACTAGAGGATGGTATATAGTGGGGTTCCCCAGGGGTTGATATTAGGAACACTTCTTTACTTGACCTCTGTTAATGACCTAAAGTCAGGTGTGCAGGACAAAATTTGCAGGTGCCACAAAATTTGGAAGCATTGTGAACTGTGAGCAGAATAGAGGTAGACTTCATGAGGACATAGATAGGTGTAAGGGGGGTGCGCGGTTGGGGAGAGTGGGAGTTTCAAAACCAAAGTTGGATTGCACCAAGGATTGACACTGAACTCCTTCCACTTCCTGATTGTCATGGATATTCCACCTGAATGAGTGAGACAACAGTGCCATGGCCAATGATGTTTGAAGATGTGATTGAGTTATGTGGTGGGGATGATGAGAACATGACCGAGTACATGATGGACTGGGGAAAAGTACTAGAAGACAAGGGTATGAAGATCAATAGACCAAAGACCCAATTTATGGACTGTCTAATTGAGCCTCGGGAAGAGGATCGGAGTGAAGGTGTAAAGATTCTGGGTGAAGACTTGGAGAAAGTGGGTAGTGTCAAGTACCTGGGGTCAATGGAGGCAGAAGGTGGAAGTATGGGAATGGAAACTGAGCAATGGATTAGTTCTGGCAGAAGTGCATAGGAGTGTCATGTGATAGAAAAGTATCGCAGTGAAGAAACTTGGGCAATATCAAGAAGAGAGGAACAGCAACTGAATGCTAATTAGATGTGGATGCTGAGATCGATATGTGGAGTAACGAGAAAGGACAAAATCAGGAACCAGCACATCAGAGCATCAGTGAAGATTGTGGCAGCATTGAAGAAATTAACTAGAAGAGGTTGAAATGGTATGGTCATCTGTTGTGGAGAGAGAGGAAATGTGCGAATGATTGAGATGGGACTGCAAGGAAGAAGGTGATGAGGGAGGCCTAAGATTAGATGGAAAGATGCGGTGGTGAGAGACTTAAATACAGCAGAATTGCAAAAGGAATGGGTGACTGACTGCAGGAGATGGACCAGGGTGATCTTCCAGCATTGTGGTAATCCCAAAATAGAAGAAAATAAAGAACGAAAAGAAGAAAAAGGAAATGAGTTGTTTCAATTCTGTTTGGGACTAGTAACATTTAAAGAGAAACCTAACTACTCTGTGATTAACCGAAAGAAGACAAAATTTCACATTTCTAAACAAAAACAAATAATTCTATAAAAGAATTAAACAAAGCAAGCACTATTAATTTAACACTATGGGCAGTATTTTTTGCTGAGCGGGCAGGCATACGCCTGACCCGCTTGAGCGTAAAATAGTGCATGATGACGCCGGGAGAGCGTCCCGATGTCATCGCACACTCATGCAATATTTTGGTCAGCAGGCACAGGCGGGAGTCAAGCCATGCCCGCCATCAATTACGAGGCCAGTTAAGTCCATTATAAAGGCACTTAAGCTGGATTTTATGCTGCCTGTGTGATTTTGCACTCATCGCATGGGCAAAGTGGGCAGGCGGGCAGCTGACAATTTCAGAAGCCTCATCCAAGGGTGGGATAAAAAAAGTCAGCAGCATTGCCAGTATGAGTAATGAAGCATTTTGGAGATTGTTTGTTGCTGGTTGCTTATTGGTACTTGGCAGCTTCATCAATGTTCGGGACTTAATTGTTAGCATTTCCAGGCTTCACTTCAGGACTTTTTGGTGTCTCCAAGGTCCTCAGAGGATTCAGACCATGTGGACCATTCCAGGTATCAGGCAGCCTTCTATCACCCAGCTAATGGGGATTGTGGTCTCTGAGGAGGAAGAGAGGGGCAGAAGGGAAGAGGAGACCAGGTGTCTCAATGCAGCTTCCAGGGGAGGGACCCATGGGAGGAGAGGCGCAGGCGCAAGGGGTGCAGGGCCAGCAGAATGTCCAAGGCAGAAGGTCGCAGAAGACACCACTATCCTGCTGCCGGCGTTTACAGATAACGATGCGCTACCTCAATATGTCTGCCTCTCAAGGGAGATTGCAACCTCCATTTGTCAGATGATTGGGCCTGAGATCAGCTCCGACTGTGTGGGTGGGCAGCCCATGCCAGTGGCTCTGAAGGTCACAGTGGCCCTCAACTGCTACGCCTCCGGCTCTTTCCAGGGGTCAATGGGGGATCTGTGTGGTGTCTCCCAATCAGCTGTCTAGTTGCATGAAGCTGGTGACAGCAGCTCTATTTAGGTGAGCGCTGACCTTTATTCTTTACCGTACAGACGAGGCCAGCCTGGCTTTGCAGCGATTGCTGGGATCCCCCGCGTCCAGGGTGCCATTGACTGCACACGTGTGGCTATCAAGGCACCAGTGGGTCAGCTGGGTGTCTTCGTCAACAGGAAGGGAATCCCCTCTACGAACGTGCAGATAATATGTGACCACAAGATGCATATTCTGCAAGTCTGTGCAAGGTACTCTGGCAGCTCCAATGACATTTCCATCCTGAGACACTCCCAGGTGCCAAAGCTCTTCAGTGCTCCAGTCTGACTGGATGGATGGCTGCTGGGTGACAAGGGCTATCCATTGAAAAGGTGGCATATGACGCCTCTCCGCCACCCAAGAACAAAGGCAGAGCAGCTTTACAATAGGAATCATGCCGCCACAAGGGCAGTTGGAGCGACGACCATTGGTCTTCTCAAGATGCACTCCCGATGCCTGGACTGTTCACAGGGTGCGCTACAATATGTCCCAGAGCAGATGTCATTGATAGTGGTTGCATGCTGCGATCTCCAAAATCTGGCACTGGCAAGGGGATACCCACTGGAGGAAGAGCATCTTGATGCAGCTGCACAGGCCACAGATGATGAATCCAGTAGTGAGTCAGAAGAGGAGCACAGTGAGGAGAATGCTGAGGGCGTAGAGGCAGATCTTGGTAACCGTCAGGGAGGCAGGGACACCAGGGACGCCTTGATCCAACGCTGCTTCAGCTAGGCTACCAAAGATCTGCTTCCACCTCAAGCCAGGGCTGCCACCTCCATCCTGGATGTCTGGAATGACCCTTTCATTTGCACCCAAAGTCCACGTAATGCCTGTGCAATAAAGTACACAGCTACTCACATCCAGCAGTAAATGTGTACCCTACACCAGAAAGAAAAATAGTGAAGCATACTCAGGCCATCAGAACCAAAGCAAATTTAATGTTATTGTCCCATGGAATGCATAATGACATTACCATTACTGGTATTGATGTCCACACCAGCAGACATATAAGCCAAACATAAATTAACAGAAAATCACCTGTGAACTGTCCCTCTGGTGCTCATGGTGCCTTTAACATATGTTTCTGAGTGCTGTGTATGCCCCCACACCCCCTCACTCTCTCCACCGCCCCTGCTGTCTTGTTGGCCTTAATGACCTTGGCAGTCATCCTCTGGCCAGTGGAGCCTGTGCTGGCCCCGCCTGGGAGGTAACAGCCAGGGCCATGGATGGCATCACCCCAGTCGTCGCAGCCTCATTAGGTGCGATGGTCACTGGCAGAGGGGTGGAGGAGCTGCTGTCATCATCCAGAGCACACTGAAAGGAGCCTGCAGAGATGACAAGCAGCTTGTGCACCAATGTGAGGTCACTCTGGACTTCCCTGCTTACCAATGATGGACGGGCACCCTCGCCTCTCCACACCCGTTTGCACGTGAAAGGTGCCGGCTCTGCAGCTCAAGAGCATCCTGCTCGAACCTAGTGAGCAGCAGCTGGTTGGGCGGGCCTCCACCTGTATATGTACTCTCTGACTGGTTATGGCTCCTCTTCCCCTGAAAGGACAGAGGAGCATTGATTAGTTCACTCTCTACCAGCGCCATTGCAGCCTGGCTAATGCCATCTGAAGAACACCTCGCAGGGCACATCCGAGTCATGGCCCTCAAGCCACAAGGCACTTAGTCCAAGCTAAAAGCAAAATACTGTGGATGCTGGGAATCTCAGACAAAAACATAAAATGCTGTAAAAACTCAGCAGGTCTGACAGTATCTGTAGAGAAAGAAAAACAAAGTAAACATTTCAAGTCCATATGACCCTTCTTCAGGGCTCAGTCCAAGCTGCCAGGGCTCACCCCCTTGGCCAGCTCCAGCGTCATTTAAAGTTGGCATTCAGGCTCTAGCACCCCTGAAGTCCAGGGTGGGCATGGCCACACCTTAGCACTTCTGCACACTGATCCATGCCAACACGGTACTCAACCTTCCTGAACGCAGAAGGTCAGTGAACCTTTTCCAGCACTACACCCACGTGTGCTGCACCAAGACATGGCCGCTAACCAGTACTGCAACCTCCTCCCACGCCCTCTTTGTGAGGTGCAGTGGCCTCCTCCTCCCATTTCTGGGGACAAGGGTGTCTCTCTTGGCGGCCACCTCCTCCAGGAGGACCGCGTGGCACTCATCCAAAATGCACAGGCGGCCGAGTGCCCACCCAACCTGTCCTCCCACTTGGCAACTCCAGCCGCATTCAACTCTATCACTTGAGTTTGCTTATGCAGAATAGAATTCTTCCATGGCAATGTTCCAGGGGCTGTCTGTGCTGCTTTTAAACCAGCCGCCATGTCACCATTGGACCTAGCGGCCAACAAGCCCACGCTCCCACTCTGCCCTTCTTGATCAGTGGGGTGCTGCGTTTCACGCTGGGAGGGCCTTACTTTTTCCGCCAGCATGAAATCGCGGTTGGGGGCTGATTGCGGGCTGCGGCCCATTCCCCGGCCAATCGTGAGCCCGCCAACTGTGCCTGCCTGCCGAACTCAAAATTCTGCCCTATGTGTACTGTCAACTCAGTTCTATCTCTTACATCTCCCTTACATATTACAACAACCTTAAAGGTTCATTCACTTCCATAGGAATCAACCCAAAAATATGCCACGGCTTTCTGGAATTCACCTTAATTTTCTTCAGTGGTCCTGCTACTCTCCAAAGTGAGACTTTTATTGGGATCCTTCCACCAGCTTTCAGGTTAAGCACCCCTTCAGCTATTCTTTAATTTCTCATGACTATGTATGCCTTAGCCCTTTGTTCTGTTTGCCAGCAGATACCCAACTGTCTTCTCACAGCGTTTCAAGCTAATTCTGCTGACTGCTTTCTATCGCAAGGCTCTGTGAGGACCACTGTAGTTTTCTTCCTCTAGTTTCAAGCTTGGCAAATCTTCTAGCTTCTTTCCTCCTCTCGAATTTCAAACTGAGATTGAGTTCCAATCCACCTGCCACACAGTGAATGATAAAGTTAGTACTTTCTCTGCTTAAGTGCAGGCCTGAGTAACAAGCATCTCCTCTTGGCTCTTTGCTCTCAGTAATAGGTAGTCTGCATCAGACCAAAACTGTAACAGCCTTCTTTGAGCAAAACCCAGCTAAATTAAATGTTCTAACTCCCACAGCCCATCTCTATGACAATGTGGAATGCTTTGGGATGACGTCAAACAGAAATGTAAATTAATTATTTTACCTTCTATGCTACTGTTTGATTCTGTAACCTATATGAATAATTTATATTGCTAATGGGTGTGATTGCCCTCTCTCCAGACTCCTTGGGTCTCCAAAAAACCTTCATGTTTACAAAGTTGCTTCCAGCTTTTTTTCATCTGGAAATTACACACATAATTTAAATCTTTTATTGAAGTAAGTGGAGACCTTAAGGCTCTACCACAGGCTTAGTGATACATCATCCAGTGTTCAAGTGTTTACACCTCCCTCTGACCTTGTAAGTTAAACATAGGTTAGCTTTTAACTGTAATGGTTCCAGGGATGAGGGACTTCAGCTATGTCGATCGATTGGAGAAACTGGGGTTGTTCTCTGAAGAGAACATTGAGAAGAGATTTGATAGAGGTGTTCAAAATTGAGTGGTCTGGGCAGAGTAGATAGGGAGAAACTGTTCTCATTGGTGGAAAGATCAAGAACCAGAGGACAGAGATTTAAAGTGATTGGCAAAAGAAACAGTGATGACGAGGAAAACTTTTTTACTTGAGGTTAGGATCTGCAATGCACTGCCTGTGGAGACAGATCCATTTTTAACTTTCAAAAGGGCATTGGATGATTATTTGAAGAGAAAAGATTTGCAGGGCTATGGGAAAAAGACAGGGTAGTGGGGCTAGCTGAATTACTCTCACAGGGCGCTGGCATGATCATGATGGGCCAAATGGCTTCCTTCTATTCTGTAACCATTCTGTGATTCTATATTTGACCCTGAGATAAACTTATGACCAAATATCCATGCTAAGACTGACTATTTCGACCTCCATAACAATAACTTTGCCTCATCCCATCTGCTGCTGAAACCCTCATCAATGCCTTTATTGCTAGATGTGACATTCTATCCTCCATAAACTTGAGGTGATCCAAAATTTTGCTGCAAGTGTCCTTACTTTCACCAAGTTCCTTTCACTTATTATTCTTTTCCTCAGACCTATGTTAGCTCTCAGTCAAGCAATGCCTTGTCTTTGTTTCTTTTCAGTTCCTCCATGGCCTTACCTGTCCCTATCTCTGTCATCTCCTCTGTCTTTACATTCCTCTGAGATATTAGTGCTCATCTAATTCTGGCCTCTTGATCATCTCTGATTTTAATTCCTACATTACTCTTCAACTGCCTGAGCTCAAAGCTCTCGAATTCCCCCCATGTGGAATTCTGTCCTTATATCTCTCTGCTTCCCTCTACAATGCTCCTGAAACTTATCTCTTCGATCAAGCCCTTGACTATTTGCCCTGATATATATGAACATAGGAAAAAGGAACAGTAGACCATTCAGCTCCTCGAGCCTGCCCCGCCATTCAACTAAATCATGGCCAATCTTCTACCTCAATGCCATTTTCCCGCAGTATACCATATCCCTTGGTGTTCTTAATATCTAGAAACCTGTCCATCTCTGTCTTGAGCATACTCAATGACTGAGCCTCCACAGCCTTCTGGGGTAGAGAGTTCCAAAGATTCACCACTCTCAGTTCTAAATGGTCCACCTTTTATTCCGAGACAGTGTCCCCTGATTCTAGGCTCCCCAGCCAGGTGAAACATCCTTCCTGCATCTACCTTGTTGAGCCCTGTAAGAATTTTTTACACTTCAATGAGACCACCTCTCATTCTTCTAAACTGTAGAGAATACTGGCCCCGTCTCCTCAATCTCTTGTCATTGGACAATCTGACTGTCCCAGGAATCAGTCTGGTGAACTTCCATTTCACTTCCTCTATGGCAAGTTTATCTTTCCTTAGGTAAGGAGACCAAAACTGTATACAATACTGCAGGTATGATCTCACCAAGGCTCTATATAATTGCAGCAAGACAGCTTTACTCCTGTACTCAAATCCTCTTGCGATAAAAACCAACATGCAATTTGCCTTCCTAATTGTTTGCTGCACCTGCATGCTAGCTTTCAGTGACCTTATGTGGCTTGGTATTTAAATTTGCTTTACAATGTTCCTGTGAAACATCTTGGCCATAATTTTACGCCCCCACCCCCCCCCCCCCCCCCCCCCACCCCACATTGGATTTTAAGGCTGGGGTGTGGGGGAAATCATGAAATTGTGTGGGTGGGATTCACTCCAGGTTCTTGCCCACCCCAATCTGGTAGCGATTTCGTGCTGGGGTGGGCAGGGCCTCGGGTGGGAATCCCACTGTTGCCTCAATTAAGGCCCTTAAATGACTACTTATGGGCCTTTTCCTGCCCAGACTCAATGTTTAGGCTGCAGGGTGGTTGACAGCTCAGTGGGAGCAAACGCAAATTAAGTTCGATCTCGGGCGGGAAGGTGAGGGGTGCCTCCATCAGAAGCCCCTTTTTGACTAGGGACACCCTCCCCTTAAGGCCTGGTGACCTTCTGACCTTCCTCCCCCAGCCCCCCTCCCCCCCAACCCCGGCCTATCTCTCAAACCACCCAAGGCCTTCCTTACCATCTCCGCCCTGGGACCCCTGCCACATACCTGTCCTCCAGCTTCTGGGACTTAGTGCCAGGCAGCTTCCTGAGATACAGACCTGCTGGTTACAGGTCTGTCAATGTTTAACACTGGGTACAGTACTGGTGGTTACAGGTCAATTGCTGTAGAAGACTGGGGTATATGTTTGTCACAATACAATATGGATTGCTACCGTTCAAGTCATTGCCATAGAAAATCAAGCAAGTGATCCACTCCTGACAATTTAAACCCCACCGAAGGTGAGGTTTTAACCCATATTTTCCGACTCTTAGCTACAAATTTTCACCCAGACCCATATCACCAGAACCACATCACCATACAAAGCTCCCTCACCTCCTTCAGCAACTTTCACACCCTCCTTCACTCGTAAATCCTCCCTTCCTCATTATTTTCTTCCAGATAATTTTGCAGATGAACATTTAAATGTGGAATAAAAGGGAATCTTTTGTCTTCACTGCATGCATCATAATTTAGTGGAATAGATCACCCATTCTTTTACTCCTGGCTTGATTTCAGTCAGTTAGAAAAAAGGCTGATTCTAGGATAGGCAGGAGATCGACTTCACTAGATTCCTGGCTTTAAAGTCAAACATTTATCCCCAAGAGAGCTACTGGTGAGGCACAGAGTCCATGGCTGATATCAGGCATAAGCATCAACTTGATGCATACTGATTGTGTTGAGTGTTGTGTATCATGTTTGTCATAGCAACAAGTACGAAGAGAGGCACCTAGAGTTAGAAGAAATAGGGTTGGCCAGGCAGCACACAATATTCATGCTACCTGTTGAGTTAATGATCTAGATGTGTAGCTGGTGCTACCCAGGCCACTCATTGACTGCATGCCTGTTGGGGGAGGCATTTATCAGCATCAGTGATTCCACTTAAAGTCATACAGCTGCTTTTAAAGGGGAAGTTCACTTTGGCCTTGCAGAACAAAGAAGTTGGTTGAAGGAGACAATGAATGACTTCAAGGTTCTCTGGTGCTGCCTGGGAGGCCCTGGTGCAGGCAATGGAGAGGAGGGACATCCTCTTCTTTCCATGGGATAGGAAGCTTTCCAGGCAATTTCTTTTCAGATGGTGGGAAGAAGTCATCAAGTATATTAATGCTAGGAGCACTGCACCCAGCAATGCAATAAATTTACAAACCTGTCAAGCATAGCAGACCTGGTATCGCTCCTCCAGGTTCATTTCTCTGAAGTAAACAGTTTACAATGGAAGCGTTGTATAAATAAAATTAATTCCAGTAAAAAAAAATCAATTATCAAATTGATTTGTTAAGGTAAGAGGGCTGTTCTCATGTTTTGTATCCATTTACACTGCTTATAGCCTCATTAATTATAACACTGACAGAGCTCATGAAATCCTATCCTCCACTACCATTCACTCTTCTACAATTACTGCACTGCACCTCCTTCTCACCCTCATAAGTTTAGCACTATTACAGCCTTCACTTCCACACATTTTACACACAGACTATCAACTATTCCATCCTGACATCTGCTTTTGCCAAGCACTTCACAAGACTCTCACTAATACAGTTCCTCTTTTCTGCAGAAGGTCACACAAAACATGAGGAAACAGGTTGGGACCAGAGGAGGAAGAAGAGCCCACCTGCAAACATTCTCCCCCTTGAAGAAAAAGTGCTGGCCATGGTGAATGTTAACGCTCGAGGAGACATCACTCAGGATATCTAATCCTTTTTGTCTCTTCTGACCTTTCCTAACCACGCACTCTCTACATGACAAACTGCAAATGTTTTTATTTATTCTTTCATGGAATGTGGGCATTGCTGGCTAGGCCAGAATTGTGTCCATCTCTAATTGCCCTTGAGAAGGTGGTGCTGAGCCTTGTTCTTCAACTGCTGCAGCCCATGTGTGTAGGTACACACACAGGGCTGTTAGGAAGGGAGTTCCAGGATTTTGACCCAACTACAGTAAAGGAGCAGGAATATAGTTCTAAGTCAGGATGGCGTGTGGCTTAGAGGGGAACTTGCAGGTGGTGGTGTTCCCATGCATCTGCTGCCTTTATCTTTCTTGGAGGTGGAGGTCGCAGATTTGGAAGCTACTATCGATGGGGGCTTGGTGACTTGTTGCAGTGCATTTTGGAGGTTGTACACACTGCTGCAACTGTGCATCGGTGATGGAGGGAATGAATGTTGAAGGTGCTGATCAAGCAGGCTGCTTTGTCCTGGATGGTGTTGAGCTTCTTGAATGTTGTTGAAGTTGCATTCATCCAAGCAGAAAGTATTACAACACACTCCTATCTGTGCCTTTCAGATGGTGGTCAGGCTTTGGGGAGTCAGGAGATGACTTACTTGTCACATAATTCCAAGCCTCTGACCTGCCCTTGTAGTAACAGTATTTATATGGCTAGTCCAGTTCAGTTTTTTTATCAATGGTAACCCACAGGATGTTGATAATGGGTGATTCAGTAATGGTAATTACGAATGATGGTTAGATTCTCTGTTGTTGGAGATGGTCATTGCCTGGCACTTCTGTGACATGGATGTAACTTGCCACTTATCAGCCCAAACCTGGTTGTTGTCCAGGTCTTTTTGCATAAGGGCACGGACTGTTCAGTGTCTGAGGAGTCGCAAATGGTACTGAACATTGTGAAATCATCAGCGAACATCCCCACTTCTAAACTTAAGATGGAAGGAAGGTCACTGATGAAGCAACTAAAGATGATTGAGCCCAGGGCACTATTCTGAGGAATTCCTGCATTAATGTGCTGGGACTGAGATGATAGACCACCAACAAACACAACCATCTTCTTTTGTGCTAGGTATGACTCGAACCAGCAGAGAGTTTTAAAATATCCACCTCTTTTTCTCTGCTCTCCCACATAAGCTAACACTTCTTCATTTATTCCATTTCAGCTGCTGGGAATATTGATGCAGTGGAAGAAGAGATACCCTTGCTTTCAGAAGATGCACTGTCTTTCAATCTGACTCACGACACCCAGCCAAGATTCTTGCACTATCTGGACTTTAGAGGCCAGGATAGAGGATATATTCTATTTACAAGTGGTACTCACTGGGCACAAGTGTGCAGTGGCTAGGGTAGAGCAACAGGACACCACAATCCAGCTCAATGAAAAGAGAGGTTGCAGACCTGTCTGCTGCAGAGGTCTCACATGCAGTCTTTGAGAGCCCAGACGATTGAAAAAAACTGAAATAAAAACAGAAAGTGCTGGAAATACTGAACAAGACTGATGAGCAATGATAAGGAACTGAACAACTGACTAGAGATCTTGCACAGTGTCATGGAGCAGGAATGAGTCAAACACCAACTATGCTGACAGCTTCATGCACAGCATGGGGCTCCTTCTCCTCAACAAGCAACAGTGATCAGACTTCTCAGAACCACAGAGGAACATGTTGAGTGTCTTATGCAAGCTCAGAAAGCTGCTAACATGACTTTGGGAGCCACTGTTGAAATGGGCTTCCTGGAGGTCACATCTTTCCACCTGTTCTCCAGCAGAGCACTAAGGTACAATCTTGGCCTTGGCTTCATGGGAAAGGTACTTGTTGTCCTCTCTCAAATCAACATCATGCCTATTAACACACCAGATACTCCCTAGTGTCCTTGCTAGTGGTCACCTATCCAGTCAGGCGAAATGGCACCAGCCCATGTTGAGATGCTACAGTCTGCATTGGGACCCTGTTCCAGGTAAGAACATAAAAATAGGAACAGGAGTATACCATATGGGCCCCTGAACCACTTCCCCTTTCAACATAATCATGGCTGATCTCTGTCTCAAATTCACTTTTCAGCCTGCTGTCCATGTTCCTTGATTCCCTGAGAGACCAAAAAATATGTTTATCTCAGCTTTAAATATACTTAACAATGACGCATCCTCCAACAATGGTTGTTCTTCAAAGCCACATAAATGTCCAAGCTGTAGCCACTGGAGAAATGCTTCAAAGGAGCATTGCTATAGGACAGCCACTATTGGAATTTAGGTTGGAGGCTGATCAGGGGACCACGGGAATAGTCAAGAGGTAATAAAGACATGGATGAGGGATTCAGGAGCACAATACTTCAACAGAGATGGATATGGACAATGTTATATAGATAAAAATAGGCAGACTTGGTTAAAGAGGGGTTCGAAGCTCAGCTCAAGGTTAAATAGGGCATCAAGATTTCAACACTCTGTTTCAGCCTCATTGGTCAGGGAGAGAGGTGGAGTTGGTGACTAGAGAACAGAATTTCTGGTGGGAACTAAAAACAATGCTGCTTTTCCTAATATTTAATTGGAGGAAATTTCTGCTCATCCAATACTGGATGTCAGACAAGCAGTGTGACAAAGGGTGAATAGTTGTTTTTTTAAGTGTGGACAGTAGTTGACAATATTTATTTGATAAATTTGTTTTTTATTCTGGATTTGGTGCTGGTATTTGTAATGAAGTGATGTCAAGATGCATAAAGTCTGTAATGGCTGTAAAGAAAATTGTAATGGTGGAACTTTTGCTGAAAAGGACTTGTGGAAGCATGTGGGTAAAACTTAGTGCTCTCAGAACTTTCTTCATAGTGCTGATAGCGAAGTTGTTCCTCATGACAGAGTCCATTGGTTATAAATTTGTGTACAACACACTGTGAGATGTTGCTGATGTCATCTAATGCAGGCTGAAAGAAGCCACTGGCTTTAAAGCTGAGGGCGATGGTGAACTTGATAGCTACAGGAAGTGCTGTTAATGTCATGGTTTGAGGCTTCATTTGTGGCTTCAGCAGGTGACACGGTTTAGTGACAGCCTCCTTGATGATATGAATGTGCTTCATGCCTTACTCCTCAATAAAGCTAAAGGTTAATATGGCTACCCGTGGAGTGTCCTCTTCCTTATGACAGCTGCTCCTTCTTTGGACATTGGTCTTGCTACTGCCATCTGTTCTCCAGCCCTAAAGGCAGCCAATTGTGAGATAACACATCTGCAGCCAAACTATTTCTAAGACAAAGAACAACTGTGCAAGACCATAAAAATCTCTCTCTGCATAGATGAAGTAAACTTTCCAAGTATTGCAATATAGCAAAAAACACGCAGAAGTAGTATCCTGAAATTATAAAGTAGCATTTAACCTGTAAGTGCTGCATGATATCTTTAAATAACTCTGGGAAGGGGGAGGGGAGGCTTTCCTGCTGATTAGTGCTACATTGTGCACCTCTGTCTCTCAAATGGCTGTGGATGCTGGGGACAGTTGGAGCTTTCAGGCTTGAGTTTGATAAATTTTGGTGTGTACAAATATCAATGGTAATGAAGCAAAGGCAGGAAAAAGATCTTAAGGTGCATATCTGCCAGGATCTAATAGAATAGCAGAATAGGGTGAATTGGTTGGATGGCCTCTTCCTGTTGATCCCATTTTCTTATGTCCTTTGCAAGTTCAGCTCATGGTTAGTGATGGGGTGATGGAAAATCTAGAATTGGTGGTGCATGAAGTACAGGACTTAATTTACAGTAATTATTCTTGCCATTAAATGCTGCCTGTATGCACTCCTATTGCCAGTGAAACTCCTTTCCCAATATGGCAGACTGCACACTTCGATTTGGGAAGGTGCACGAGCTTCCTACCCATCATATTGGGTGATTAGTAAGCCCATTAGCACCCAAAACAAATGCTGAGTAGTGAAATATCTGGGCTTATGGCTCTTATGAGTGGCATTTGAGATGGCAGCATGGGTATGTAGTGAGACCATAAATGTTGAAGTATGAAATATGGTAGAGATGTTTACCCAGGCCATGGATAGTTGCTGGTTGGACATTGGGACCATTGATGGTGGTTCACTTGGTTAACAGGATCATGGTTGGTAGTTCAATAAGCACTTGCAATTGTAGAGCAGATTTAACATAGTAAAGCATGTCAAGCTGCTTCATAGGAGCATCACTGAACCACATAAAGAGCTATTAGGGCAAAAGAACAAAAGCTTAGCCAAAACGGTAGGTTTTAAGCAGCATCTTAAAGGAGGAATTAGAGAGCAGAGTGGTTTACAGAGGAATTCTATAACTTTGTCATTAGTACATAAGAAATAGGAGCAGGAGTAGGCCATATGGCCCTTTGAAGCCTTCTCAGCCATTTAATACAATCAATAGCCAACTAAAGGCAAGCTCATCAATGGAGGAGTGATTAAAATCAGGGATGCACAAGAGACCAGAATTAGACAGATATAGAGATCTGGGAGGGTTGTAGGGCTGGATGAGTTTACAGAGATGGAAGGGAGATGAATCTGAGAAATTTGAAAACAAGGATGAGAATTTTAATATGGAGGCATTGCTGGGCTGTGAGCCAAGAAAGGTCAGTGAGCAGTCATAATGGTCCGGTTGGGTACCTGAATTATGGGTTCTGGGTAAGTTGGGTATTAGGATCAAAGCTAATGGTGAGGTTGGGTATTGGTAGGCCTCACAATGTTCTTATTGAGATTGTGCACGACATGAAGGCTGGGTGTTGCAGCAATAGATTAGCTTGGCTGTTAGAACTGTTCGTTTTCTCACTTCCTCTCCCGAAGGTGCAGATTTTTTGTGTTATGAGTTCCATGGATGCTGACAATTGTAGATGGCCTGTTAACTAAGCATAGACCTGGTATTAAACCTGGGATATTTCTGATCCATATCCTTGTATGTATTTCTATAGGTTGACATTTTATAGACTAGTCGGGTCTCAAGTGTAGTTCCTCACTGGTGCAAACTGTGCTGGCTTTTCTTTTCTATTCAACAGACTGCTGTTTTTCCGATAGACAGAACGAAGCTAACTCGCCTGTCAGGGTGGCACCACGCTCAAGCCCCCAGCCTTCATTATTGTTACACAACGCTTTTGGGGGGAGTCTGGGACAACTGGCAGCGTCTCTGGCTCTTCTGCCTCTAGAAACTTCCGATGTGGAGTCCGAAGTGGATGATATAGAAATACCTCAGCAGTCAAAAAGGTCAGCAACTTATCCTTCCATAAAGCCAATAGCAACAAAAAAAATTCCGCATAAAATGTCATGGATCACAGTCTCTGCACCTATGCCGCAAAAAACCAAAAGCCTTTTAACACTGATGTCGGCAGGTGTCTCTTTGCCTTTATCAGTTATGCGCAGATGCGAACCACAGGCATCATTCGCAGACGTTCCCAATGCTGATTATGCAGAGCTACCAGCCAGGCGCTGTCCCAATGAACCACATACAGTTACAGGCTCTGTCCCTGCTTTACAGTTAGTCACAGATAGCCGCCCTTTATCACCGACAATCGAGGACTCTATACAAACAGCTACGGAATCTGCCAATAACCTTTCAGTCGTTAGCTTTCTCAATCGACAACCATCAGTCACTGACTCTCCCCTTGAACGGCCGTCAGTCGTTGACGCTTCCCATGAACAACCATCAGTCGCTGACCCTTTCCGTGAACGGCCGTCAGTCGCTGACCCTTTCCATGAACAACCATCAGTCGCTGATCCTTCCCATGAACGGCCGTCAGTCGCTGACCCTTCCCGTGAACGGTCGTCAGTCGATGACTCTACCTGTAATCGGCTGTCAGTAACTGACTCTCACCTTGAGCAGTTGTTAATCAGGAAATCTTCCCAAGTGCGACACTCAGTCGGGAAAACTTCCCGTGAAGATCTGTCAGTCAAATGCTCTCCCAAAAAACAGTCATTAGACTCTGACCTTACCCGTAAACAGTTACCAGTCAGGTATTCTCCCCATGAACAGCAGCCGTCAGTCGCTGACTCTCCCCGTGAACAGCAGCCGTCAGTCGCTGACTCTCCCCCTGAACAGCAGCCGTCAGTCGCTGACTCTCCCCCTGAACAGCAGCCGTCAGTCGCTGACTCTCCCCCTGAACAGCAGCCGTCAGTCGCTGACTCTCCCCCTGAACAGCAGCCGTCAGTCGCTGACTCTCCCCGTGAACAGCAGCCGTCAGTCGCTGACTCTCCCCCTGAACAGCAGCCGTCAGTCGCTGACTCTCCCCGTGAACAGCAGCCGTCATTCGCTGACTCTCCCCGTGAACAGCAGCCGTCAATCGCTGACTCTCCCCGTGAACAGCAGCCGTCAGTCGCTGACTCTCCCCCTGAACAGCTTTCAGTCAGGCATTCTCCTCGTGAACAGCCGTCAGTCACTGACTCTTCCCTTGAACTGCTGCCAGTCGCTGACTCTCCCCTTGCAGGGCTGTCAGACAGTAAGTCTCCTCATGAAGGGCTGTCAGACAGTAAGTCTCCTCATGAAGGGCCGTCAGTCAGACAATCTTCCCCTGCACGTCTGCCAGACAGTGAGCCTGCCCATGAACGATTGCCAGTCAGGCACACTTCCTATGCACTGCCATCAGAGAGGGAGAATCCATGCACACGGCGGTCAGGCACAATCTCTCCCAATAGACAGACAGATGCAGTTGCAGATTCTCCGATTGACTCTTCAACCCTAATCTCAACAATCAGAGACTTTATCTATTTGCTGCAGGTGATCATGAGCTGTCCCACTCAACTACACTCAATCATGCACTCTCCTAGCCCATTGCCATCAGATAGGGGCTCATCAATTCCAATATCATCGCTCATGGGTTCTCTATCTGCAAGATCAGGAACCACTGAGACAGAGCCAAAAGTGCCTTCGACAAGTCTACATCAGGCAGTAACATGCTATGCTGAGACAGAGCAAAATAAGTGTTTATTATGCGGCTCTCTCCACATATCAGCCTTTTCTAAGGAGGAAGCAGGGCAGCCTTCAGTTCCTGAATTGCTGCCTTCTTTGCCAGTAACCTGCTGCTCTGAACTGAAGTGCGAGCAACCATCAAGATCTCCATCCCCAGATACTAGCAGCTCATCAGAGCTGGAGCTGGGCAACATTCACAAGTCTTTGTCTGAGATGCTGATGACCTCCTCTGACTCAGATAATGAAGAAACATCAGCCAATAATTGTCCATCTCAACTGTCATCTGTCATGGATCATCATTTTCCATTGCTGGCAAGCAGTAAAAAGGAATCCAAATCTTTGTTGGTGGAGAAAAGCTTGCACCTTTCAACTGTGGCGAGGACAGCAAAGAAATCTCCACATGTACCACAGTCAGTCACATGTTCTCTGTCTCCATGGCCATCAGCCATGGAAACTCCATGTCAACGGCTATCAGCCGTAGATTCTAAATCTCGTCTTCCCTCAATCACAAATTCTCTGTCTACACGGCCAAGGACTACTGAGACAGAACCAAAGGTGCCTTCAGCAAAACTCCGCCAAACCGTAACATGGGATGATCAGACAAAGCAAAACATACATCCATTGTGTGAGTCTCTTCGCACACCACATTTTTCTGAAGCGAAAGTGGAGCAGCCATCAGTTCCTGAACTGCCAGTAACCTGCTGTTCTGAAGTGGAATGGGATCAGCAGCTGAGATCTTCATCCCCAAGCACTACCAGCACGCCGGATCTCGAATTGGCTAAAATTTACAACACACTGTCTCAGGTGCTGATGACCTCCTCTGACTCAGATTGTGAAGAAACCTTGACCAAGTTCTCTTCCTAATTATAAACCTTGACTCGTCAGGAACAAAGTGACAATTTTTGATATGTATTTTTTGTAGTTCCAACTGATCACTGTGGTACAGCAATAATTTCCACTTCAAGAAAGTTTTCATATCTAAGTCAATAAAATGAAGCTCTACAATAACGTGCAGTCTGAGATAAACGATGGTGTTCCATCACCCAGATTCATGTGAAAGAAAAAAAGAGCAAATAATCCAGAAGGAGTCACATGGAGAGTAACCAGCATTTTATATAACAAGCAAATAGGCAGATGTAGAGTAATCAAATAAATAGTTATTATGAGAGCAACATGGATATAGTAAATGGAGGGTAACCAATAAATAAGCACATGGAGACTAAAAGGAAATAGGCAAAAAACAAAACAAGAAAAGTACAGCACATGTACTCTCCAAGCCTGCGCCAATCATATTGCCCGTCAACTAAAACATTTTGCACTTTCGGGGTCTGTATCCCTCTATTCCCATCCTATTCATGTATTTGTCAAGCTGCCTCTTAAATACCACTATCGTACCTCCTCTAGCAGCGAATTCCAGACACTCACTACCCTCTGCGTAAAATACTTGTCCCGCACATCTCCTCTATAATTTCTCCTCTCACCTTAAATCTATGTCCCCTAGTAATTGACTCCTCCACCCTGGGAAAAAGCTTCTGACTATCTACTCTGTCCATGCCACTCATAATTTTGTAAACTTCTATCAAGTTGCCCCTCAATCTCCGTCACTCTAGTGAGAACAATCCAAGTTTCTCCAATCTCTCCTCATAGCTAATAACCTCCAGACCAGGCAGCATCCTGGTATACCTCCTCTGCACCCTCTCCAACACCTCCATGTCCTTCTGGTAATGTGGCGACCAGAATTGCACGCAATATTCCAAGTGTGGCCTAACCAAGCTACTATACAGCTGCAGCATGACTTCCCAGCTTTTATACTCAATACCACTGCCAATGAAGGCAAGCATGCCATATGCCTTCCTGACTACCTTATCCACCTGCGTTGCCACTTTGTGACCTGTGGACATGTACACCCAGATCCTTCTGTCCGTCAATGCACTTAAGGGTTCTGCCATTTACTGTATAAGTCCTGCCTGTATTAGACCTTCCAACAGGCACATGGAGACTAACTATGAAATCACCTGGGCATCAGCATATATATATTTTGACATAGGCAGGATAACTTGGAAATAGCAAAAGGGTAGTAACAAGGATAAAGTCACATGAAAACTGACCATTAATGAGCATAAAGAAAGAGTGACAGCTATAGCAGCCTGGAAATAGCCGTGTGGATTTTAATCATTTAATACATACATGAAGGGCGACATGGAAATTAACACATTGGTGGATAAATAGGAAAAAGGTACAAGAACAGCATCCAGATAATAGTCACACAGATGGGAAACAGACACATGGAGAGTAACTAAGAATTAGGCTCATAACATTACCAATGAATAGCCAAAAGGAGAGTAACCTTGAAATAGCTACACAATAAGTAATCAGGAAATACGTAAACAGAAGATAACCAACCAATAGACATATCGATTTGGACCATGAAATAAGCAAATGGAGAGTAATTGGAGAGTAATTGTCACACGGAGAGTGGACATGAAATAGATAAATGGGGGGAATGTGGTAAACAGGAAATAGTCACACAAACAGTAATAATGATAGCAGAGCTTGGAGAACAGCCAACACACAGTTACATGGGTTTTAACCATAAAATAGGTACTTGGAGAGTTACCTGGAAATAAAGACAAGGAGAGTAATACATATGTGTTAAAATAGTTAAAATCCACATGGCTGCTCTTGATGTGACTCTTTCCTGGTTATCCTTCTTATGTCTGGTAAATTGACACAAAACTGAATAATTAGGATCTGCTCATGTTGATATTAACCAGAAATGGCATAACATTAGCAGCAAGGACATAGGCACATGGAGAGTTCTCTGGAAAGTGTTACAACCAGTGAGGACAGGTTTTAGGACTTGGCCTTTCTTCCCCACTTCTTGATTGATTGTAACAGGGCTTTTTTTTGTAATTATAAGGATGAGGTATAAAATCAGTGTACTTAACTGTTTATGTGCTGACTGTAAAGATCTCAGTCCAGCAGGCTTTCTTGAGTTTAAACACAATGGGGTTAGATTTTATTGAGCTAAGAGATAAAAATATTTTAAAAAGTAAACACATGTCCTGACCTTCGTGACACACACACACACACACAAGCATGCAAAGTTATATAGTAGAGGAGGTTAACTTTTGGCCAAATTAAGATTCAATGATAAAAGAGTTCACTGTTTATGAGTGCTTTGCAGGCAATTTTGTTCACAATGGTCTTTAAATTCTAGTGGTGTTGAGGCCGATGTAAACTGGAGTCAGTATCTTTTAAACTGTAATCTGTCTTTTCCAAAAGTTGATGCTATTGCACCTGAGGTTCCTTTTGATTGAAATTCTCTATCTCTGTGATGTATTCCACAATGTAACAGAGAAAGGGCTCTGAGCTTGATGGAGAAGGGAGCGGGATGGCGTTACTTGTTCATTTGCAGACTTCTTCTAGACTGAACAAAAACAACCACGGTGTTGTAATAAAAGCCATTTCAAAATAGTGATTCTGGTCACATGACCTCTCTCCCCAGTATTCCACAGAAGGTAATTGATTAGCTCATGTCTGGACAGACCTTGGTTACAGTGCTATGGCCTCAGTGATTAGTCTTTTAAATGTCCCAGCCATCACTTCTCAATAGATCATTCTTCCCTGTGATGAGCCAGGAAGAACATATCATTCTATATAGTTATTGTCCCTGGAGATGTTCTGTCTCTGCCTTAAAGGTCGCTTTATCAAAATGCAAATGGTGAGGAGCAGTGATACGTTTCAGTTCAAATACCCACAGGACAGGTAGGTAATGGGCATGGCGCATGAGCATGGGGGAGTGTAAAATTCCAGCCTATGATTCAGTCATTCACCTTTGATTAGAACTGGAGAAAATGATGTAATCTGAAGGAAGTACAAAAGTAGGAAAAGGAAGTGGGGGTGTGGTGACTCGGAGGGGAAGTAAAAACCAACAAGGAAGGCAAAAGGAGGTGGTAATGACACAATTAAAGAAGCAAAGGAGGAGGTGCAAATGGGGTAGCAGAATTATTACCAAAATCTGCTACCTGAAAAAATAGTAACCACTTAATTATGATCTGAAAGTGTTGAACTCAATGTCATATCTAAGAGGCTTTAAAATGCCTAATCAAATGATGACATGTTGTTCTTCAAGCTTACTCTCAGCTTCATTGGAATGGTTAGAATGTGAGTGGAGTGGCAATTAAAATGACAGGTGCCAAGATGCCTGGTCTGAACTGAGATGTTCTGCAAAGTGGTCATCCAGTCTGCACTGGATCTCTCTGGTGTTAAAAGGACTGCATCGTGCACAGCAAGTGGATATTACTAAATTGAAAGAAGTACAAGTAAATTGCTGATTCACCTGGAAGGAGTGTTTTGGTTGGAATGGAGGATACTCTAGGATTGAAACAGAAACATGCAAATAGGCTGAAACAAAGTAATTAGGAAATAGGCATATGATTGTAACAATTAGAGAATCAAATGGACAATAAGCAGGAAAAAGGCACAAGGAAGATACTCTGGAACAAAATACTTTGGGATGTGGTGGCAATGTCACTGGACTAGTAATCCAGAGATCCAGGCTAATGCTCTGGGGATATGGGTTCAAATCTCACCACAGCAGCTGATAGAATTTAAATCTAGTTAATCTGGAATATAAAGCTAGTCTCATTAATGAGCTGCAATGCATGCTTGGGAACATCAGGAAGGAATGTCTGCTGCCTTCCTCAGATTGCAAGGCACAATGGAGGCGTCGGTCCGCCTCCAGGCTGAGGTGATAGCATGCCAATGCACTGAAATCAACACTGATAAGATGGCAGCCGCTATCTTGGTTCAGGACATCATTCCTGCACTGCTGTGTGGGCTGAAATCCATCACTGACGCCATAGTTGCCCTCCAACAGCGTGTATGCGAGAGGGGTGCAGGGCAGCCCAATCTCACTCCAGCTACTCCTTCTCCTCAAGGAGTCAGCCAGGGGCCTTCAGGCACCCATAGGGAAGAGGATTAGCAGGTGTACCCCCTGGAGCCATCCATCCAGGTGACTCCGGGAGTGTCCGGCCCATCTGAATCCCCTCTCCCTGTGACCTCAACAGCTCCAGCTGCACAGGCCGAGGAAGGTGCTAATGCCACACAGCAGGAACCCAAAAGCAGGCCAGGGCCCTCCAGGTCTTAGTCCTCCAGAGGATGCCTGCCAAGGGACGCAGACAGGGTGCAGCAACCAGCAGGCTGCCTTCACCTCCGCTGTGGATGTACAGAGAGCACCAGGACATAGCAGCAGAGTTAGGAAGATTAAGAAGATGTAACTCTTTTGAGTCAAACCAATTAAACTAAATTAATAAACTCACAGTTAAAGTAAAAGCAGCCCTTTGAAGGCAAAATTTAAAGGAAACTTATCAACATTAAATCGAAATGTGATCAAAAGGGTCTATAAAGCACACCAGTCTCTGTGGTGCCCACCAAGCACATAAGGTCTTGATGGTGCCAGGGACATCCTGCCGCAAACGTAGCCACAGAAGAGGAGCAGACAGTTGGGTCAGATGACCCCTTGATCGCCTGCTGTCTGGACCTGTTAATGGCAAGCTTGGACAGGCCCAGGAGCAGGTTCAGGAGGAGGTCCTCCTCTCTCCTGACCCCTCTCCACACCGAGTGCCCATAGATCAGGAGCATGGAACTGAAGTGCAAACAAAACAACAGTAAAAGGTTTTTGAAATAACTGAAAAGGGAGTGCAGCCTACAACACTCCATGTATATATTCCATGGGCTCCACAAGAGCATCTTGCTGTGTGAAACACCCTCCACCCCAGGACCCCAATGGAAAGTGGAAGGGCACCCCCTGCCGCCGGACAGCAACAAGATACGCCAGGGCGTGTCTGGGAGGTGGGCGAGGACAAGGAAGTGAAGGGTGTGCAGCAGCAGCCCATACAGAAAACCCCTCCACGCCATGCTAAAGGGCACAGAGGGCATTTCCGCAAGGTGACTCAGGTTGCGAGGCACCGGCTCGTGAGGGTTTGGGGCTTGGGACAATGTGGAATTCCATTTGAACAGGGGCATGTTTGGACGGAAGACCACCATGCACCTGTACCATCTCGAGTCCCAGTATGACGTCGGGGCCAAGCATAACTGTCCTAAAGCATTGAATGGCATTGGCCGTGAGCTGGACGCGCACTGACGTGCAATGCGCCAATTCCTGTGGAATCATCCAGGCCACTCCTCCACCACCCAGATGTCTGATCCTGGTCACCCCAGGAGCCACAGCTCACCTTTCTGCCAGCCACCGAAAGTGGCGGAGGTGCAGATTTCTGATCAGCAGCTCTCTGATGATAGCCACTACTCCTGACAGCAGAGCGCTGCATTGCAAGGTGACTATGTTCCAGGGTTTGATCAGATTCTGGTAAAAGACGGGCAACGCCTGCAAGGAGCCAAGAATGCCCCTCAGGTCTACAAACAGGAGCTGCACGTCAAAATTCAGGCCATGCACCTGGCAGAAAACATACGTCCAGGACACACCATCTTGGTGGGGACTCAACGTAAAGTTACCATTGTAGGGCTTGAAGGCAGAAAGTTGCCACCTGGGTGTGTAGGCACACCAGCCCCTGAACACCTTCCCTAAGCAGATTCAAAACCTCAGCAGCAACCCCGTGCAGCCATTTGTCCCAGAAGAAGTCAATGCGCATTCGATTTTTGTGACAAAATCTGGGGGAGCGATCAAAGTGACCAGTCGGTACCACAACATGTTGGAAATCAGCTGGTTTATGACCAGAACTCGACCCCGGTAAGACAGCACTTGGAGTGGTCTTCACCAGCACCGCAGGCAAGTGGTGACTTTGGCCTCCAGCTCCTGCCAGTTCACCAGCCAGGATTCCTCAGCAGGGCAGAGGTAGACCCCCAGGATAGAGGAGACTGGTCCTGCTCCAGGTGAAAGGCCTGAGCTCCTTGGGCAGGGGATCCATCTGCCACTGACCAAACAGGAGTCCAGAACACTTGTCCCAGTTGATCCTGGCAGAAGATGTAGCAGAGTAGACCTCCTGGCACTTGCGCATCCTCCGCAGGTCAGCCGGGTCGGTGAACATGAAGACCACATCATCAGCGTAAGCTGAGAGGGCCACCCTGATGCCCGGCCCATGCAGGACCAACCTCGACAATATCCTCCACAAGAGGTGTAGGAAAGGCTCCACGCAGATGCAATACAACTGGCCAGACAGGGGACGGCACTGACGCACTCACAGAATCACATAGTGCAGAAGAGGCCCTTCGGCCCATCGAGTCTGCACCGATACGTGTGAAACACCAGACCTACCTACCTAATACCATTTACCACCACTTGGCCCATAGCTTTGAATGTTATGACATGCCAAGTGCTCATCCAGGTACTTCTTAAAGGATATGAGGCAACCCACCTCCACCACCCTCTCAGGCCGTGCATTCCAGACCGTCACAACCCGCTGGGTAAAAAACTTTTTCCTCACATCCCCACTAAACCTCCTGCCCCTCACCTTGAACTTATGCCCCCTTGTGACTGACCCTTCAACTCAGGGTTACAGCTGCTCCCTATCCACCCTGTCCATGCCCCTCATAGTCTTGTACATCTCGATCAGGTCGCCCCAGAACTCGACCCCGGTAAGAAAACAAACCAAATCTATCCAACCTCTCTTCATAACTTAAATGTTTCATCCCAGGCAACATCCTGGTGAATCTCCTCTGCACCCCTTCCAGTGTAATCACACCCTTCCTATAATGTGGTGACCAGAACTGCACACAGTACTCCAGCTGTGGCCTTACCAAGGTTCTATACAATTCCAACATGACCTCCCTACTTTTGTAATCTATGTCTCGATTGATAAAGGCAAATGTCCCATATGCCTTTTTCACCACGCCATTAACATGCCCCTCTGCCTTCAGAGATCTATGGACACACACGCCCTTTGTTCCTCAGAACTTCCTAGTGTCATGCCGTTCAATGAATACCTTCCTTGTCAGATTACTCCTTCCAAAGTGTATCACCTCACACTTTTCAAGGTTAAATTCTATCTGCCACTTATCTGCCCATTTGACCATCCCATCTATATCTTCCTGTAGCCCAAGTCACTCAACCTCACTGTTAACCACCCAGTCAATCTTTGTGTCATCCGCAAAATTACTAATCCTACCCCAACATAGTCATCAATGTCGTTTATATAAATTACAAATAATAGGGGATCCAGCACAGATCCCTGTGGTACGCCACTGGACACTGGCTTCCAGTCACTAAAGCATCCTTCTGTCATCACCCTCTGTCTCCTACAACTAAGCCAATTTTGAATCCACCTTATCAAATTACTCTGTATCCCATGTGCATGTGTCTTCTTTAGAAGTTTCTCACGTGGGACCTTGTCAAAGGCTTTGCTGAAATCCATATAAACCACATCAACTGCACTACTCAAATCTACACACCTGGTCACCTCCTCAAAAAATTCAAATTTGTTAGGCATGTCCTCCCTCTGACAAAGCCATGCTGACTATCCCTGATCAAACCTTACCTCTCCAAGTGGAGATAGATTCTCTCCTTCAGAATTTTCTCTAATAGTTTCCCTACCACTGATGTGAGACTCACTGGCCTGTAGTTCCCAGGCTTATCTCTACAACCCTTCTTAAATAGAGGAGCCACATTAGCTGTTCTCCAGACCTCTGGCACCTCCCCCATGGCCAGAAAGGAATTAAAATTTGGGTCAGAGCCCCTGTGATCTCCTCCCTTGCCTCCCTTAGCAGTCTGCGACACAAATTATCTGGTCCTGGAGATTTGTCCACTTTTAAGCCTGCCAACACCTTCAATACCTTGTCACTCCATATATCAATTTGCTTAAGAACTTTGAAGTCTCTCTCTCCCCGAGTTCGATACCTTCATCCTCATTCTCTTGGGTGAAGATGGATGTGAAGTATTCATTCAACACTCTAGCAATGTCATCTGGCTCCCTTCAATTGCCCCTTTGGTCCCTATTGGGCCCTACCTGGTTATCCTCTTCCCATTGATATACTTATAGAATATCTTGGGATTTTCCCTTTTACCAGAGCTTTCTCATATGCCCTCTTTGCTCTCATAATTGCTTTCTTAAGCTCCACCCTGCAATTTCTGTACTCCACTAATGCCTCCACTGATTTCCTTCTCTTGTACCTGCTAAAAGCTTCTCTTTTCCTTCTCATCGTAACCTGAATATCTCTGATCATCCATGGTTCTCTGGGCTTGTTATTCCTTCCTATCACCCAAGAGGGAACATGTTGAGCCTGTACCCTCCCCATTTTCTTTCCGAACTCCCCCCACTGCTCTTCCATAGATTTCCCCACAAGGAGCACTCCTCTCCCAAAGCGAAGGGATGATGTCAGGGTCCCGTTAACCTTAACTAGACACTCTGCAGCAGCGTATAGAAGTTGGATCCGGGTGACAAAATGCATCCTGAACCCAAATGCTTGCAAAGTCCCGAATAAATATTTGTGATCCGCCCTGTCTATTGCCTTCTCCAGGTCAAGAGACAGGAAGGCGCTCGACATACCAGTCCTCTGGGAGAAGTGGATAACGTCCCGCACCAGATGGATATTATCAAAAAATGGTATGGCCTGGGACAGTGTAGGGCTGGTCAGGGTGGTCCAGCACAGTGCCAATTCAAGAAGACGTTGCCCTGGAAAAGATCTTGTAATCCGTGCTGAGGAGGGAGACCGGTCACCGGTTTTTAAGTGCGGAGATCTCCCTTCTAGGCAGCAGGGCAATGATGGCCCTGTGGCACAAGATGGGCACCTTCCCAGTCACGATACTCTCCCCCAGGACCCTTGCGTACTTGTTCCCCAGGACATCCAGAATACCCTGAAGAACTTCGCAGTCAGCCTGTCCAGCCCCGGAGACTTGCCCCTGGAGAGACTGTCGAAGGTGCTGGTCAGCTCCCCCAGACATATAGGGGAGTCGAGCTTTCCGGCACTCTCCGGGCCGACCTGTGGCAAGTCCTCCCACAAAACTCTTGTGAGCATCCTCACTGGACGGATCCAGAGAGAACAGGGCAGTATAATAGTCTCAGGCAATGGCCCTAATACCCTCTGGATCTGAGACAAAGGATCCATCAACAGCCAGCAGCATAAGGAGCTGCTGACAGACCCTGTGCTCTTTTTCCAGTGAGTAGAAGGGGGCGATGCGATCCAGTTCCTGGAGGAACTGGATCAATTACCTCATGTATGCGCAGCGGGATCCGAGTGTTGCAGTTCCCTTAGTGCACCCTTCTTCTCTTTGTACATCAGCCGCAGGGCTGGGTCTGCATCAGACTGACGGAGACATGCCTCCAGGTCGAACACCTCCTTCTCCAACTCCTCAACCCTGGATTTCCGCATCCTTGTCGACCCCCTCGTGTACACCTGACAGAAGACGCAGATGTGGGTCTTGCCCATGTCCCAACATAGCCTCAAGGAGTGGAAACATCCTGCTTCCTTCTCCAGCTAGCCCAGAAATGGCAGAATGAGTCCAGGAACCACTCATCCTCCAGTAGCAGGTTGTCAAAGTGCCAGTACGTGGACCCCATCCAAGCGCAGAACGGAATGAGTTCGCCCACACCAGATGGTGGTCCAAGCATGGCACTTGCCGCGCAGAAGCCGATAGAATGCAGGTCACGAATGCCTTGGAAATGTAAAGGAGCTCAAGTCTGGACGCTCGGACTCCAGGTGACACAAAAGCAGAAACACCAGAGTCAGGATGGACCCAACCAGGTCCCTCAACTAACTCACACCTGGCGCGTGTTGCTGGGCACCGAGACGGTACCTGGCCCCGAGGATACAGTTAAAATCCCCCCTGAGGACAATGCACTTGCCTGCGACAATGGAGTCGAGATGGGTGGTCAATTCCTCAAAGACGTTTGCTTGCTGCTGTGTGCTCAGGGGAATGTACACATTCACAAAGTGAAACGCTGCACCCTCTAGGCACACAGTAAGATGCAGCAAGCGGCCTGGCACTGGCTCCTTGAGGCCCAAGATCTCTGGCTGAAAATGTGGGACCAAAAAGATAGCCACCCTGCCAGAATTGGAGGCTAGGTGACTCATGTAGACTCCACCTCACCACTCTAGGAGCCACGTAGCTTTGTCTCCTAGAACGGTATGGGTTTCCTGCAGGAAGCACACCATGTGCTTCCCATCCCTGAGCACTGAGAAGTTCTGGAACCTGTGCTGTGTGTCCCGGCTGCCGTTGATGTCGAGGATGGCTATGGTAGCCTTCATTACCAGAAGTATGTGCTACCATCACCATGCCTAGTGTAAGTGCAGAAGGAGAGGACTTTATTTTTAATTCTTCCTCTCCTCCAGCAGCCCAGCGAGAAACATGTGGACCCTCTGCCAGGCATTCTGGTCCTGCTCAGGGGCTTTTAGGGAATCGTGGGCGGACCAGAACACCAGCGGATAAGAATGCCACCAATCCAAGGCTGACTGGACCCTGTCTCGGCGACTGTGATTGCTCCCCAAAAAACCCCTGGGCTCTCCAATGGTGATGAGGGGGGAGTCGACAGCGGGCACTGAAGCCCCCATCAACTCACCCGGCTCCAACTACTCAAGGTAGTTAGTGGAGCTCGCTTTTGAAGCCACCTCCTCAGCCGGGTCGTCGCCTCCAGCTTCAACCCCTCCCCTGTATTGACTGCTGAGGCTGATCCGGAGCCACCTGCTGGCTCTGTCTCGATTTCACCTCCAGGATCAAGGCCAGAGGGGTCCTCTCAGGTCTCCTCTCGGGACTCTAGCTCAGAGGGTGGCAGCAGCTCACAGACCCACTCTGTCTCAGGCATCAGGTCGCCTGGCAAATCTGGAAAAAGTTCCAGACCCAGAACAATAGTACCTGGTGCCAAAGGCTGAGATGGAGTGGGGAGGCCCTCCTCGCTACCACTACCCAATGACCCAGCAATTAAGGAATCACTGTGGATTCCTGCGGGGATGGATGGCATCCCGGCGGTACAGGGTGGGGTGTCACCTCAAGGGTGATACCCTCACCGACCCCTGAGGGGCCCTGCCCAGGAGACTACAATGAGACATAGGAATTCCCGCCTTCTCCCAGAGGGAGGAACGATGAGTTCAAAGGCGGAGACGCCACCTCCTCTTCATTTGGGGATAAACATCCTTGACTCCAGGAGTCGCGAATTCCTCCCCATCCAAGGAGTGGCACTTCTTCAGGGGGAGGGAACAGACCAGGGAGACCTTCATGTGTGAGGTGCCTGCAACCCCAGCCCCCACCCCTGGACACTCTGCCCTCTAGATCTTGGCATGGGCAGGTTTTCAGGCCACCTGGTTGAGCTCCCATGCCCAACGTTGCCGGACCCAGGAGCTCACGCAGAGATGATGCTGGGCTCAGCACTAGACTCTGAGGCATCAATGGGCCTGGGATCACATGCCACCGCGATGCCAGGTCCAGAGCTTTCTATTTCCCCTGAGTTTATGGGGCCTGAGGTTCGGGCTAGGATTGGGGATGAGTCGGTGGAGCAGCTCCTGGATGCTTTGTCTTCCTCCGTGCCTTCTTCTGGTGCGGGGTCTCTCCCCCCACTTCGCCAGCAAACAAGGTGGTATAGGCCATCGGTGTCACCTCCCCTTGCGGGGAAGTAGTTGGAGTGTTGACGGGGGGAGGTGCAGCGATTTCAGCCACAGCCGTCTGAGTGATGTTGGCAGTCTTGGAGGCAGGGCAGTTCTTTCAGACGTGCCCCACCCCCATGTAGGCATGGCACCACATGCCATCCGCAGTCCAGAAGACCCTGGTGGTGGCCTCCTCATACTCCATAGTGAAGCCCCCCTCCATGCACTTCTCCCAGGCCAGGTGTATAAATACCTGGCGCCAGAAGGAGTACACATGGCGGATGCTTGCCTGCCCTGGGGACAAAGGTCCCCAGAAATACAAAATACAAGTCTCTGGGCAGTGGCCTCAAGGGGGTCCACCACCAGAAAGGTCCCACCGAAAGTGGGCCCCTTTTCCAGGGCCAGGTGTACCCCCCGCTCAGTCCTCAGGAAAAATATGGCTTTGCCGTACATCTTAGAGATTGCGACAACGGCCAAGGGGCCAACTGCCCCAGCTATTGCCATTTATGCAGGCCTCAATAGACATATCAGGGTGGGTGTAGCTCTTAACACCATGCTCCCTAGTCACCAAATGAAAAGTTGATGGGGATACGGAAGCAGCAAGAGATGGGGAAGCCACCGCCCTCACATAGGTGGATTTTGATGGCCCGGCCACTGCAGGAGATGGTGTAGCCATGGGCTATCAGAGCCTTACCCACCCCAAAAAGGTATAGTTAATGGTATCGTACGGGGAGACAAGGGTGGGAAACATACTCTCCAAATGAGAAGGGTCAGAGAGAGAGAGAGAGGAAGGCACAGGAGGGAGGTTGGAAATGTACAGGGTTGTCAGATGTCACTGGTAGGTAGGTGGTGGACAGGGGAAGGGGCGTGGGGTGGTGGAGGGGGTGGTTGGTGGGGAGATGGTTTATTCACAGAGGGTGTGTTCAGACAGGAAAGACCGGCAAGTGTCTTCGATTAGGTAGCTAGAACTGCCCAACATAGTGTTTCAGACAGATGGTATCCTTCACCGAGCAGCCCCAGCTAGCCCGGACTCGAAAGAAAGGTGAAGGGTGGGGTGGGCGTAGATGTCACAAGACATCAAAAAGAAAATCCACAAACACAGCCACACCCCACTGGTATTACTTGGTCTTCTGCCTCCCCCTGTCAGCACAATAATCCCGAGAGAAATCGTCTACCCCCCACTCTCAGGTCCACAACACCCACCTCTTATACTACAATGATTCTTTGTAGGTAATTTCCTCCCTCCTGGTCTTCTCCTCCCTCCAAATGTGGTTAGGCCCAAAGCCTGAGGCCTCTGGTTACAGGCTTCCTCCAAATGCAGCAGCTCTCCTGCCCTCTCCCATCAGATTGGAATTGCCTTGCTCCATCTCTGAAGATGACTGTGATAGCCTCCGCCGCCAGTTTGCGCCTCTCACTCCTAAACAGCGAATTCCTGCTGAGCTTGGCCACCCGGCTCAGGACTCGGTCACTCCTGGGAACAGACACTTTTGGCACTACCGTCCCTCGGGCTGGGGAGAAAGTAACACACACAGGACAGGTTTATGAATAGGATGATTACAGATGTGTCAGATTTGTTGGTCGACAGAAAGAAGTAAATGAAAGCTTTATCATTGATTTAATAGCTGAGGAGCCAGTAACCGAGGTATCAGATAGAGTAGTTTCATGTGATGGTGGTGGTGGAGCCTTGGACATCCTAAGGTGTATATAAACTTGGACAAAGACACAAAGTTGTAGCATGTGGTTATTGTGGGCTTCATTTTAAGCTGATACATTATTGAGAGGAACCATTGGAATCTTCTCTCTTTCTCTTCTGCATGACAGCTTTGTAAAGACTTCAACTATGAAAGCTACAAAAACTGAATTAATTGATGAGCTCTGAAAAAAAAACAACAGCTGGCTCCTTCCAGCTCCAGGCAGAGTCACAGCAAAACTCTCACTCAGGCAACAACGAGCTGCACCTGAGCCCAATCAATAAATGGATTATTTTCTGGTAGAAAATGTATTCAGTAATATTAGTTTCATGTTTGGAATTGAAAGATGGAGTTGCACAGCCTGGGTACGGGTGTTTTTTTTCAGGGGAGAGTGCGAACATAGTCCCCCACTACTACAAATTTTGCAGTCGAGTATCCTGCATTTGGGGACATTGCAGGCTTCAGCACACCCGAAGTGCAATGGGCTAGCCTCGTCCTGGAAGAACCACCTTCATGATCATGGTCTCTCCCCTAATCACTTGTACATAATGTTCACTATTGTCAATAAACTCCCAAGAATGTCTCCCTGCCTATGGCTCCTTATTCTGATGAGCTGTGTTAGTTCCATTCAGATGTGAAACCTTTCTGCACAAGGACGTCTCAGGTGTCTCAGTCCAGGGCCTCTTTGTGCAGCCTTCAGTCCAAAGTGATGGTCCAGACTCACGCTTCCCAGACACACTATTGATGCCTGCATCGTGATGGTGCTTGTCATTGCTGCCAGAATTTTGTGGGCAGGCATCACAGAGTTCCATCATTCTCTCTGTGTGCTCTCAGCACCTTTAAGGTAAGGCTGGCCCCCATCTCTTCAGCATCTGTGACCAGTGATGCTGTACTCCTGAAGGGCTCAGGTGCTAAAGGCAAAGGATCAGATGCTTTTAAAGTTTCATGGCTGCGTTTCTATGATAAGACCCTGATCACAGAGGGCAAGCAAGCTGCCCTCGGCCAAACAGAAGTCAGACATTCTCAGAGGCTATGTGAATATCTATGGAGCTTCCTCACTGCATGTCATCATCATCCTGCTGCAATTGAGCAACTATGAGGACCACCACGGCATCTCCATGACAGGAGCATTATCACAGAGGGTTTGGGCACTGCCATAAGACAGACTGGAGTCAAAAGTTCAGAGGTGCAATGTGACGATCTTATGGTGTCTACTCACTGCATGTCGTCATCATCCTCCACAAAAATCCAGCAGCTATGAGGACCTCCCAAGTGCACCTGCCTCGCCTGGCCAGTGTGAGGGCCTCAGCGCTGTCATTGTCACCTTCGAGGACCACTTCACCCTTATCACTATTGACATCCTCCTCATTGGAGGACATCTCCAGCTCCTGCATCTTCTCAGCCAGTTCCTCTCCTCTTTGCAGTGCCAGGTTGTAAAGGACACAGCTGGCGAAGATGATGCGTGACACCTTCTATGGACTCTATTGCAGGGCTCCACCGGACCTGTCCAGGCACCGGAGCTGCATCTTCAGTATCCCAATGGTTTGCTCCACCAAGTTGCAGCATGAGCCTCATTATACATTCACTCTGCTACAGTCTGAGGCTGCTGCACAAATGTCATCAGCCAGGTCCTCTGCGGGAACTCCTGTCCCTGAGAAGCCATCCCTACAGCCTCTGTGGACCCTGGGAGACGTCAGGGATCTGTGACTAACTGTGAATGTAGGAGTCGTGCACACTCCCAGAAACTGTGCGCAGACATGCAGGATGCATTTCTGATAGTTGCACACCTGCTACATGATTGGCGAATAGAATCCCTTGCGGTTGACACAGTTAATTAAGTGTTGCAACGGATGTCTGAACACCAAGTGAGTACAGTTGATGGCACTGTGTACCTGTGGGAAACCTGAGCTCTGGGCAAATCCAATCACTCTTGCATACAGGCTCTCCTGGTCCCGGACTAAATGCACAAACTTGTGTGCCTTTGCGAAGGTGGCGTCCATGACTTCATGGATGTATTTGCGGGTGGAGGCTTTTGATATCCCACAGACGTCACTTGTGGAGCCCTGAAAGGAGCCACTGGCGTAAAAACTGAGTGCTGCTGTCACTTCCTTGGCCACTGGCAGCAGATGCCCTCCAGGTTCATGTGATGCCAAATCCTGCCGCAGCTGGCAGATGTGACCGACCAGTTCCCTAGACATGTGCAGTCTTTGGTGACACTGGTTCTGTTATCTGCAGGAATGAAAGGCAGTGTCTATAGACTCTGGGTCTAGCTATACACTGGCCAGTGACGTCTTTCTGTGGCTCTTTGGCGGTGTATATGGGGGGCCCCAGCTGCCCCTTCTTCCAGAGGGTGCTGCACCACCATCTGCATAGCCAGGCACCTCAGTCACTCTTTTCTCCGTCGTCTTCACTCTCTGTACACCACAATGCAAATAGCTAATTCACCAGGCTCCATGATCCTGATGTACTCCTCCTGCAGGATGAAAGAGAGAGGGACACGTGGGTTAATATGGTATACTAAGAACCTCTCTTGGTTAAGTCTGGAGGCCCCTTAATGCAGGAGTGTGCATTTGGATGGCCAGAGATTAGTGGACTGCATGGCTGCCTGAAACCCCACCTTCCTTCACCCCACTCTACCTGATTGGCGGCAGCTTTGCCCATTGCACTGCATGCTGTGCTCTCAACTCAGGTGCAGGCGTTATCCTAATCCATGCTGCAAAGCTGCACTGTTTGCTTGAACTATGGGGGAGACTAGTCCAAACCGGGATGATGACATTGCAAGGGTCTGCAAGGATGCTTGTTCTGCATAGAGATGGGGAAAGAGAAAGCAAGACGCCTGTCAGTCCAGATGAAAAGTGTGCCTGGCCTGTGTGGGTGGTGAATGGTCCCATGGATGGAATGAGGACAATGACAGTGAGTATGAAAGGGTGAATGGTGATGTCCCTTGAACTGGCAGTGAGTGAGGGCCCTGTGGATGTGTGATGAGTTTGTGAGTGTGAGTTGAGAGTGATGAGAATGGCTTCCCCTGGTGGAATGGAGGAGATCATTCATTCTCTTGCAGCACTGGGTGGCTGTCCTCTTCTGAAGGGCATTGGTGCTGACCACTCCTCCCAAGCTGGATTGGTTATGTTGATGCCCATCCTGCAACCAGAGCAGGGGTACAGGACATCCCAGTGGGCCTGTCGTGGAAGCTGGATGCTGCCATTTTTTTTCCCTTTGCTAGCCATGTCTTCTGTGTAGCAGTGGTGAGCTGGAAACAATGAGTGCTGTTCTCGCGGCTGGACTTTAAACATGGCGCCTGATGTGATGCAGCGGCGGGTGATAACTGGCAGGCGAATGAGAAACCAACCGCCATGGAAATAGTGTTTTTCCCAGGAGCGCATAAATAGTAAGGCGCATTTGGGGCGATATGGCGTGAAAGCCCGCCATTGCGGCCAGTGGGTAAAACGTTGCCTTACCCGCCCGCTACCACATTTAGTGCAAATCTGGGAAAATTCCACCCAGAGTCAACTTGCTAACCAATCAGCATCCTTTTCTCCAGTAGTATAAATTGTTGTGATCATTTGAAATTTGCATTCTTGCATTTGTCCTGATGAGTGCAAGACAAAAAGCTTCAGCAACATGTCTCTCTTTTCAGCAATATTCAAAGGGAAAGTAATAATTGTGGGCAACTTTAATCCTCATATTGACTGAACAAATCAAACTAGCAAAGGCAATCTGGAAGATGAATTTGTGAAAGGCTTTCATGGAGTCATATTCATTTATGGCACAGAAGGAGGCCATTCAGCACATCAAGTCTATGCTGGCTCTCCTCTTTCCTCGGTCTATCCTTCTGTAACCCTGCAAGTTTAATTCCTTCAAATGACCATCCAATTACCTTCTCAAATTATTCACTGTATCTGCTTCCATCAACTTTTTGGGCTGCGAGTATCAGGTTATTACCATTGTTATGATCAAGATGGGAGGAGTACACTGTCTTGACTCTAGTTCCACTACTCCAAGGGTCATAATATATATATTAAATTATTTCTCCAGCTAGCTCTCCGGCCAATTATGTGTTTTGCCGATGAATCTCAGAATGACCACTCAATGCCCAGGTTTCTTCATTAAATGACAAAATTATTAGTTTATTATAAAATCAGATTTGTCAAGTAGAGGGCAAAGCTTATTAACACACAGTATGAAATATGAAAGTAAAACAATTACTCTAATTACAAAAATTGCTGGAAAAATTCAGCAGGTCTGGCAGCATCTGTGGAGAGGAAGACAGAGTTAAAGTTTCGAGTCCCTATGACTCTTCATCAGAATTCTTTCTAAATACCCTAACTCATACACACAGACACCAAAAACTAAAATAAAATCAAAAGGTTAAATGTCAGTGGTTCAAGGGAAAAGGATAGATGGTGGAGTCCTTGAAATGGTGTCCTGGTTATACTTTGTAGTCTCTCAACACTTCTCTTCAAAACAACTGATGACTCTTGCACTATTTTTTAGGCAGACTTTGTGGAAACCATGCAGTCAGTCGATTCAGAATGTAAAGTGACTTTGGAGCAACTTCCATTCACTTTTTGCTTTCAACTGGGTCTGGAGCTTCAGGAGCTCAAATCTAGGTCACACCTAGCACAAAGGAAAATGGTTGTGGTTGTTGGAGGTCAATCATCTCAGTTCCAGGACATCACTGCAGGAGTTCCTCAGTGTAGGGTCCAAGAACAACCATCTTTAGCTCCTTCATCAATAACCTTCCTTCCAAAGTAAAGTTAGAAGTGGGGATGTTCACAGATGGTTGCGCAATGTTCAGCACCATTTGCATCTCCTCTGATACTGAAGCAATATCCAGGCTTGGGCTGACACATGGCAAGTAACATTCACACCACACAAGTGCCAGGCAATGATTATCTCCAACAAGTGAGAATCTAACTATCGTCCTTTGACATTCAATGGTATTACCATTGCTGACTCCCCCACTATCAACATAGAGTCATAGAGATCTACAGCACAGAAAAAGGCCTGGGGGCTAGTTACCATTGACCAGAAACTGAACTGGACTAGCCATATAAATACTCTGGCTACAAAAGCCAGTCAGAGGCTAGGAATCCTGAAGCATGTAACTCACCCCCTGAATCCCCAAAGCCTGTCCACCAAGCACAAGTCACAGGTCAGGGATGTGATGAAATACTCTCCACTTGCCTGGATGAGTGCAGTTCCAACAACACTCAAGAAGCTTAACGCCACCCAGGACAAAGCAGCCCACTTGACTGGCACCTGATCGACAAACATTCACTCTCTCCACAATGAGGTACAATGGCAGTAGTGTGTACCATCTACAAAACCTGTGACTGTTCCCATCCAGAAGGACAAGGGCAGCAGACACATGGGAACTCCACCACCTGGAAGTTCCCCTTCAAGCCAATCACCATCCAGACTTGGAGCTACATTGCCATTCCTTCAATGTCACTGGATCAAAATCCTGGAACTCCCTCCCTAACAGTACTCTTGGTGGTGAACACTACATGGACTGCAGCAGTTCAAGAAAGCAGCTCACCACCATCTTCTCAAGGGAAATTAGGGATTGGCATTAAATGCCAGCCTAATGAATAAAAAAAGCTGTTGTCTTCTTTACCCCTAAAAACAAAACCAGCCTACAGGCTTTTCAAACAGTTTTACACTCATGTTTTTTTTCAAAGCCATAAACTACCATGTGACCCTTTTGTAAACAGTCCACCAGGGTCAAAATGTTTCTAGCTTCTTTAAAACTGCTTAATTATCTTTTCATATAAAATGCTGTCAATTCCAGGAACAGCAGCAACCAAAGTGCTTGCCTTAAGTCTTCAAAGGACAGTGTCTTTTAAAAAGCACAAATTCTTCCAGAATGTTCTTTGTCCTTGAAGATGATCATTTTCCATGATTAAAGTGTTTATGACACCATTTACTGTGTAAAAAAATTCTTCCTCACATTACCCCTGCATTTCTTGCCCCAAACCTTAAGTTTGTGTCCCTTAGACCAGTCGCTGGGTCAAAACCCTGGAACTCCCATCCTAACAGCACTGTGGGTGTATCTACACCACTTGAACTGCAGCAGTTCAAGAAAGCAACTCACCACCACCTTCTCAAGGGCAAATAGGTTTGGGCAATAAATGCTGGCCCAGCCAGTGAAGCCCACATCCCATGAATGAATACAAAAAAAACGTAAAAAACCATCAGTTAATGGGTATAGTTTTTCCTTGTCTACCTTATCTAAACTTGTCATAATTTTGTACACCTCTATCAAATCTCCCCTTAATCTCTTTTGTTCCAAGGTGAACAACCCTACCTTCTTCAACCTAACCTTATAGCTAAAATCCCCCATCGCTGTAACCATTCTTGTAAATCTCCTTTGCACTCCCTCAAGGATCCTCATGTCTTTCCTAAAGTGCAGTGACCAAAACCTGGCTCAATACTCTAGTTGTGGCCTAACCAGAGGTCTAGGGAGGTTCAGCATAACTTTGCTGCTTTTGTACTCAATGCCTCTATTTGTGAAGCCCAAGATCTCCAATGTTTTTGTGTTCATTCTCTTAATATGTTCTGCCATCTTTAAAGATCTACGCGTATGCACCCCATCTGCCCCTGTACACTCCTTAGAACTGTGCCATTAAGTCTATATTGCCTCTCCCTGTCCTTTTTGTCATAATGCATCACCTCCCACTGCTCTACATTAAATTCCATCTGCCAACTGTCTGCTCGTTCTACTAACTTATCCACGTCTTGTTGCAGTAGATTAGCATCATCCTGACTGTCTCTCCCCCAAGTTTGGTGTTGTGAGCAAATTTTGAAATTTTACTCTGTTATCCGATATCCAAATTATTAAAATATATATCTACAAGAGCAGAGGGCCTAGCACTGAGCCTTGGGGAACATCACTGTTTACCATCCTCCTGTCTGAATTTTTGGAATTAGCCAATTATTTTTTATCCAAGTCGACCCTCCTATTCCAAGAACCACAATTTTATTAATTCACCTATTTTATGGTACTTTCACATAATCACATAGTGCAGAAGAGGCCCTTCGGCTCATCGAGTCTGCACTGACACGTGAAAAACACCTGACCTACCGACCTAATCCCACTTACCACCACTTGGCCCATAGCTTGAATGTTATGATGTACCAAGTGCTCATCCAGGTACTTTTTAAAAGATATGAGGCAACCCACCTCCACCACCTTCTCAGGCAGTGCATTCCAGAACATCACCACCATCTAGGTAAAAAAGTTTTTTCTCACATCCCATCTAAACCTCCTGCCCCTCACCTTGAACTTATGCCCCCTTGTGACTGACCCTTCAACTAAGGGGAACAGCTGCTCCCTATCCACCCTGTCCATGCACCACATAATCTTGTACACCTCGATCAGGTCTCCCCTCAGTCTTCTCTGCTCCAACGAAAATAAACCAAGTCTATCCAACCTCTCTTCGTAACTTAACTGTTTCATCCCACGCAACATCCTGATGAATCTCCTCTGCACCCCCTCCAGTGTAATCACATCCTTCCTATAATGTGGCAACCAGAACTGCACACTCCAGCTGTGGCCTCACCAAGGTTCTATACAACTCCAACATGACCTTCCTACTTTTGTAATCTATGCCTCGATTGATAAAGGCAAGTGTCCCATATGCCTTTTTCACCACCCCACTAACATGCCCCTCCGCCTTCGGGGATCTATGGACACACACGCCAAGGTCCTTTTGTTCCTCAGAACTTTCTAGTGCCATGCCGTTCATTGAATACTTCCTTGTCAAATTACTCCTTCCAAAGTGTATCGCCTCACACTTTTCAAGGTTAAATTCTATCTGCCACTTATCTGCCCATTTGACCATCCCGTCTTTATCTTCCTGTAGCCCAAGACACTCAACCTCACTGTTAACCACCCGGCCAATCTTTGTGTCATCCGCAAACTTACTAATCCTACCCCCAACATAGTCATCTATGTTGTTTATATAAATTACAAATAATAGGGGATCCAGCACAGATCCCTGTGGTACGCCACGGAACACTGGCTTCCAGTCACTAAAGCATCCTTCTGTCATCACCCTCTGTCTCCTACAACTAAGCCAATTTTGAATCCACCTTATCAAATTACCCTGTATCCCATGTGCATTGCCTTCTTTAGAAGTCTCTCATGTGGAACCTTGTCAAAGGCTTTGCTGAAATCCATATAAATTACATCAACTGCACTACCCTCATCTACACACCTGGTCACCTCCTCAAAAAATTCAATCAAATTTGTTAGGCATGTCCTCCCTCTGACAAAGCCATGCTGACTATCCCTGATCAAATCTTGCCTCTCCAAGTGGAGATAGATATTCTCCTTCAGAAATTTCTCCAATAATTTCCCTACCACTGACATGAGACTCACTGGCCTGTAGTTCCCTGACTTATCTCTACAACCCTTCTTAAATAGCGGAACCACATTAGCTGTTCTCCAGATCTCTGGCACCTCCCCTGTGGCCAGAGAGGAATTAAAAATTTGGGTCAGAGCCCCTGCGATCTTCTCCCTTGCCTCCCTCAGAAGTCTGGGACACAAATCATCTGGACCTGGAGATTTGTCCACTTTTAAACCTGCCAAACCTCCAATACCTTGTCACTCCCTATATCAATTTGCTTAAGAACCTCACAGTCTATCTCTCCAAGTTCGATACCTTGTCAAAGGCTTTGTTGAAATCCAAACATTCATTGCACTTCCTTAATAATATCTGTACTTCATCAAAAAATCAGTTTAGTCGAGCATGAACAACCTTTTACAAATCTGTGCTGGAAATCCTGAATTAACTTGTTACTCTCCAACTGCCTGTTGACTTTTTTCCTGATTATTGTTCTAAAATCTCACCCACTAGTTAAACTAAACTGGGGTTGCTAGGAATGTCCTTACACCCTTCCTAGAATAAGGGTGTCACATTTGCCACCACCCAATCCTCTGGTATCTCCCCCATATCTAGGGAACAGGCCCTTCTGCTACCTCCATCTCGACTTACTTGTGCAACCTTGGATGCAAGCCATTGGACCAGGTGACTTATTCGCTCTAAGCATAGCCAACCTTTACAGTATTGCATAGGATATTCAGTACAGAAATAAGGCATATGGATGTTTCTTATGTTCTTACATTTATTATCAACCAGTCCAAGCCAGTGTTTCTGCTCCACTTGAGCCTCTTCCCATCTTTTCTCCTCTAAAACTATAATCTTAACCATCTATTCCCTTCTCCCTCAAATGCTTTTCTAGTTTCCCCTTAAATACATCTTTATTTTATTCTTTCACAGGATGTGGGTGTCTCTGGCTAGGCCAGTATTTTGACTGCCCATCCCTAATTGTCCTTGACAAGGTGATGGTGAACCACCTTCTAGAACCTCTGCAATACAAAGTGCCTTGGTGAGCTACTGCAGTGCATCTTGTAGATGGTACACGTTGCTGCCACTCTGCATCGGTGGTGGACAGAGTAGATGTTGCAGGTCATGGATGGCATGCCAACCAAGTAGGCTGCTTTGTCCTGGATGGTGTTGTGTTTCTTGAGTGTTGTTGGAGCTACACTCATCCAGGCAAGTGGAGAGTTTTCCGTCACATTCTTGACTTGTGTCTTGTAGATGATGAGCAGGTTTTGGGGAGTCAGTAGGTGAGTTACTCTCCAAAGAATTCCCAGCCATTGACCTGCTCTTCTAACCATAGTATTTATATGGCCAGTCCAGTTCAGTTTCAGGTTAATGGTAACCCTCAGGATGTTGATAGTGGGCAATTCAGCAATGGTAATGCCATTGAATGTCAAGGGGGGATGGTTAGATTCTTCCTCGTTGGAGATGGTCATTGCCTGGCACTTGTGTGATGCAAATATTACTTGCCACTTAACAGCCAAGCCTGAATATTTTCAATGTCCTGCAACTTGAGGTACATATTGCTTCAGTATCTGAGTAGTTCTAAATAGAACTAAACAATGCCAATGTTAACACCTCAAGCAACATCACAAAAAACATTATCCTAATGCTCTTTGTGGGGGATTTTATGTGTGCAAATCAGGTGCCGCATTCTTAATACTGAAGCTGTTACAACTGGGATGGGAGGAGTTGCATCTTGTAGATGATGAGCAGGCTTTGGGGTCAGGTCGAGCAGTTGATCTAGTCCCACTACTCCACAGGCCGCAACATTTGTTTAAAAGTTCAATTCACTCACCAAAATGGCCAATTATTTACCTTCACTACTGTTACACAGAATAAAAGAGACTTTAACCAGGCTTATATCAATAAACAAAAAACTTATTAGTTTATTATGAAACCAGTCTTGTCAAATATAAAGGCAAAGCTTATCAACTCACAGCATGGAATATGAAATTATACTAGTGACTCTTTCAAGATACCCTAAGTCTCATTCACATATACACACACACGATGAAATAAAGAAGAAATTCGGCCATATGTTAAAAGTCAATGGTTCAAAGACGAAGGATAGATGATGGAGTTCTTGAAATGACATCCTGATTATACCTCCTACCTCTCCTGCCTCCTACCTCTCCCTGGACCATGACCCCACTACTGAACATCAAGCCATTGTTTTCAGGACTGTTACTGACCTCATCTCCTCTGGAGATCTTCCTTCCACAACTTCTAATCTGATAGTCTCCCAACCTCGGATGGCTCACTTCTACCTCCTACCCAAAATCCTCAAACAGTACTGTCCTGGCAGACTGATCGTGTCGGCCTGTTCCTGCCCCACGGAACTCATTTCTTACTATCTTGACTCCATTCTCTCTCCCCTTGTCCAGTCCCTTCCCACCTACATCCGTGATTCCTCTGACACCCTACATCATATCAACAATTTCCAGTTCCCTGGCCAACCGCCTCCTCTTCACCGTGGATGTCCAATCCCTCTACACCTCCCCCACCGGGATGGTCTGATGGCTCTCCACTTCTTCCTCGAACAGAGGCCCGAACAATCCCCATAATCCCCATTCATCACTAGTCTCCTCCATCTGGCTGAACTTGTTCTCACGCTGAACAATTTCTCCTTCAACTCCTCTCACTTCCTCCAAATAAAAGGTGTGGCTATGGATACCCGCATGGGCTCCAGCAATGCCTGTCTCTTTATGGGCTATGTGGAACATTCCTTGTTCCGGTCCTACTCCAGTCCCCTCTCACAACTCTTTCTCCGGTACATCGATGATTACTTCGGTGCTGCTTCATGCTCTCGTCTGGACCTGGAAAACTTTATTAATTTTGCTTCCAACCTCCACCCCTCCATCATTTTCACATGGTCCATCTCTGACACTTCCCTTCCCTTCCTTGACCTCTCTGTCTCAATTTCTGGTGATAGAGTGTGCACCAATATCCATTACAAGCCCACCGACTCCCACAGCTACCTCGACTACATCTCCTCACTCCATCCCATTCTCTCAGTTCCTTCGCCTCCGTCGCATCTGTTCTGATGATGCTACTTTCAAAAACAGTTCCTCTGACATGTCTTCCTTCTTCCTTAACCGAGGTTTTCCACCCACGGTGGCTGACAGGGCCCTCAACCGTGTATGGCCCATCTCCCGTGCATCCGCCCTCACACCTTCCTCTTCCTCCCAGAAACATGATAGGGCCCCCCTTGTTCTCATGTATCAGCCCACCAGCCTCCGCATTCAAAGGATCATCCTCCGCCATTTCCGCCAACTCCAGCATGATGCCACCACCAAACACATCTTCCCTTCACCCACCCTGGTGGCATTCCATAGGGATCGTTCCCGCTGGGACACCCTGGTCCACTCCTCCATCACCCCCTACACCTCGACCCCCTTGCACAGCACCTTCCCATGCAACTGCAGAAGGTGCAACACCTGGCTCTTTACTTCCCCTCTCCTCACCGTCCAAGAGCCCAAACACTCTTTTCAAGTGAAGCAGCATTTCACTTGCACTTCCCTCAATTTAGTTTACTGCATTCGTTGCTCCTAATGCGGTTTCCTCTACATTGGAGAGACCAAACACGGACTGGGTGACCGCTTTGCAGAACACCTTTGGTCTGTCCGCAAGCATTACCCAGACCTCCCTGTCACTTGCCACTCCACCCTGCTCTCATGCCCACATGTCCGTCCTTGGCCTGCTGCATTGTTCCAGTGAAGCTCAACGCAAACTGAAGGAACAGCACTTCATCTTCCGACTGGCCACTTTACAGCCTTCTGGACTGAATATTGAGTTCAACAATTTTAGATCATGAACTCTCTCCTCCATCCCCACCCCCTTTCGGATCCCCTCCTTTTTTTCTAATAATTTATATAGATTTTTCTTTTCCCACCTATTTCCATTATTTTTAAATGTATTTCCATCCATTGTTTTATCTCTACCTTTTAGTCTTTTTCGATTCCTTCACCTCATCCCACTAGGGCTATCTGTACCTTGCTTGTCCTGCTTCCTACCCTTAATGAGCACATTCCTTAGATAATATCACCACCTTTGTCCTTTTGTCTGTGACATCTTTTGGTTATCTCCACCTATCACTGGCCCTCTATCCAGCACTACTTGACCCACCCCACCTTAGACCAGATTATATTTCACCTCTCTTCTATTTTTACTTAGTTCTGTTGAAGGGTCATTCGGACTCAAAACATTAATTGTGTTCCTCTCTGCAGATGCTGCCAGACTGCTGAGTTTTTCCAGGTATTTTTGGTTTTGTTTTGGATTTCCAGCATCGGCAGTTTTTTGCTTTTATCCGGATTATACAGTTGGTCTCTCAGCACTAATCCATGAAACAATTAATGACTCTGGCACTACTTTCCAGGTGGACTCAAGAAATACTCAAGGGTACTCTATTCCAGCATACAGAGCTTTTTAGGAGCAGCTTATATTCATTTCCAGCAGTGGACTGGCTCTGAAATGCAAAAAGGCTCCTGTCTTTCTTCTCAAGCAGTTGGTCCTTTTCTTCTCAAAAGCAAAACCAAACCATACTTTTAAAACACAGTCTTCCAGGCATGATTTTTCAGAGCCATAAAAACATGTGACTTCCTTTGCACAGAGTCCACAAGTATCAAGAGGTTACCAGCTTTATTTTTCAACTGCTTTCTTGTAAAATGATGCTTTTCCCAGGAATAGCAATCAGAGTTCTGCATTAACCCTTAAAGGGACAGTGGCTGGAATTTTCCATGCTCGCTGGCGTCGGGCATGTTTGGCAGTGTGAGGGGACAATATGGTGCAATGATCAAAAATTGGTTTCATGACATCGTAAAACCAGTTTGCAATCATCTGCTCTACCCATCAATGGTAGGCCATGTTTCCCACCTTTGGGAACCTCACTGTAATACATCTGCATATCATTATAAGTGCAGCTCACCAGAATCACCCCCCCACGCTATATAATCCAAGCACATTGGTGTGATTGCAGGGCTAGGGCTTGCTTGGGGAATGGGGAGAAGTGGCCTCAGGCAAGAGAAGAGGCTGCAGGGCAAAGGCTATACTGGGGAAGGGAGTCTCCCAGGGTGTGTTGGGGGCATAGGTTGATCTGTGCAAGTGTCCTCAAGATGGTGAGGGCTGAGGAAATAGTCTTCAGAGGAGATCAGGCCAGATGGAGATGTGAGGGTGTGTGAGAAAGTGAGTGATGGCAGTAAAGTGAGATACCAGTGAAAATGTGATGGACATGAGTGTGTGAGTTTAGAGTGATGAAGTTGTTGCCTTATCCAGGCAGCACAAATGATATCATTCATCTTCTATCTGCATTGGATGGCCAACATCTTCTGTGCAGTATTGGCACTGATCACTAGTGCCATCGCCTACCAAGCTGTAGTAGCAAGATTGCTGCCCCTCCTCTGGCCAGGGTTGAGATAGAGGACATCATGATGGGCCTCCACGGGTGTCCAAAAGGTGCTTGAGGGGCACATCACTAAACCAGGGGGTTGTAATCTTCTTGCCTTTAGGGACCATACCCACACTCATTCCTGATATCCGATGGTGGGAAATGCAACCCGCCATTGATGGGCAGAAGGGATAATTGCAAACTGGTTTCACAGCGTCATGTAACCGATTTTTGGCCTCTTGCCATGTCCACTCACACTGCCAAACACGGAAAATTCTGTGCTATGGCTTTTAATGCGCTTTCTGGTGCAAAATTTATGCCTTTCCCCAGCAATAGGGTTCAAGTGGCTCCCATATCCCTTAATATAATTATAGATTTAGATGTCGCATTTGAGGGATAAGGGGTTACATTTCATCTCATCAAAAATTCTTTATAACTCTGATGTATCTCTCTCACCTCTCCTGATCTCACAGCAGTATTCACACTTGGTTTCACAGCTGCAGTTAATGCTACAACTTGATCTGTTGTATTTTTAGTCAGGGGTCCTTTTCCTGAAACCCCCAATTTTGTTTACAAATCCCAATAAGTCTCATGGATTTCTTGTGCAGCTTCCAGCAATTTTCTTTTCAGCAGTCCTGGGTTGGAAACACTTAGAGGTTTGCTGCTGCTCAGGAGTGTGATGGAATACAGCTCACTTGCCTGATTGAGTGCAGCTCCCACAGCATTCAAGAAGCTTGACACCATCCAGGACAAAGCAGCCTGTTTGACTGGCACCACATCTGCAAACATTCACTCCCTCCACCACCAACACACAATAGCAGCAGTGTGTGCAATCTACAAGATGCACTGCAGAAACTCACCAAGATTCCTTAGATAGCACCTTCCAAACCTACAAACTCTACCATCCAGAAGGACAAGGGCAGCTGATAGATGGGAACACCACTGCCTGGAACTTCTTCTCCAGGTCACTCACCATCCTGACTTCATTGTTGTTGGGTCAAAATCCTGAAATCCCTCCCTAACAGCACTGTGCGTGTACCTACAGCACATGGACTACAGCGGTTCAAGTAGGCAGCTCACCACCACCTTCTCAAGGGCAACTAAGGATGGGCAACAAATACTGGCCCAGTCAGCTAAACCCACATCCCACGAATTAGGAAAAAAAAGCCAGACAGGCTGAGCGAGCCAGAAGCTTTGGAGTGATTGCTGTGTTCCCCCTCGTCCATTGAATGCAATATGTGGCCATCAAGGTGCCTGCGGGTCAGCCTGGTGCCTTCATCAACAGGAAAGGATTCCCTTCCATGAACGTGCAGATAGTGTGTGACCACAGGATGCATATTCTGCAAGTCTGTGCAAGGTACCCTGGCAGCTCCCGTGACGCTTACAAGCTGAGACACTCCAGGTGCTGAGGCTATTCAGTGCTCCAGCATGGCTGGATGGATGGCTGCTGGGTGACAAGGGCTATCCGTTGAAGAGGTGGCTCATGACACCTCTCTGCCACCCAAGAACAGAGGCAGAGCAGCTTTACAATATGAATTATGCCTCCATAAGGGCAGTGGTAGAGAGAACTATCGTCTTCTGAAGGTGCACTTCTGATGCCTGGACCGTTCAGAGGGTGCACTACAATACCCCTTGGAGTGGATGTCACTGATAGTGGTTACATGCTGCGCTCTCCACAATCTGGCACTGGCAAGGGGGGACTCACTGGAGGAAGAGGATCTTGACGCAGCTGCACAGGCCATAGATGTGAAGTCCAGTAGTAAGTATGACGAGGAGCACGGTGAGGAGAACATTGTGAGCATGGATGCAGACCTTGGTAACCTCTAGGAAGGCAGGGACACCAGGCATGCCTTGATCCAACGCCCCTTCAGCTAAGTTTTCGCCACATGTCAGGGCAGTCCCCTCTATCCCAGATGTCTGAAAGGACCCTTTCATTTGAACACAAAGAACGCTCAATGCCTGTACAATAAAGTTCAGAGTCACTTATGTCCAGCTTTACATACTGGCATTCCCTGCACCAATAAAATAAAAAGGTGAAGCAGGTCAGCCCATGATGACAAAAACAAAATTTATCTCATTTTGTCAATTCAAAACTATCTACATAAACTTCTCTGGTCTTCATTCCCAGACCAGTATAGATAAAGTAAATATAAATTAACATAAAATCATCAAGAACTGTCCCTCTTGTGCTCATGGTGTCTTTAACTTATGTTTGCGAGTGCTATGTCTTGTTGCCCCCACCTCGCTGGCACCGGCATTGGAGACACCCTGCTGACTGCAGTCTTGTTGGCCTTGATTACCTTGGCGGTTGTCCTCTGGCCAGTGGAGCCTGTGCTGGGCCCACATGGGAGGGAGCAGCCAGTGCCACGGCTGGCCTCTCCCCAATCATCGCAGCTTCATCAGATGCGATGGTCACTGGCAGAGGAGTGGAGGAGCTGCTGCCATTATCCAGGGCACCCTGAGAGGAGCCTGCAGAGACGACAAGCAGCTTGTGCGCCAACATGAGGTTGTTCTGGACTTCCCTGCTTACCACTGATGGACTAGCTGGGATACTGGGTGCCTCATCCAGCTCCCACACTGACACTGACCACCTGAGGTCAGTGGCTGTGTGAGAGCTTGCAGTTTGAGCTCAACCCCAAGAACCCCTGATTTTGTTTCTGGAGCTGCCTTTCCATGTGAGTCACCACTCTCTCAATGGACACCACCATAATGGAGACCATGGCACTCATACCCTCATGGATCTCCGCCAGATCCCCCTTCATACCTCACTCGGCATCCAGCTGCCGCCTAATGGACGACTCCAGAAGCTTATCATCAGCCTTTGACTGACCACCGTCCTGGTCTCCAGCAGTCCTCCGATTGCCAACGTCCTGGTCACTCTGCTTCTGCCTGCACTTCAAGCGAGTGTGAAGTGAATGTGCACATTCTAGCCACCAATCTAATGCCCATCAAGGTGCTGGTATCTGCACTGGTGCCTGCTTCAGAGAACGGTTGTAATGCAGGTCAACAGAAGCTTGGTGGTCCTCTGGCATCAGGGGTGGTCCTCTGGGGTCCAAAGAGCACACGCCTGCTGGCAAACCTAAAAGGTGAACAAGGACATGTCATTAGTCAAAGTCATCACACTGTCACTGGGCATGCCATGTACCCTGGTGAGACCATGGAGATCTGCATCATGGTGCCATCGTCTTTCAATGATCATTGGGGACTCCAGGTTTGAGGCTCACATCAGTGAAGAGACTTTACTAGAACGGTTGTACAAGCTGAAAGTCTCACCTCCGTGCACTGCACTCTTATCTTCGTCTGGCACTCCCGCCTCTCTATGTCCGGTTGAACGTGACAGCTCGAGCTCCAGGGCATCTTGCTTGAACCGGCTGAGCAGCAGGAGGTTGGGCTGCTCTTCACCTGTATGTGCCCTCTCGACAAGAAACTTATAAATTGATTATGAAAACTGTCTTGTCTGGTTATGACTTGTCTTCTCCTGAAACAACAGAGGAGCATTAATTAGTCCACTCTCTACCTGCAGCGCCACTGCAGCCTGGCCAACCCCACCTGAGGAATAGCTTGCAGGGCACATCTGAGTCATGGCCCTCGAACTGCAATGCACTAAGTCCAAGCAGCTAGGGCTCACCCCTTTAGCAAGCTCCAGTGTCACTGACAGTTGGCAGACTCTAGCTCCCTGAGATCTACGGCAGGATGGCACACTGACCCATGCTAACATGGTACTCACCCTTCCTGAGCGCAGCATGTCATTGAAGCACTTTCGGCAATGCACCCATGTGTGCCGCACCATGTCAGCCGCACCATGTCATGGCTGCTCACCTTTGCAGCTACCTCCTCCCATGCTCTCTTGGTGAGGTGCAGCGGCCTCCTCTACCTCTCTTCCCTGGGGACAAGGGTGTCTTTCCTGGTAGCCACCTCCTCCAGGAGCATGGCGAGGCGCTCATCGGAAAAGAATGGGGCCGAGTGCCAACCAGACCTGCCCTCCTGCCTGCCTTGTCCAGCCACACTCAAGTCTATTCTGAAAGCTGAATCACGTCCTTCTGCAGCAGCCTTCCAGGGGCTGCCTGGGCCGTTTATAACCTGGCCGCCGGGCTGCCATTGGACCTGGTGACTAACAGACCCGTGTCCCTGCACGGCACTTCCCAGCCAGTGTGGAGCCGTTTTTCATGCCTTAATTGGCCCGCCAGCATGAAATTGTGGTCGTGGCCTGATCGCGAGCAGCAGACCATTTCCTGACCATTTATGGGCCTGCCCATTTATGGGCCTGCCCACTGCACCCACCCAATGACCTCAACATCCTGCCCCTGGTATCTGTCCTTTTATCTTTTTTTCCAATTATTGTTATTCCACATCCAATCACTTGCTGTCCATGTTTCAAGTCCAGGGCAAGCCTGTAATCTATGTTATGATTGGGATGGGAGGAATGCACAGTAGCCCCACTACTTCACAGTTTGCAACATTAGTTTAAATGTTCAATTCACTCACAAAATGGCCAACTAATTACCTGCATTATTGTTACCCAGAATGAAAGAGACTTTAACAAGGCTTCTTTCAATAAACAAGAAACTTATAAATTGATTATGATAACTGTATTTTCGAATAGAGAGACAAAGCTTCTCAACATACAGCATGGGATATGAAATTATATGTTATATACTCTTTCGAGATGTCCTAAGTCTCACTCACACACATCACCAATGCAGAGACACACGTCTCAGAAGGACCTAGCTTTAGAAAGCCTCAGGATCACAACCTGGTGAGCATATCACACTGTCTGATCCACAGCAGGCGGCGGCAGGGACTTCCCTGGTGTCCGGTACTCAGAGGAACTGCTGTAAGTCAGAAATTTGCTGAGTCCAAGTCAAATGTTCAGCCTCTGGATTCAGTTATGTCACAGTTACTCAAGCTGCAAAGGCAAGCTGGGGAAACTCAGGAAGGGATGTCTGCTGCACTCCTCAGATTGCAAGGCACGATGGAGGAGTCCGTCCACCTTCACGCCCATGCTGGCCGCAGAATGAGCAGTGGCGTGACCAACAAGGTTTGGGAGGCGGTGACAGCGGTGGTCATTGCCAACGCCCTTCAAAAGAGGACAGCCACCCAATCTGGAAGAGGACGAATGATCTCTCTGTCAGGGTAAGTCACTCTTCTCATCACTTTCAACTCATACACTCACAAACCCATCACATCCATAGGGCCTTCACTCACTGCTGGTTCAAGGGACATCACGATTCACTCTCATACTCACCATCATTGTCCTCATCCCGTCCATGAAGTACTCAGCCCCCACACAGGCCAGGCATATCACCTGGCCTGGCAAGCATCCTGTGTACACTTTCTCCATCTCTATTCATGCAGAATAAGTTGGCAAACAACAGGGAGAGGTTGCAGACCAGTGGAAGAATGCCTGAAACCAAGGTCTTCACGGATTTTGAAAACAGAGTCATCCAACTGGCTGGCAACAATCTGGATCGGTCCTGTGCTGCCGGTGAGGTCAGTGGTGCTCTATGAAGTGAGGGTCTAGCAGTGCAACATACATCAGACAACCATGCATGAGTAACGTGTCCTGTTTCACAAGCCATTGCCATGCACTAATTATCGCCTCCTGTTTCTGCAGGCACATTTGGGAAACAGCCAACAGGGTCCATGACACAGGACCTCCAAACAAGCCCTGAAGAAACCCTCCTTGAAGTCTCATCACAGCACTCACCCACACTCTCCGCCAGCACAGAGACACATGTCTCAGAGGGACCTAGCTTCAGAATAGCCTCGGAATCATAATCTGGTGAGCACATCGCACTGTCTGATCCATAGCAGGAGGTGGCAGGGGGCTTCCCTGGTGTCCGGTACTTGGAGGACTGCTGGACGCCAGAAATTTACCGAGTCCGAGTCAGATGTTGAGCCTCTGGACTCAGTCATGTCACAGTTGCTTGAGCTGTAAAGGCAAGCTCGGGAACCTCAGAAAGGGATGTCTGCTGCATTCCTCAGATTGCAAGGCACAAAGGAGGAGTCCATCCACCTTCACTCTGAGGTGATAGCACTGGCATGCCAACGGACCAAGGCAAGACTGGTAGGACGGCGGCTGCCATGGAGACCTAGGTCTAGGACGTCACTCCTGCACTGCTGCGCAGGCTCAACTCCATTGCTGATGCCAGAGTTGGCCTCCAACAGTGTGTACGTGAGAGGGGTGTGGGGCAGCTCGATCTCACTTCAGCTACCCCTTCTCCTCAAGGAGTCAGCTGGGGCCCTAGGGCACCCTTAGGGAGGAGGTTCAGCAGATGAACACTCTGGGGGCCATCCATCCAGGTGAGCGTCCGGCCCATCCAAATCCCCTCTTCCTGTGACGTCAGCAGCTCAAGCCAAGGAGGGTGCCACTGCCACACAGCAGGATTCCAAAAGCAGGCCAGGGTCCTTCAAGTCTTGGCTCTCCAGAGGACACACGCCAAGGTCATCACAGACAGGGCGTTGCAGTCAGCAGACTGCCTCCACCTCCGCTGTGGTAGTCTGGGAAGCACCAAGACATAGTGCAGGGTTAGAAAAGTTAAGAAGAATTTGTTGCACAGCCTGGGCACCGGTGTTAATCACTTGCACATACAGTTCACTATTTTTGATAAGCTCCCAAGAATGTTTCCATGCCTATGGCTCCTTATCCTGATGAGCAGTGTTCTTGTCACTCAGATGTGAAACTTTTCTACACAAGATAAAGGCAGGTGTCTCAGGGCCTCTTCCCTGTGTTTTGTGCAGCCTTCAGATCAAAGTGATGGTCTGACCTCACACTTCCTGGACACATTACTGATGCCTGCATCTCGATGGTGCTTGTCATTGTTGCCAGAATGTAGTAGGCAGGCACCACAGAGTTCTCTCATTCTCTCTGTGCGCTCACAACACCTTTAAGGTGGGGGTGGCCCCCATCTCTTCAGCATTTATGACCGATGATGCTGTGCTCCTGAAGGGCTGAAGGTGGACAAAGGATCAGATGCTTCTAAAGTTTCATGGCTGTGTCTCTATGGCATGACCCTGATTGCAGAGTGCAAGCAAGCTGCCCTTGGCCAGGCAGGAGACAGACATTCTCAGAGGCTACGTGAAGGTCTATGGAGTGTCCTCACTGCATGTCATCATCATCCTCCTGCAATCGAGCGACTATTAGGGCCTCCACTGCGTCTCCATGTCAGGAGCATTCTCATAGAGGGTATTTGCGCTGACATAAGCCAGACTGGGTCCAAATGTTCACAGATGCAATGTGAGGATGTACAGGGTTACCTCACTGCATGTTGTCATCAATCCACAAATCTAGCAGTTATGAGGGTCTCCCAAGTGCACCTGCCTTGTCTGGCCAGTGCAAGGGCTTCATCCCCGTTATCGACGCCTTCGAGGACCTCCTCGTCTGTGCTGGGGCCTCAACTTTTTACGATTTACATCAATGACCTAAATGAGGGGAGTGAAGACATGGTAGCTAAATTTGCAGATGACACCAAGATAGGTAGGAAAGTATATGGTGAAAGGGCATGAGTAGGTTGCAGATGGGTTTGGCAAATGGAGTTTAATGTGAGAAAGTGTGAAGTTGTTCACTTTGACAGGAAGAACAAAAAAACAGAATATTACTTAAATGGAGAACGGCTGCATAAGTCTGAGATGCAAAGAGATCTATATGTTCTACTACGACTCATAAAATTTTAGTAGGCGGGTACAGCAAGTAATTAAGAAGGCTAATGGAATGCTGTTCTTTATTACGAGAGGGATTGAACATAAAAGAAAAGATCCAAACAGAAAATGCTGGAAAAACTCAGCAGGTCTGACAGCATCTGTGGAGAGAGAAGCAGAGTTAACGTTTCGGGTCCCTATGACTCTTCTTCGGAATGGGTCATAAGGGTCATATGAACTCGAAACGTTGACTCGGTTTCTCCCTCCACAGATGCTGTCAGACCTGCTGAGATTTTCCAACATTTTCTGTTTTTGTTGCTGATTTCCAGCATCTGCAGTATTCTGCTTTTATAAAAGTAAGGATGTGATGCTTCAGTTCTACAGGGTATTGGTGAGACCACGCCTTGAATGGTGTGTGCAGATTAGGTCTCCTTATTTAAGGAAGGATTTAAATGCATTGGAGACGGTTCAGAAGAGGTTTACTAGATTGATACTTGGAATGAGTGGATTGTCTTATAAGGAAAGTGAGGGGTGATTTGATTGAAGTATACAAGATCCTGAACGGCCTTGACAAGGTGGACGTCAAAAGGGTGTTTCCTCTTGCGAATGAGTTCAGAACTTTTAGTTTTAAAATTAGGGGTCGTCCTTTTGGGACAGAGATGAGGAGAATTTTTTCTCTCAGAGGGATGAGCAACTTTGGAACTCTGCCACAGAAGGCAGTGGAGGCGGGGTCAATGAATATTCTTAAGGCAGAGGCAGATAGATTCTTGTTTGGCAACGGAATCAAAGGTTATTGGGGGTAGATGGGAATGTGGAAATCGAAACACAAGAAGATCAGCCGTGATCTTATTGAATGGCAGAGCAGGCTCGAAGGGCCGAATAGTTTACTCCTGTTCCTATTTCTTATGTTCTCAACCTCATCCCAGTCGGCGTCCTCCTCATCGGAGGAGACCTCCAGCTCCTCCTTAGCCAGCTCGTCTCCCCATTGCAGAGCCAGATTGTAAAGGGTGTAGCAGACAACAACAATGCGTGACACCCTCTGCAGACTGTATTGCAGGGCTCCACCAGACCGGTCCAGGAACCAGAACCTCATCTTCAGTATTCCGATGGTCTGCACCACCAAGGTGTGAGCTGCAGAATGAGGCTCATTATACCAATGGTCTGCTGCAGTCTAAGACCACCGCACATGTGTCATCAATCTCAGCCTCTGCTTGATTCTGAGGAACCATCCCTGCAGCTTCTCTGGATCCTGGAAGACCTCAGGGATCTGTAACCAACTGAGGATGTAGGATTCGTGCACAAAACTGAGAAACCATGTGCACACCTGCAGGATGCATTTCTGGTGGTCCCATTATAGTTGCACATTCAGTGAGTGGAACCCCTTGCAGTTGATGCAGTTCACCCCGTGTTGTGTTGGAGATCTGAGTGCCATGTGAGTGCAATCGATCGCACCCTGCACCTGGGCGAATCCAATCGCTCTTGCATCCTGGTTGTCCTGGTCCCAGGCAAAATGCACAAAGTTGTGTGCCCTTGCAAAGAAAGTATCCATGACCTCATGGATGCAATTGTGGGTGTAGCCTTGTGATATCCCACAGAGGTCACTTGTGGAGCCCTGAAAGAAGTCACTGGTGGACAAATTCTGCACTACGGTCACTTTCATGGCCACTGGCAGTGGATGCCCTCCATGTCCTCATGGCACCAAATCCTGCAGTAGCTGGCAGATGTGACTGACCAGTTCCCTAGACATGCGCAGTCTTTGGCCACACTGGTTCTTGGTCATCTGCAGAGATGAATGGCAGCATCTACAGACCCTGGGTGTCGCTAGGCGCCAACAAGCGATGCCTCATGGTGACTCTTTGGCGGTCTGTGCGGAAGTCCCAGCCACCCCCTTCTTCCTGAGGTAGCTGCTCCTGCATCTGCGCAGCCAGGAACCTTAGTCGCTCTCTCCTCTGTCATCTTCACTCTCTGTAGGTCATCAGGCATACAGCTAGTTCACCAGGTTCCATGATCCTGATATACTCCTCCTGCAGGGTGAAAGAGAGAGACACATGGTTAGCATGGGTGTACCAAGAACCTGTCCTGGTTAAGTGTGAAGGCCCCTTAACACTTCCCGGAAAGTGCTGGCTACCACTTGGAGAGCCAGAGATTAGTGCAGTGCATGGCTGCCCGAAGCCCACCACCTCTGCCCTAGTTCACCCGACCAATTGGCAGCAGCTTTGCCCATTGCACTGCATGTTGTGCTCTCAGCTCAGATGCAGGCATTCTCCTAACCTACGCTGCAAGGCTGCACTGTTAGCTAAGACCATGGGGGAGACTGGTCCAAACTGGGATGCTGACATTGCAAGGGGCTGTGAATGCCTCCATCAGTGACTGCTCCATGGCCAGCTTTAGCGAGGCGGTTGTAGAACATGTGCAGTCATCCAACCGTTCTGCAGTCCAATAAAATGCTCATGATTATGCAGTCTGTGCTGGGGGGTGGGGGATAGTGAAAAGCTTTGGAGCACTTGGTGGCACTTTGATGCCTCTGCATTGTTTGAGTGGGCAGATAAGCTAGAAGCCCGACTCCAATCGTATCAATGTAGCTACACATGAACTGTCTCAGTTGCAGAGGAATGGTCACTTTATATAGATTTCCCTAATGCATGGCCACTTCCCTCGCCCACCCTACCCCTCATCCCGAATGTTGTGCAATATATTCAATGGTAAGGCAGCCCTTGCACCCCCCACAAGTTGCCTCAACCACAAGGCAGCTTTTGCCACCACCCCCCACAAGTTGCCTCAACGGCAGGATTGCCCTTAACTACTCCCACCAAAGCCCCTCAAGCTTGAAGTCCAATAAGCAGCCCTGGTGAGCACTGCACATCTGTGTACTCACCTCTGAGTTCCCCTTAAAGTGCAGCTCGCCTTGTGCACACCCTTCATGTGCTATTATGAAACAGGTCGGCGTGCTTTCTTGCCAACATGGATGGACGATCCAGCAGGGAGGAGGGGGACAATTCCGGCCGGCTGGCCTAAAATGATAGGCAGATGCGTTATAATGAGGTTCCCGACGTCCAATAGCTGGAAACACAGCCTGCCATTGGAGGGCTGAGCAGACAGTCACGAACTGGTCTCACGCTGATGTGAAACTGATCGCTCCATATTGTCCGCTCATGCCACCAAACACACCCAATGCCAGCAAGCATGGAAAACCCTGGCCACAGTCTTCCATGTATGTTTCTTTTCAGAGCTGTAAAAACCATGTGACCCCCTCTGTACACAGTCCACGAGGGTCAAGAGGTTTCCAACTTTTTTTCTTCAACTGCTTAATTACCCTTTCTTGTAAAAGCATGCTTTATCCAGGAATAGTAATGAGTCCTGCATTAACTGTTTAAGGGATGGTGGCCAGGATGTTCCAGCCCTCTCACGGGCAGCACCCACCGCTGGCGAGGGGGCACCCAAGCCAGAAGTCCATTGACTTGCAGCGGGACCAGAAGATCGCAGCAGCAGGCGGGTGTGGAAAATCCCAAGTGTCTTTTAAAACACAGTCTTCCAGAATGTCCTTAGTCCTTGAAGATGAACCATTTTCTGTGATTAAAGTGTTCACGAAATGACAGTGACTTACATCAAAGGTGTTTCAATGGATGTAAGATGCTTTGGGACTTCTAGTGGTTGTGAAAGATGCTGCATGAATGCAAGTATTTCTTTTCAGTCTGAACATTTTGCAATCATCATTGAACATCTCCACTTCTGAATTCATGATGGATGGGAAGTCATTGAACAAACAGCTGAAGGTGGTTGGGCCTAGGACACTACCCTGAGAGATTCCTTAAGTAATGTCCTGAGATTGAGATGATTGGCCTCCAAAAACCACAACCATCTTCCTTTATGATAGAGTTTTGCTCTGATTTGCACTGTTTTCAATTTTAATTGGGGCTTTTGATGCCATAATCTGTGATGTAACCTCACCTCTGGAATTCCCCAGCTATTCACAATATTTATCAATGATTTGGATGAGGGAAACAAATGTAATATTTCCAAGTTTGCTGATGCTGCAAAACTTGGTGGGAATGTGAGTGGTGAGGAGGGTGTTAAAAGACTTCAAGGTGATTTAGGCAAGCTGCGTGAGTGGGCAAATACATGGCAGATGCAGTACAATGTGGATCAGTATGAAATTATCCACTTCAATTGAAAAAAACAGAATGGCAGAGTATTATTTGAATGGTGATAGATTGATGTACAAAGGGACCTAGGTATCCTTGTACACCAATCACTGAAAGCAAGCATGAAGGTGCAGCAAGCAGTTAAGAAGGCAAATGGTATGTTGGCCTTCATTGCAAGAGGACTTGAGCACAGGAGCAAGGATTTTTTACTGCAGCTATACAGGGCCTTGGTGAGACCACACCTGGGGCAGAATTTTACGACAGTGGGATTTTACATTCCCGCTATCATCAATGAGACTTATAACAGCCCACCGCATTTTACGGTCCCGTCCCTGCCGAAACAGGGCGTAAAATTCTGCCCAAGGAGTATTGTGTGCAGTTTTGATTGCCTTACCTAAGAAACTTGCCATAGAGAGAGTGGAGCGATCGCTCACTAGACTGATTCCTGGGACAGCAGGATTATCATATGAGAAGAAATTGGGCTGACTAGGCTTGTATTCACTAGAGTTTAGAAGAATGAGAGGGGGTCTCATTGAAACATATATAATTCTGAAAGGGATGGACAGACTGGATGCAGAGATGATGTTTCCTCTGGCTGGGGGGGGGGGGGGGGTCTAGAACAACGGCTCACAATCTCAGGATACGGGGTAGGTCATTTAGGACTGAGGTGAGGAAAAATTTCTTCACTCAAAGGATGGTGAACTTTTGGAATTCTCTATCACAGAGGCTGTGGAGGCCAAGTCACTGAATATATTTAAGAAGGAAATAGATTTCTATACTCTAAAGGCATCAAGGGGTATGGGGAGGGAGTGGGAGTATGGCATTGAGATAGAGGATCAGCCATGGTCATATTGAATGATAGAGCAGGCTTGAAGGGCTGAATGACCTACTCCTGCTTTTATTTTTTTCTGTTGTTTTTTCATTCAGCTCATTATCCATGCTGGAACCAAGGCTGTAATGCAGTCATGTGGAACTCAAATGAGAATTAATGAACAGATAATTGGTGAGGAAATGCCACTTGATCGCACTGTCAATGACACCTCCTTTCATTCTGCTGATGACTGAGAGGAGATGATAGAACTGTAATTGACCACATTGGAATTGTCCTGCTCTTTGTGGACAGGACATGCCTAGCTAGGTTTCCACATTCTCGGATAGATTCTGTGATGCTGGGGACATCAGGAGAATGTTGACATGGATCATGCATTCAGTACTTTTAGTTAAAGATATGTGCAAATGTTCAACCTTTTCTCTCACAACCAATTGCTGCGTTCCACTATCAGAGTTTGTGAAGAAAATGGAAAGCCTCCTGAAGAGTCTGGAACATTCTGAAAGGTAAGTGTAAAGTATTTCAACATCTTCTGATGTCACTATTAGGTATTGTATTGTAATGTAGATGTGCAATGCTTCATAATGCAGTGTTTCATTATCAGGACCTGTTCTTTAAAGGTAAGTTGACCCTTACATTGACCAGCTTTGTGTACTTGTAAACAGTGCTTTTCCAATAAACAGAGTGCCAAAATGCAGTAAAAAAATGTGACAAAATCTCATGTCAGCCTGTGCTATCACCTTTTTTACTATGATTTAAATGGCTCTGGCTGATAAAAAAAAGCCTTGTTTTGATAGTTTAAAAATCTAACCGTCTGCTCCCATATGTTGACTGACATGCAATCTAAATTGAAATTGAAATGAACAACTTCTGTTCTTTCCATCTTGGACAGTAGTCTATGTTTTGGACAGATATGGCCATTCTCAAGGCTTGGCTTTCAAGTTTTAATGGGTTTTAGTGCAGTCGGTGTTCCATTAATCTGAGAAAGAATGACAGTTTAAAGAAGTTGCAATAACAGATTGTCCCTTTGATATGATTTTTAAAAAATCATTCATGGGCTTTGCTGGCTGGGCCAGCATTTATTGCCCATCCCTAGTTGCCCTTGAGAAGGTGGTGGTGAGCTGCCTTCTTGAAGCAGTCCATGTGGTGTAGGGACACCCACAGTGCTGTTATGAAGGGAGTTCCAGGATTCTGACTCAGCGACAGTGAAGGAACGGCGATATATTTCCAAGTCAGGATAGTGAGTGACTTGGAGGGGAACTTCTAGGTGTGGAGGTCCCATCTGTCTGCTGCCCTTGTCCTTCTAGATGGTAAAGGTCGTGGGTTTGGAAGGTGTTGTTGAAGAAGCCTTGGTGAATTCCTGCAGCGCATCTTGTAGATGGTACATATTGCTGCAAATGTGCGTTGGTGGTGGAGGGAGTGAATGTTTGTGGATGTGGTGCCAATCAAGTGGGCTGCTTTGTCCTGGGTGGTGTCAAGCTTCTCGAATGTTGTGGGAGCTGCACTCATCCAGGCAAGTGGGGAGTATTCCATCACACTCCTGACTTGTGCCTTGTAGATGCTGGACAGGCTTTGGGGAGTCAGGAGGTAGGTTACTCATCACACAATTCCTAGCCTCTGACCTGCTCTTGTAGCCACAGTGTTTATGTGGCTAGTCCAGTTCAGTTCCTGGTCAATGGTAACCCTTAGGATGATAGTGGGGGATTTAATAATGGTAATGCCATTGAACATCAAGGGGCAATGGTTGGATTCTCTCTTGTTGGAGATGGTCAGTGCCTGACACTTGTGTGGTGCAAATGTTACTTGCTGCTCGTCAGCCCAAGCCTGGATATTGTCCAGGTCTTGCTGCATTTGGACATGGACTGCTTCAGTATCTGAGGAGTCACGAACGCTGTTGAACATTGTGCAATCATCAGCAAACATTCCCACTTCTGATCTTATGATGGAAGGAAAGTCCTTGATGAAGCAGCTGAAGATGGTTGGGCCGAGGACACTTGCCTGAGGAACTCCTGCAGTGATGGCCTGGAGCTGAGATGACTGAACTCCAACAACCACAACCATCTTCCTTTGTGCTAGGTATCACTCCAACCAGCGGAGAGTTTTCCCCCTGATTCCCATCGATGCCAATTTTGTTGGGGCTCCTTGATGCCACACTCTGTCAAATGTGGCCTTGATGTCAAGGGCAGTCACTCACCTCACCCCGGGAGTTCAGACCTTTTATCCATCTTTGAACCAAGGCTGTAATGAGGTCAGGAGCTGAGTGGTCCTGGCGGATCCCAAACCGGGCGTTAGTGAGTAGATTATTGCTAAGCAAGTGCCGCTTGATAGCACTGATGATGACCCCTTCCATTACTTTTCTGGTGGTGGAAAGTAGACTGATAGGGTGGTAATTGGCTGGGTTGGATTTGTCCTGCTTTATGTGTACAGGACATACCTGGGCAGTTTTCCACATAGCTGGGTAGATGCCAGTGTTGTAGCTGTACTGGAACAGCTTGGCTAGGGGCATGGCAAGTCCTGGAGCACAAGTCTTCAGTGCTATTGCCGGAATATTGTCAGGGCCTGTAGCGTTTACAGTATCTAGTGCCTTCAGCCATTTCCTGATATCACGTGGAGTGAATCAAATTGGCTGAAGACTAATATTTGTGATGCTAGGGACCTTCGGAGGAGGCTGAGATGAATTATCCACTCGGCACTTCTGGCTGAAGATTGTAGCAAATGTTTCAGCCTTATCTTTTGCACTGATGTGCTGGACTCCTCCATCATTGAGGATGGTCAGTGCCTGACACTTGTGTGGTGCAAATGTTACTTGCCGCTCGTCAGCCCAAGCCTGGATATTGTCCAGGTCTTGCTGCATTTGGACATGGACTGCTTCAGTATCTGAGGAGTCACGAACGCTGTTGAACATTGTGCAATCATCAGCGAACATTCCCACTTCTGATCTTATGATGGAAGGAAAGTCCTTGATGAAGCAGCTGAAGATGGTTGGGCCGAGGACACTTCTCTGAGGAACTCCTGCAGTGATGGCCTGGAGCTGAGATGACTGAACTCCAACAACCACAACCATCTTCCTTTGTGCTAGGTATCAATCCAACCAGCCAAGAGTTTTCCCCGATTCCCATCGATTCCAGTTTTATTAGGGCTCCTTGATGCCACACTCTGTCAAATGTGGCCTTGATGTCAAGGGCAGTCACTCTCACTTCACCCTTATGAAGCCTCCTCCTCCAGTGAGTTGTTTAATTGTCCACCGCCATTCATGACTGGATATGGCAGGACTGCAGAGCTTAGATCTGATCTGTTGGTCGTGGGATCGCTTAGCCTGTCTATCACTTGCTGCTTATGCTGTTTGGCAAGCAGTCCTGTGTTGTAGCCTCATCAGGTTGACTCCTCATTTTTAGGGCTGCCTGTTGCTGCTCCTGGCATGTTCTCCTGCACCCTTCATTCAACCAGGGTTGATCCCCTGGCTTGATGGTAATGGTAGAATGGGGGATATGCCGGGCCATGAGGTTAGAGATTGAGTTTGAGTACAATTCTGCTGCTGCTAATGGCCCACGGCGCCTCATGATTGCCCAGTCTTGAAATGCTAGATCCATTCAAAATCAGAGCTGAAGAAGGGTTATAAAGACTCAAAACATTAACTATTTCTCTCTCCACTGATGCTGCTAGACCTGCTGAGCTTTTCCAGCATTTTCTGCTTTTGTTTCAGATTTCCAGCAACTGCAGTATTTTGCTTTTGCTTGAAAAAATCTGTCTAACTCAGCCTTGAATACAATCAATAACCTAGGCTCCACCACTCGCTCAAGAAGAGAATTCCAAACAGTAACAACAATGTGAAAAAGAATTCTGCTCATCTCAGACTTAAATAGGAGATTCCTTATTTTGAAACTGTCCCACCTAGTTCTAGATACTCCCATGAGAGGAAAGATCCTCTCAGCATCTATGCTGTCAAGCCCCCTCAGAATCTCGTATCAATAAGATCACATCTTATTCTTCTAAGCTCCAATGAGTATAGGTTCCACCTGCTTAACTTTTCCTCATAGAGAAACTCCTCATCTCAGAAATCAGCCTAATGAACCTTCTCTGAACTGCTTCCAATGCAAGTATGAAAGCAATCAGACCAAAACTGTACACAGTACTTTAGATATGGTCTCACCAATGTCCTGTACAGTTGTAGCAAGACTTCTCTATGTTTATTCTCCATCCCCATTAAAATAAAGGTCAACATTCTATTTCCATCCTAATTACTTGCATACCTGTATGCTGACTCTTTGTGATTTAGGTACAAGGACACCCAAATCTCTCTAAACTAAAGCATTCTGTAGTCTTTCTCTATTTAAATAATATCCTGCTTTTCTATTCTTCCTGCCAAAATGGGCAACCTCACATTTTTCTACAGTATATTCCTTCTGCCAAATATTTGCCCACTCACTTAACCTATTATATCCCTTTGAAGACTCTTTGTACGGTCCTCACAACTTGCTTTCCTGCCTATCATTGTATCATCAGCAAATTTGGCCACGATGTAGCTGGTATCTTCATAGAATCATTACAGCACAGAAGGCCATTCAGCTCATTGCATCCATGCTGACTCTCCTAAGGAGCAACTCATGCGCTGCCACTCCCCCACCCCCTCCCCACAACCCTGCACATTCCTCCTTTTCAGATGTTTAGAAAATTTAGAATATGTAGAAAAAATTATGGCACAGAAGAAGACCCCTCTGCCGGTCATTCTTGCGATGGCTGGAAAACGAGCCATCCAGCCTTATGTCATTTTCCAACAATTGGTTCATAGCTCTGGAGGTTACGGGACTTTAGGTGCATATCCAGACACCTTTTAAGTAAGTTGAGAATTTCTGCCTCTACTACACTTCAGGCAGTGAATTCCGGACCCTACCACCCTCTGGGGAAAAATATTTTTCTTCATCACCCCTCTAATCCTGACCTCTCTGCTAGGGAAAATTGGTCCTTCCCATCCACTCTTTCCAGGCTCCTCACAACCTTGGACATCTCAATCAAATCTCCCCTCAGCCCCCTCTGTTCCAAGGAATCCAATCTATCCAATCTTTCTTCATAGCTGTAATTTTCCAGTCCTGGCAACATCCTTGTAAATCTCTTCAATTACATCCTTTCTGTAATGAGGCGACCAAAACTGCATGAAATTCTCAAGTAGTGGCCTAATTAGTGTTTTATATAGCTCCAGCACAACCTCCCTGCTCTTATATTCTATGCCTCAGCTAATAAAGGAAAGGATTCCATTTTCCTTCTTAACCACCTTATCTATCTGTCCTGTTGCCTTCAGGGATCTACAGACATGCAGTCCAAGGTCCCTCACTTCCTCTACATCCCTCAGTGTGCTCCCATTTATTTTGTATTCCTTTGCCTTGTTTGGCCTCCCTGAACGTATCACTCCACACTTCTCTGGGTTAAATTCCATTTGCCATTTTTCTCACTACCTGACCTGTCCATTGATACCTTCCTGCAGCCTACAACTTCCCTCCTCATTATCAACCACGTGCCCAATTCTTGTGTTGTCTGCAAACTTCTGGATCCCCTACATTTAAGTCCAAATCATTAATATCTACCATAAAAAAGTAGGGGACCTAGTATGAGCCCTGCAGAACACCACTGGAAACAACCTTCCAGTCGCAAGAATACCTGTCAACCATTACCCTTTGTTTCCTGCTACTGAGCTAATTTTGTATCCAGCTTGCTACATTCCCCTAGATGCAATGGGCTTTTATTTTTTTTAAACTAGTCTGCCATGTAGTACCTTGTCCAAAGCCTTGCTAAAGTTCATGTAGACCACATGAACTGCAATATCCTCAACAATCCTCCTTACTACCTCCTCAAAAAATTCAATCAAGTTAGTTAGACACGACCTTCCCTTGACAAATCCATGCTGACTGTCCTTGATTTCTCTGCGCCTTTCTAAGAGGCAGCTTATCTTGTCTTTCAGAATTGATTCCAATAATTTACCCACTACCAAGTTTATACGGACTGCCCTGTAATTATTCAGGCTATCTCTCGCTCCATTTTTAAACAAAGATACAATGTTAGCAGTCCTCCAATCCTCCAGCGGTACACCTACACCCAGTGAGGATTGGAAAATGACAGTTAGAGCATCCGGTATTTCCTCCCTGGCTTCTTTTAGCCTGAGGTATATTTCAGTTGGCCCTGGTGATTTATCCATTTGCAAGGATGTTCAGCTCCTTAATACTTCCTCTCTCCCTTTGTTGATCATATCCAATACTTCACACTCCTCCTCCTTAGCTACATTGTCTGCATCATCCCCATCTTTTGTGAAGACAAACACAAAGTATTCATAAAGAACCCCATCCTTCTCAAGGGCAATTAGGGATGGGCAATACATGCTGGCCTAGCCAGCTCCACCCACATCCCATCAATGAATAAAAAAACACCACAAATTCTGCCTTTGCACATAGGTAACCTTTCTGGTCTTTTATGGGCACTCTCTTTCCTTAGTTATCCTCTAACTCTTAACGCATTGATAAAACATATTCGGGTTCTCCTTGATTTTACTTGCCAATACTCATTCATGCCGTCTCTTTGCTTTCCTAATTTCCTTTCTGATTTCACCCCTCCATTTTTTATAATCCTCTTGGTTTTCTTTAGCATTGAGCTCTCAGTGTCTGACGCATGCTCCCCTTTTCTGCCTTATTTTACCCTGTATGCTCCTTGACATCCAAGGAATGTGGCCATTCCACCCTTTTTCTTTATTTACTCTGAACCCCATTGAATCTCCCCTTTGAATACCTCCCACTGTCTGACAATGACTTACCTCAAGTAATTGTTTCCAGTCCAATTTTTGCTAAGTCACTCCTCAGCTTAGTAAAATTGGCCTTATCTCAATTTAGAACTTTAACTCCTGTTCTATCTTTGTCTTTTTCCATAATTATATTAAATCTAACTGAATTATGATCACAACCACCAAAATGCTCTCCCACTGCCAGTCCTTCTACCTGCTAACCTCCATTTCCTTCATCCAAGTAATTAATATAGATTGTAAATATTTGAGGGCCCTTTGGCACTTTCCTGGTTATAGTTTGCCATCCTGAAAATGACTTATTTATCCAGACTCTCTGTTCCCTATTAGTTAGCCAGTCCTCTATCCATGCTAATAAACATCCTCAAAAACTTAAACTGTTATCTTGTGTAGTAACCTTTTATCTGGCACCTAATCAAATGCCTCTTGGAAATTGAAATACACATCAATTGGTTCTCCTTTATCCACCTTGGTTGTTATATCCTCAAAGAACTCTAATACATTTTTTAAATATGATTTCCCTTTCATAAAACCATGTTGACACTATCTGATAGTATTATGATTTTCTAAATGTCCTGCTACTAACTCTATAATAATGGATTCTAGCATTTTGCCAATGACAGACATGAAGCTAACTCACATATAGTGTCCTGGTTTCTGTCTGCCTCCATTCTTGAACAGAGGTGTAACATTCACGTTTTTACAACTGCTGGGACCTTTACAGGGTCCAGGGAATTTTGCAAGGTTATAACCAATGCCTATACTATCTTTGAAGCCATTTAAGACCCTAGGATGCAGGCCTAGGGTGTTTGTCAACCTTAAGTTTCATTAGTTTTCCCAATATGCTTTCTCTAGTGTTAGTTTTAAGTTCCTCCTCCCTTTTGACTCTTGATTTTCTACTATTCATGGCATGCTTTTTGTGTCTTTTACTGTGAAGATGGATACAAAATATTTGTTTGAAGCCTCTGCCATTTCCTCATTACCCATTATTAATTCTCCAGTCTCACGCTTTAAAAGACTATTTTTTAAAATTCATTCACAGGGTGTGGGCTTCGCTGGGTGGGCCAGCATTTATTGCACATCCCTAGTTGCCCTTGAGAAGGTGGTGGTGAGCTGTCTACTTGAACCGCTGCAGTCCATGTGGTGTAGGTACACCCACAGTGCTGTTTGAAAGGGAGTTCAGGATTTTGACCCAGCGACAGTGAAGGAACAGCAATATATTTCCAAATCAGGATGGTGAGTGACTTGAGGGGGAACTTCCAGGTGGTGGTGTTCCCATCTATCTGCTGCCCTTGTCCTTCTAGGTGGTAGCAGTCATGTGTTTGGAAGGTGCTAAGGAGCCTTGAATTCCTGCAATGCATCTTGTAGATGGTATATACTGCTGCTACTGTGCGTTGATGGTGGTGGGAGTGAATGTTTGTGGATGTGGTGCCAGTCAAGCAGACTGCTTTGTCCTGGATGGTGTCCGGCTTCTTCAGTGTTGTAGGAGCTGCACTCATCCAGGCAGGCAGGAAGCATTCCATCACATTCCTGACTTGTGCCTTGTAGATGGTGGGCAGGCTTTGGGGCGTCAGGAGGCGAGTTACTCATCACATGATTTCTAGCCTCTGACCTGCTCTTGTAGCCACAGTATTTATACGGCTAGCCCAGTTCAGTTTCAGGTCAATGGTAACCCCACATGATGTTAATAGTGGGGATTCAGTGATGCTGAAGCCATTGAACATCAAGGGGCGATGGTTGGATTCTGTCTTGTTGGAGGAGGTTACTAATGCTCACTTTACTAATTTTTTCCTTTATACATACTTGTAAAAGCTTTTACTGTCTGTTTTTATATTTCTTCCTAGTTTCCTCTCGTCCTCGAATTTTCTCCTTTAAAAAATCATCCTTTGCTATACCTCTCCCAATCTTCTGACTACCACTAATCTTTGCAGCATCATACACCTTTTCTTTCAATTTGATACCACCCTTAATTTTCTTAATTAGCCATGGATGGTTCATCTTTCTCATGGAGTCTTTCCTCCTCAATGGAATATATCTTTGTTGTGTTATGACCAAGATGGGAGAAGTGCACTGTCTGCCTCTAGTTCACTACTCCACAGGTCACAACATATGTTTAACTAATTTTGCCAGCCAGCTATGTGGCCACATATATAAAAACAAAAAACTGCGGACGCTGGAAATCCAAAACAAAAACAGAATTACCTGGAAAAACTCAGCAGGTCTGGCAGCATCGTCGGAGAAGAAAAGAGTTGACGTTTTGAGTCCTCATGACCCTTCAACAGAACGGTCATGAGGACTCAAAACGTCAACTCTTTTCTTCTCCGCCGATGCTGCCAGACCTGCTGAGTTTTTCCAGGTAATTCTGTTTTTGTATGTGGCCACATATGCTACTTTACCTTTGAATCTCAGATTGCAATGTTTCTTCAGTAAACAACAAAATTATAAGTTTATTATAAAATCAGTCTTGTCAACTAGAAAAGCAAAGTTTATTAACCTGCAGTATGAAATATGAAAGTATAATTACTTTGTAAATACCCTAACTCACTCATTCACATGCACACACACATACACATCAAAAAAGTAAAATAAAATAGGGGAATTCTACCAAAAGTTTAAAAGTCAATGGTCAAAGGAGAAGTGACAGATGGTGCAGCCCTTGAAATGGCATCCAGGTTATACAAGTTGGTTTCTCAGCACTGGTCAGGAAACAATCAATGACTCTTGCACTACTTTTTAGACTTCGAGAAAAACGTGACGACACTCAGTTTCGGCATGAAGAGCAACTTAGGAGTGGCTTCTATTCACTTCACTGGCTCTAGGCTGTGAAGAGCTGTGGTCTTCATTGTACAAGCAGTTGATGCTCCAAAGAAAAGCCAAAACCAGCTTTTTAACCGCAGATTTCCAGGCATGGTTTTTTGCAAAGCCATAATCACCATCTGACCTTTTTCTTTATTCTTTCATGGGATGTGGACATCATTAGCAAGGCCATCCCTAATTGCCCTTGAACTGAGTGGCCTATGAGGCCATTTCAGCGGGTAATAAAGAGTCAGCCATTACTGGTGACCAATAGCTTTCATTTCCAGATTTACTAGCTGAAAGCAAATTCTACCAGCTGCCAAGGTGGGAACTGAACCCATGTCCTCAGAGAATTAGCCTGGGTCTCTGGATTATTAGTCCAGTAACATTATCACTATGCACCATCTCCCCTTAAACAGCCCACCAGGGTCAAGAGTTTTCCAGCTTCTTTAAAAATGCTTAATTATCTTTCCTTGTAAAATGCTGTCTTTTCCAGGAACAGCAGCAACCAGAGTCCTTACATTAACTCTTTAAGGGACAGTGTCTTTTAAAAAACACAAATTCTTCCAGAATGTTCTTAGGTCTTGAAGATGAACCATTTTCTGTGATTAAAGTATTTATGACACTAGCTGCCTTGGAGAAATATAACACCATATTCATATGCTTTTCATTATAGAGTGTTAAAAAAATCAACAAAAATACAAAAACACATCCACACACTAATTAATTCATTTTCTGAACAAAACTAATACAGTTATTCTCTGTATCATTTTGGCTTTACACAATATGAAGCAAAGTTAAATTCTAGACAAAGCATCAACAATTACCTGCTTTTCCCCCACAACGTGGACAATCTTTAACTGATCAGGCTGTAATAATAAACTCCATCAAAATAGCCTGGCATTTCGGTTCTTAACTTTTTCCACAAAGGCTAAGGGGTTGTTACCAGTATATACAGTGTCTCCCATGGTGTAGATTAGCATGGATAGAGGATTGGCTAACGAATAGAAGACAAGATTTGGGATAAGGTGCATTTTCAAGATGTCAACCTGTAACAAGTGGAGTACTACATGAATCAGTGCTGGGGCCACAATTATTTACAATATATATAATGACTTGGATGAGGGAAGTGAATGTACTATCCACAAAAAATATTGGGAAGGCAAGTGGTGAGGATGACACAAAGAGTCTACAGAGGGATATAGGCAGGTTAAGTGTGTGGGCAAAAACTTGGCAAATGGAATATAAGGTGGGAAAATGTGAGGTTATGCACTTTAGCAGGAATAATAGAGGAGCTGAACATTATTTAAATGGAGAAAGACTGCAGAAAGCTGTGGCAGAGGGGGATTTGGAGGTCCTCATGCATGAATCCCAAAAAGCTAGCATATAAATTCAGCAGGTAATAGGGAATGCAAATAGAATGTTGGCCTTTATTTCAAAGGGAATTGAATATAAAAATAGGGAAGCCTTGCTAAAACTATACAAGGCACTAGTTAGACCACACTTAGAATACTGTGAACATTTTTGGTCCTGTTATCTGAGGAAAGATATACTGACAATGGAGGCAATCCAGAGAAAGTTCATTAGGTTGATCCTGGGTATGGAGGGATTTTCTTATGAGGAGAAGTTGAGTAGGTTGGACCTGTATTCATTGGCATTTAGAAGAATGAGTGGCAACCTTATTGAAACAAATAAGATTTTTAGGGGGCTTGACAGGGTGAATGCTGAGAGGCTGTTTCCCCTTGTAGGAGAGTCTAGGACCACAGGGCATAACCTCAGAGTAAAGGGTCGCCCATTTAAGACAGAGATGAAGAGGAATTTCTTCTCTCAGAGGGTGGTGAATCTGTGGAATTCTTTACTGCAGAGGGCTATAGAGGTTGGGTCGTTAAGTATATTCAAGGTTGAGATACATTTTTAATCAGTAAGGGAATCAAGGGCTATGGGGAAAAGGCAGGAAAGTGGAGGTGAGGATTATGAGATCAGCTATGATCTCATTGAATGGTGGAGCAGACCTGATGGGCCAAATGGCCTACCTCCACTCCCAAGTCTTATGGTCTTATGGTGGACACACATCAAAATTTTTAAGAGCCAACAGCAAACCCACAGTTTCTTTTTCCACAGTGGAGTGTCTTTTTTTGGTATCGATTTAGCTTTTTGGAGAAGTATCCCATTGGCCTATCTATGCCCTATTTATCTTCTTGTAATAGGACTGCACCTACTCCCAGGTCACTAGCATCAATTGCTACTTTGAAAGATTTAGTGAAATTTGGAACAGTCAACACTGGTTCATTGATCAAAATAGCTTTTGGCCTTTCAAAAGATGCTTGGCACCCTCCCATCCTTGGCTTTCTTTTGTAGCAAGTCTGCTAATGGATCAGCTATTTGCAAACTCACTTTTGGAAAGGTTTATTACCAAGTCAGCTCACTGTAGTTTTCTAAACAGGGCTTCTAGCTGTTCCAAGTGATCTTTCCAAATGTCAATATGTATCAGTACATCATGAAGGTAAACCACAGTTAGGAACACTGGCCACCACTTGATCATTAGTCTCTGAAAAGTTGCTGGGCCGTTTTTCAGCCCAAATGGCATCATTTGGCATTGGAAAAGATTATCTGGCATGACAAAGACCAATATTTCTTTAGCTCGGGGTGTGAAAGGAACCTGTCAATATCCCTTCAACAAATCTATTTTGGCAAGAAACATGGCACTGCCAACTCTGTCAATACAGTCTTCCAAGCAAGGAATTAGGTAGGAATCGACTTTTGTTACTGCGTTGACCTCTCTGTAGTCTGTATAGTATCTGTTCGAACCATCTGGTTTAGGCACTAACACAACTGGGGAACTCCAGCTGCTGTGGCTGGGTTTAATTAGGTGAAATTTTCCAACACGTTTTCAATTTCTACTTTCACCTGAGCCTGATTCTCTGGACCTAAGCGTTAAGGATGCTGTTTACATCCACATCATGTGTGGCTAAGGCAGTACATCCTGGTTTATCACAACAGACTCCTTTAAATGCCTTGCTTGGTCTTCTTGTTGTTCTGCATCTAAAAACAAAAGCATGGTGTCCAATCTCCCTAATAGTTTGGTGCTAGCTAACCAGATAGGAGGTTCAATCTGAGAATTTCTAGGCTTCCACTGCCTCATCCTCACCATCTCCATCGTCCTCGACTGTCCTTACTACCTGACATAGCTGTATTTGCTTATCCTCCTCCCGGCAGTGATATGGCTTCAACATATTGATGTGACAGAGCTAATTCTTTTTCCAGCGATCTGGAGTGTTAATCAAGTCATTAACTGTTCCAATCTTTTTGACTACTTAATACGGACTACTGAACCATGTTTTTAGTGGTTCACCCTGTAAAGGTGGTAACACATCATCCCCTGATTGAAAGTTTTGGGTCTTGGCCTGCTTGCCTTCCCTGCTTTAAGGTGTTCTTGAGCCATATTGCAGGCAATTGCGAGCCACTCCTTAAACCCAGATACTAATCTACCATGGAATGTTTCTCCCTCTGTTCTAAAAACTTTTCTTGGATTAGTTTCAGAGTTCTCACCACATGCTTATAAACTAACTCAAAAGGACTAAAACCAGTAGGTTAATCAGGTGCATCCCTAGTGGCAAACAGAAGAAATTCTAACCCCTTGTCCCAATCATGGGGATAGTCTTGACAGTATGCTCCAATCATCATTTTGAGGGTCTGATGATGTTGTTCTAAAGTCCCATGAGTTTGTGGGTGGTATGCTGAGGATTTTAACTGTTTTATCCCCAGACTACTCATAACTTCCAGAAAAAAGTTAGACATGAAATTCGAACCTTGATCCGGCTGCACCTCACTTGGTAATCCCCATTGTATAAAGAATTGGGATAATTTCACTACCACTATCTTTACAGAAATTTTTCTCAAGGGAATGGCATCTGGGAACCGAGCAGCCATGTCCAAAATAGTGAGTATGTATTGATGTTCCGCTTTTATTTTTGGTCAAGGTCCCACATAGTCTACCAATACCCTGCTAAATGGTTCTCCAAAAACTGATATGGGAATTAGAGGTGCTGGTTTGATCATAGGTTGCGCTTTTCCCACAATCTGGCATGTATGACACCTTTTTACAAAACTGTACCACATCTTGTGACGAAGACCTGATAAGTAAAAATGCCAACTTACAAGCACTTGGGTCTTTCTGATCCCTACATGTCCTGCCATAGGAATTTCATGAGTTGTCCTTAATAGTTCCTGATGAAATTTGGGTGGTACCACTACCTAATGAGCCACTATCCACTTTTCATCCACAAATTTATGAGATCTCTTTTTCTTCATCAGAATCCCACTTTTAATATAGTACTATTCAAGGAATCTCTCTGCTTCAGCATCGGGTTCGGAAGATTGTTTTCTTTATTAATTCATGGGATGTGGGCTTCACTGGCTGGGTCAGCATTTATTGCCTAGCCCCATTTGCCCTTGACAAGGTGGTGGTGAGCTCCCTTCTTGAACTGCTGCTGTCCATGTAGTGTAGGTACACCCACAGTGTTGTTAAGGAGAGGAGTTGACCAGGTGTGTAGATGAGGGTAGTGCAGTTGATGTAGTTTATATGGATTTCAGCAAAACCTTTGACAAGGTCCCACATGGGAGACTTATAAAGACGGCAAATGCACATGGGTAACAGGGTAATTTGATAAAGTGGATTCAAAATTGGCTTAGTTGTAGGAGACAGAGGGTGATGACAGAAGGATGCTTTAGTGACTGGAAGCCAGTGTCCAGTGGTGTACCACAGGGACCTGTGCTGGGTCTCCTATTATTCGTCATTTATATAAACAACATAGATGACAATGTGGGGGGTAGGATTAGTAAGTTTGCAGATGGCATAAAGATTGGCCAGGTGGTTAACAGTGAGGTTGAGTGTCTTGGGCTACAGAAAGATATAGACGGGATGGTCAAATGGGCAGATTAGTGGCAGATGGAATTTAACCCTGAAAAGTGTGAGGTGATACACTTTGGAAGGAGTAATTTGACAAGGAAGTATTCAATGAACGGCATGACACTAGGAGGTTCTGAGGAACAAAGGGTTCTAAGCGTGTGTGTCCATAGATCTCCAAAGGCGGAGGGGCATGTAGTGGGGTGGTGAAAAAGGCATATGGGACACTTGCTTTTATCAATTGAGGCATAGATTACAAAAGTAGGGAGGTCATCTTAGAGTTATATAGAACTTTGGTAAGGCCACAGCTGGAGTACTGTGTGCAGTTCTGGTTGCCACATTATAGGAAGGATGTGATTGCACTGAATGGGGTGCAGAGGAGATTCACCAGGATGTTGCCTGGGATGAAACATTTAAGTTATGAAGAGAGGTTGGATAGACTTGGGTTGTTTTCGCTGGAGCAGAGAAGACTGAGGGGGCGACCTGATCGAGGTGTACAGATTATGAGGTGCATGGAGAGGGTGGATAGGGAGCAGCTGTTCCCCTTAGTTGAAGGGTCAGTCATGAGGGGACATAAGTTCTAGGTGAGGGGCAAGAGATTTAGGGGGGATGTGAGGAAAAACTTTTTTACCCAGAGGGTGATGACGGTCTGGAATGCGCTGCCTGGGAGGGTGGAGGAGGCAGGTTGCCTCACATACTTTAAAAAGTACCTGGATGAGCACTCGGCACATCATAACATTCAAGGCTATGGGCCAAATGCTGGTAAATGGGATTAAGTAGTTAGGTCAGGTATTTCTCATGTGTTGGTACTTGATGGGCCAAAGGGCCTCTTCTGCATTGTGTGATTCTTTGAGTTCCAGGATTTTGACTCAGCGACAGTAAAGGAACAGTGATATATTTCCAAGTCAGGATGGTTTGTGACTTGGAGGGGTACTTCCAGGTGGTGGAGTTCCCATCTACCTGTTGCCCTTGTCCTTCTAGATGAAAGTAGTCGTGTATTTGGAAGATGCTGTCAATGGAGCTTTGGTGAATTCCTGCAGTGCAACTTGTAGGTGGTATACATTGCTGCAATTGTGCTTCAGTGGTGGGGGGAGTGAATGTTTGTGGATGGGGCGCCAATCAAGTGGGCTGCTTTGTCCTGGATGCTGTCAAGCTTCTTGAGTGTTGTGGGAGCTGCACTCATCCAGGCAAGTGGGGAGTATTGCATCACACCCCTGACATGTGCCTTGTAGATGGTTGACAAACTCTGGGGAGTCAGGTGGTAAGTTAATTGACACGTTATTCCTAGTCTCTGACCTGCTATTGTAGCCACAGTGTTTATATGGCTAGTCCAGTTAAGTTTCTGGTCAATGGTAACCCCTAGGATGTTGACAGTGGGGGATTCAGTGGCGATAATGCCATTGAACATCAAGGGGCAATGGTTGGATTCTCTCTTATTGGAGATGATCATTGCCCATTTGCCACTTGACAGCCCAAGCCTGGATATTATCCAGGTCTTGCTACATTTGGACATTGACTGCTTCAGTATCTGAGGAGTCCTGAATGCTGCTGAACATTGTGCAATCATCAGTGAAAATTCCTACTTTTGACCTTATGATGGAAGGAAGGTCATTGATGAAGCAGATAAAGATGGTTGGACCAAGGACACTGCCCTGAGGAACTCTTGCAGTGATGTCCTGGAGCTGAGATGACTGACCTTCAACAACCACAACGAGCGGAGAGTTTTCCTCCTGATTCCCATTGGCTCCAGTTTTGTTTGGGCTCCTAGCTGCCACACTTGCTTTTGGTATACAGGACATATCTGGGCAATTTTATACATTGCTGAGTAGATGCCAGTGTTGTAGCTGTACTAGAACAGCTTGGCTAGGGGCGTGGCACGTTCTGGAGCACAGTCTTCACTATTTTAGAACAGAGATGAGGAGAAACTTCTTTAGCCAGAGTGGTGAATCTATGGAATTTATTGCCACAGAAGGCTGTGGAGGCCAGGTCATTGAATGTATTTAAGACCGAGATAGACAGGTTCTTGATTGGTAAGGAGATCAAAGGTTACGGGGAGAAGGCGAGAGAATGGTGTTGAGAAACTTATCAGCCATGATTGAATGGCGGAGCAGACTCGATGGGCCGAATGGCCTAATTTCTGTTTCTATGTCTTATGGTCTATTGTTGAAACATTGTGAGGGCCCATAGCCTTTATAGTATCCAGTGCCTTCAGCTGTTTCTTGATACCACGTGGAGTGAATTGAACTGGCTGAAGACTGGCATCTGAGATGCTGGAGACCTCCTGAAGAGGCCGAGATGGATCATTCACTCGGCACTTCGGGCTGACGATTGTAGAAAATGCTTCAGCCTTATCTTTTGCACTGATGTGCTGGGCTCCCCCATCATTGAGGATGGGGATATTTGTGGGCCTCCTCCTCCAACGAGTTGTTTAATTGTCCACCACCATTCACGATTGGATGTAGCAGGACTGCAGAGCTTAGATCTGACTCATTGGTTGTGGGATCACTGAGCTCTGTCTACCACTTGCTGCTTATGCTGTTTGGTATGCAGTACTATAGCTTCACCAGGCTGATACCTCATTTTTAGGAGCAGTAATAGGCATGCCCTCCTGCACTCTTCATTGAACTAGGGTTGATCCCCTGGCTAGATGGTAACGGTAGAGTGGGGCATATGCTGGGCCATGAGGTTATAGATTGTGTTCAAGTACAATTCTGCTGCTGCTGATGGCCCACATCGCCTCATGGATGTCCAGTCTTGAGTTGCTAGATTTAGCACGGTGGTAGTGCCACACAACACGATGGGGGATAGCCTCAATGTAAGATGGGACTTCGTCTCCACGATAACTGTGCAGCAATCACTCCTACCGATACCGTCATGGACAGATGCATCTGCGGCAGGCAGGTTGGTGAGAATGAGGTCTTGTATGTTTTTCCCTCGTTGGTACCCTCACTATCTGCCACAGACCCAGTCTAGCTGCTATGCCCTTTAGGACTCAGCCAGCTCGGTCAGTAGTGGTACTACCGAGCCACTCTTCGTGATGGACGTCGAGTCCTCTAACTAGAGTACATACTGCGCCCTTGCTGCCTTCAGTGCTTCCTCCAAGTGATGTTCAACATGGAGGAGCACTGATTCATCAGCTGAGGGAGGGCAGTACATGGTAATCAGCAGGGTTTCCTTGCCCATGTTTGACCTGATGCCATGAGACTTCATGGGGTCCAGAGTTGAGATAGGACTCCAAGGGCAACTACGTCCCGACTGTATACCACTGTGCCGCCACCTCTGCTGGGTCTGTCCTGACGGCGGAACAGGTCATACCCGGGGATGGTGATGGTGGTTTCTGCGACATTATTTGTAAGGTTTGATTCCGTGAGGATGACTGTGTCAGGCTGTTGCTTGATGAGTCTGTGAGACAGCTCTCCCAATTTTGGCAGTAGTTCCCATATGTTAGTAAGGAGGACTTTGCAGGGTTGACAGGGCTAAGATTGCCGTTGTCGTTTCCGCCAGGTGGTCCGTCTGGTTTCATTCCTTTTTTTGGCTTTATCGTGGTTTGATACAACTGAGTGGCTTGCCAGGCCATTTCAGAAGGCACTTAAGAGTCAACCACATTGCTGTGGGTCTGGAGTCACATGTAGGTCAAACCAGGTAAGAACGGCAGATTTTTTTCCGGAAAGGACCTTAGCAGCTATGTCCTTTAGGACTCGGCCAGCTCGGTCAGTAGTGGTGCTACCAAGCCACTCTTGGTGATGGACATTGAAGTCCCCCACCCAGAATATATTCTGCGCTCTTGCCACCCTCACTGCTTCCTCCAAATGGTGTTCAACATAAAGGAGTACTGATTTGTCAGCTGAGGGAGTGAGGTATGTGGTAATCAGTAGGATGTTTCTTTGCCCATGGGGTCCAGTGTCGATGTTGAGGATTCCCAGGGCAACCCTCTCCTGACTGTATACCACTGTGCCGCTACCTCTGCTGGGTCTGTCCTACTAGTGGGACAAAATATACCCAGGGATGGCGATAGTCGTATCTGGGTCATTATACCATTTTCCTTAATTTAGGATCGGCTTGCTGAGCCTCATTCAGAGAAGACTTACTTAACATTTCTTTCAGATTATCCAAATCCCCAAAGAAAGTTTCAGGTAGTCAATTCTACCTTTGACGGTGAAACTTGTTTAGTCATTGCCTGGGTTGCTACAAAAGGAAAAATTCCTGGAACCTTTTCCTGCAATTGCTCTGAGTCCTTGATTTCACTCGATCTTTCTGTAACTACTGGAGAAGCTACTACTTTCGCTCCAGCCAGATCATTCCCAAGGAGTAAGTAAACTCTGTCTACAGGCAGACTATGAACAACTCCTACTGTTAACAGTCAGACATTAGGCGAGATTACAAGTGTACTCAATACAAAGGTACGGGTATATACACCCTGCCAATACCATTCACCAAAACCGTAGCATTTAGTGAACTTTGTGGTGGAACATTTTTCCCAGCAAAAGAGTTTGGTAATCCCTGTATCCATAAGTATATCAATAGATTTACCTGCTTCACTTGAGGGATAAGGAGTTGCTTTTTCTTTTGACAAGAATTCCCTGTAGCTTTCATAGAAAAATAAAAAATAGGAGTAGGTTATTTGGCCCTTCAAGCCTCCTCCGCCATTCAGTATGATCACAGCTGAACCTCTATCTCAACGCCGTATTCCTGTGCTCTCCCCATACCCCTTGATGCCTTTAGAGTCCAGAGATCCAGCTATTTCCTTCTTAAATATATTCAGTGACTTGGCCTCCACAGCCTTCTGTGATAGAGAATTCCATAGGATCACCACCCTATGAGTGAAGAGGTCTCTCCTCATCTCAGTCCACAATGGTCTACTTTGTATCCTGAGACTTGTTCTAAGCAAACCTTGTTCCAGACATCCACAGAAGACACATCATTCCTGCATCCAGCCTGTCCAGCCCTGTCAGAATTTTATATGTTTCAATGAGATCTCCTCTCATTCTTCTAAACTCCAGTGAATATAGGCCTAGTTGGCCCAATCTCTCCTCATACGACAATCCTGCCATCCCACGAATTAGTCTAGTGAACCATCACTGCATTCCCTCTATGGCAAATGTATCTGTTCTTAGGTAAGGAGGTAAAAAGTGCACACAATACTCTAGGTGTGGTCTCAGCAAGGCTCTGGACAGCTGCAGTAAGACATGCTTGCTCCTGTACTCAAGTCTTCTCGCAATGAAGGCCAACTGCTTACTGCACCTGCATGCTTGCTTTCAGCGATTGGTGTACAAGGGCCCCCGGATTCCTTTGTATATCAGCATTTCCCGATCTATCACCATTTAAGTAATACTCTGCTATTCTATTTTACCTATCAAAATGGATAACTTCACACTTATTCATGTTATACTGCATTTGCCATGTATGTGCTCACTCACTCAACATGTCTAAATCGCCTTGAAGCCTAGTAATACCTTCCTCATTGCTCATGTTCCCACCAAGTTTAATGTCATCAGCAAACTTGGAAATATTACATTTGGTTCCCTCATTCAAATCATTGATATATATTGTGAATAGCTGGGGCCTAAGCACTATCCCATTAGTCACCGCTTGCCATTCTGAAAAAGACCCATTTATTCCTACTCTGTCTCCTGTCTGCTAACCAATTCTAAATCCATTCCAATATATTACTCCCCATCCCATGTGCTTTAATTCTACACACTAACCTCTTATATGGGACTTTATCAAATGCTTTCTGAAAATCCAAATATAGCACATCCACTGGTTCTCCCTTATCTATTCTGCTAGTTATGTCCTCAAAACTCCAATAGGCTTATCAAACATGATTTCCCTTTCAAAATTCCATGTTTACTTTGTCTAATCCCGTTGATATTTTCTGAGTGTCCTGTTATCACATCCTTTATGGACTCTAGGATTTTCCATACTAGTTATGTTAGGCTAACTAGTCTATGATTCTTTGTTTCCTCCCTCCCTCCATTTTTGAATAGTGGGGTTACATTTGCCGCCCTCCAATCTGCTGGGACTGTTCCAGAATTTTGGAAGATGCTCAACTCCCCCACACTCACAGCAGTGTTTGTGCTTGGGTTTACAGCTGCAGTCAGAGCTACAGTTTGATCTGTAGTACTCTTGATCTGGACCCCTTCCTCTGCATCAATCTTGTGTACCCCGATAAGTTCCATAGGTTTACCTCGTAACTTCCATAATTCACAAGAAAGTGCCCTACCTTGTCGTGATGGGAACACGGAAGCCTTTGGACATCATTCCCACCCTCAGAATGTTCCTTTCTGGTCTCCGGAAGGGTCCCAGTACATTCCCAGTTGCCCCTTTTTGTTCCTGGCTACTTGCTATTCCATCACTCTCCCACCTTCTATCTTTCTCAGGTCTGCGGAGATGACGAAGAAAAGGTTTGGGCTTGTGGACAAACATTAGCCAGCTCAGCTGCCTGTCTAGCTGTTGAAGCCTTGTGGTTCTCTACATGAGCTCTTACTAATGAAGGGAGTGATTTTTCAAATTCCTCCAGGAGAATGACCTTCTGTTCCCATATCCAACCATCAAAATTAGTTTGCTTTACCCGCTCAAATTCTATAGGTCTCCTCAGGCTGTTTCCGGAGAGTCTGAAATTTCTGCCTGTAAGCTCCAGGGACCAACTCATAAGCAGCAAGAATAGCCTTTTTTGCCACCTCATAATCTGTAGAAGTCTCTTCAGAAAACAAAGCATAAATTTCATGAGCTCCGCCAGTCAATCTGCTTTGCATAAGCAATGTCCTGTTTTCTTTCTGCTGTTCCATATGCTTAGCTATCTTTTCAATAGAAATGAAAAATGCCTCTATGTCCCTTCCCTCAAACTTCGGGAGAGCTTGCTTAAATTTAAGCAGCTCCCCACTGGGCCTTAGGTTAGAGTCAATATCTTCCCCAACATTTCTTCTCAAGTCAAGACCTGCCTGTTGCTTTAGTTCTAGCAGTTTAAGCTGGCGTTACATTTCTTTGTCCCTTTCTTTTTCTCTTCCTCTTTCTCTCTCCTGCCTTTCTGATTGTTCCCTTTGAAATGCTCTTTCTTTTTCCTCTCTGTCTCTTTCTTTTTCCTTTGCCCGAAATTCTGGTTCCAACCCAATTGAATCTGTGCCCATGTAAACCTGTCTCCTTCCAATTCTACAGCTTCCTCTGGTTTTTTCACTTCCTTATTCAGTTTTTAGGCCAATCTGTAACTCGTCCAGCACACTCACCAATTATGCAATGGTTAATATCATTAAAGAATCATAATTTACCCCAGCTGCTTCAAAAACTCACTTGTTCCAAGTGGTCATTCCACCAAAATAAATAGAAGGAATCTGTTTTACTTTTCCTTTTACCCTTTCCCAATTATTATTCCACTTACAATTACACGCTTTCATCTTAGGTTATATCCCACGATTCCCAAATTATATGTTATGATCGAGGTAGTAGGAGTGCAGGGTCTCTTGTTCCACTTCTCCATAGGTCAGAATATATATTTTAGTGAGTTCTTCAGCTAGCCATATGATCAAATATGTGCTTTACCTGTAGATCTCAGAATGACCTCTCAATGCCAGGTTTCTCCAAAAAGCAACAAAATTATTAGTTTCTTATAAAACCAGTCTTTGTCAAATAGAAAGGCAAAACTTAATAACATACAGTATGACATATGAAATTATAATAATTATTCTTTCTAAATACCCTAACTCCACACACTCACATACACACCACACACACACATTCTCATTGACAAATTTTGACAAAAGGTTAAATTTCAATAGTTCAAAGGGACAGGATAGATGGCGGAGTCCTTGAAATGGCATCCGGGTTATATGATAAAAGCAAAATACTACGGATGCTGGAAATCCTAAACAAAAACAAAAATAGAAATAGCTGGAAAAACTCAGCAGGTTTGGCAGCATCTGCGGAGAGGAACACAGCTGATGTTTCGAGTCCATATGAATCTTCATCAGAACTTAAGAAATAGAGAAATGAGGTGAAATATAAGCTGGTAGAGGGGGGTGAGACAGGTAGAGCTGGATAGAGGGCCAGTGATAGGTGGAGGCAAAAAAAAAAATTGCCAAAGATGTCATAGACAAAAGAACAAAGGGGTGTTGATGACGGTGATATTATCTTAGGAATGTGCTAATGGGGACATTAAGGGTAGCAAGCAGGACAACAAAGTAGCAGATGGCCCTGATTGGGGTGGGGTGGGGGGAAGGGATCGAAATGGGCTAAAAGGTGGAGATAAAACAATAGATCTGATTAATTTAAAAATAGGTGGGATAAGAAAAATGTATTTTTTTTAAATTATAAATTATTGGAAAAAGGTTGATCGGACAGGGGGTGGGGATGGAGGAGAGAGTTCATGATCTGAAGTTGTTGAACTCAATATTAAGTCCAGAAGGCTGTAAAGTGCCTAGTCGGAAGATGAGGTGCTGTTCCTCCAGTTTGCGTTGAGCTTCACAAGAACATTGCAGCAGACCAAGGACAGACATGTGGGCATGAGAGCAGGGTGGCGTGTTGAAATGGCAAGCGACAAGGAGGTCTGGGACATGCTTGCAGACAGACCGAAGGTGTTCCACAAAGCGGTCACCCAGTCTGTGTTTGGTCTATCCAATGTAGAGAAGACCGCATTGGGAGCAGCGAATGCAGTAGACTAAATTGAGGGAAGTGCAAGTGAAGTGCTGCTTCACTTGAAAAGAGTGTTTGGGCCCTTGGACGGTGAGGAGAGGGCATGTAAAGGGGCAGGTGTTGCACCTTCTGCGCTTGCATGGCAAGGTACCGTCGGAGGGGGTTGAGATGTAGGGGGCCATGTCCTGGAGGGAACGATCCCTGCGGAAAGCCGCCATGGGTGGGGGTGGGGGGTATGATGTGTTTGGTGGTGGCATCATGTTGGAGTTGGCAGAAATGGCAGAGGATGATCCTTTGAATGCGGAGGCTGGTGGGGTGATAAGTGAGAACAAGGGGGACCCTATCATGGTTCTGAGTGGGAGAGGAAGGTGTAAGGGCGGATGTGCGGGAGATGGGCCGGACACAGTTGAGGGCCCTGTCAACCACCATGGGTGGAAAACTTCGGTTAAGGAAGAAGGAAGACATGTCAGAGGAACTGTTTTTGAAAGTAGCATCATCAGAACAGATGCGACGGAGGCGAAGGAACTGAGAGAATGGGATGGAGTCCTTACAGGAAACTGGGTGTGAGGAGCTGTAGTCGAGGTAGCTGTGGGAGTCGGTAGGCTTGTAATGAATATTGGTGGACAGTCTATCACCGGAAATTGAAGCAGAGAGGTCAATGAAGGGAAAGGGAAGTGTCAGTGACAGACCATGTGAAAATGATGGAGGGGTGGAGATTGGAAGCAAAATTAATACATTTTTCCAGTTCCAGACGAAAGCACGAAGCGGCACCAAAGCAGTCATCGATGTACTGGAGAAAGAGTTGTGGGAGGGGGCCTGAGTAGCACTGGAACAAGGTATGTTCCACATACCCCATTAAGAGACAGGCATCTTTATGTCTCTTGCCCCATTTTTCAGGTGCACTTCCAGGAAAGCTCACAGACACTCAAATCAGCCTGTAAAGCACGTTAGGAGCAGCTTCTATCCACTTCCAGCTTTGTACTGGCTCTGGACTGCAAAGATCTATGGTCTTCTTTACAGAGTTAGTTGATCCTTCTTTTCTTCCAAAGGATAACCAAAACCAGTTTTCTAAATACAGGCCAAGATTTTCCACTCTCGTTCAAGGTGGGCATGATCAGAGAATCTCACGAGACGACCCTAGTCACATTTCCCAACGACATAAAGCAAGGACACAATTGTCCCTCTCTCTGTCAATGGCAAGCTGCCAAGTTTCCATTGTCAAACATCGGGAACTTAATTGTAATTAATTTGCATATAATTATTGTGGCCACAGGACAGAATCATCCCCCAACATCAAATTTAAAATCTACGTCGGCGTAATTTAATGAAGGTGTGATTTACAACTGCCTTTAAAAGGCATGAACCTGATGACCTCAACTTCGAGCAGAGCTCAGAGGTGAGCGCACACAACTTTGCGCAGCACTTGCAATGATCCCAGTGGCTCTGCGGGTTTAGTGGGGTGGCACAGGCAAGTCTCCACAGCAGTTTCTTTGTGGCTGACTTGTGGTGCTGGGGCAAGGGCAACACTGCAAAGGGGGAAGGGTGAGAAGACAATCTCGGGACAAGAGTGACAGTGCAATGGGGGAAGGTGGAAGGATACAACCTCAGGCAAGGGCAACAGTGCAGGAGGTCATGGCGGCACTGACTGAAGTTTGAGCAAATACACATGCGATGGCGGGGGGGGAGTAAACGGCTGGGCTAATGGCAAAACATATAAAAGATGAGCACTCCACCGCAGCTGACAGTGTTTAACGTGAGCTCAATTGGCATGCTTGGACTCAGCCTTGTCAAGCAACTGTGCCCATTCAAGCAGCACTAATTCCTCACATTGCCAATGATTGCTGCTCTGCTGTCAACCCCTCAGGTGCACATTTCAAATTCAAATGAGTCCTTGGGTGTTGCAGAACCATTCCGTGACTGGGCAAGCCTGAGGATCCTGTTGGGAAAGGTGACCATCGAATGCTGAAAGAAGGGTGCTCCTAGTCCCTTGCATAATGTTTCAGTTCGTATTAAAAAGTCACCTTCATGGTACAAGCAAACCGCAAAGCCTTCGAGTCCAGTTTAGGAAAATGCCTGCACCTGAGATGAGAGTTCAGGATGCAGTCGAGTGGCCAAAGCTGCCGCCACTAGCTCATGTGGTGTGGAGTGGTGCTGGGCATGGGCATGGTGAGCCATCATGTGCACTAAACACTGGTGGCCTGGAGTCTTCAGCATACGTTAAGGGGACTTGAAAGGCAGTCACAGCTGATGACTTGACCATGAGCGGTCCTTCAGAAACAATTGCTAACCCTTGCATCTCATTGATACTGCAATGAGGAGGCTATCAGGAACATGGAGGTGATTATAGGCAGGAGAAAGGAGAAGAATGTGATGGAAGCTTCTAGCTCATCAAAGGGAAGAGCAGAACCCTGAAGACCAAGAGGTGGTACAGCCTGCTCCACACACAGAGGATGTGCCCCACAGAGCGATCGTTCATAGGCGCATAGAACCAGAGTCCATAGATGGCGCATGTGCTACCTGCAGATGAGCAAGGACCAGTGTTGTCGATGCCTGTGCATGTCAAGGGAACTGGGTCACACACATATGCCTTCTGAAGCATTTGGCACCATGGGGGCTCAAAGAGAATCCACTGCCACTGGCAGTTGGTTAGTCGTGCTTAGTTTCTACGGCATTGGCTCCTTCCAGGGCTGCACTGGGGGCCTTTGCAGGATCTCACAAGCCTCCACCCACAAGTGTATCCAGGAGGTCACAGGTGCCCTTTTTGCCAAGGCACCCAATTTTGATCAGGCAAGCCAGGAAGCAAGAGCCTTGGGATTTGCTCAGGTTTCTGAATTCCCACAGACACAGGGTGCCATCGACTGCATCCGCATGGTTCTTAAATCTCCCTGGCAACAAGCAGTCCAGTATATGAACCTCAAAGGCTTCCACTCTCTCAGCTGGTCTGTGACCATAAAAAGCAGATCATGCAAGTGTGTGCAGGATACCCCGGAAGCGTCCACGATGCGCACATTCCCAGCAGATCTCAGATCCCTGACATCTTCCAGGGACCACACAGGATGCAGGGTTGGCTTCTTGGGAAGAAGGGCTACCTATAAAGGACGTGGTTGATGACACCTGTACAATGGCCTCAGACTCCTGGTGAGAGAAGGTACAACGAGGCTCATGCTGCTACCTAGAGTTTGCTTGCGCACACCACTGGCATCCTGAAAATGAGGTTCTGGTGCCTGAGCAGATCTCGTGGAGCACTGCAGTACACTCCCCAGAGAGTGTGGCGCGTCACTGTGGCTTGCTGCTTACTCCACAACCTGGCAATGTAAAGTGGGCAGGATCTGGATGATGAAGAGCTGCAAGAGCTGCACACCTTTGATGAGCAGCAAGTCGAAGGGGATGAGGGTGCTGAGATCCTAAAAGGCAAGTGTGCAGGCTATGAAGCCATTGCACTGGCCAGGCGAGGCAGGCGTAGTCGCGAGGCCCTCATTGCCGCAAGATTCCAGGAGGATGACGACAAGATACAGTGAGGACACTCCTGAGATCTTCACATTGCATCTGGGAATGTCTGACACCAGTCTGGCTGAGGGCAGCACACATACGCTCTCTGAAGAGGCTATTTTCAAAACGCTGCTGAGAAAAAGCTGCCCCATGGACTCTAAGACAACTTAATCCTTTGGCAGGTTTCATCACCTGTTCCCTTCAGCACCACACCGTCACATTTCAGGAATGGCGTTGAGATGGGCAGGGGGAGGGGGTGGGGGGCAGCCCCACCTCAAAGGTGCTGAGAGCACACAGATGCTTGGGTATGAGTTTCTAACAGCAAACACAGGCCACATGGAGGTACATGCATCTCTAATCTGGACAGTGACTTTGAATCCGGATAATCACTGTGCTACAAGGTTACACTCTGCACAAAGGAGAGGCCCTGGACTGCGACAAGAAACAAGGATCTGATTGACACGAACACTGCTCAACATAACAAGGAGCCATAGACTAAGAGACATTCTTGAGAATGTGTTTACAATGGTCAACATTAAGTACAAGCCATTAACACCTGTGCCCATGTCGTGCATCTAAATCTTCTTGATGGTTTGGCCTAAATAGCCAAGTGGTTATGGTACTGGGTTTGTAACCCCAAGATCAAGAGTTCAAATCTCACAATGGCAAACCATGAAACAATGTAAATCTTCTTGATCTTTCTAACCATGCCGCTACGTCTTGGTGCTCTCCTGAAATCCACAGCAGAGGTGGAGGTAGCCTGCTGACAACTACACCCTGTTGTCTGTGATGACTTTGGGCATTCTCTGGATGGCCAATCCCCGGAGGGCCCCAGCCTGTTTTCAGGGTCCTGCAGTGTGGCAGTGGCACCCTCCTCAGCCTGCAGAGCTGCTGGGGTCACAGGAAGAGGGGATTCGGATGGGCTGAACACTCTCGGAGTCACCTGGGTGGATGGCACCAGGGTGTGCACTTTTCCCTATGGTTGCCTGGGGGCCCCTGGCTGACTCGAGAGGAAGGGACAGCTGGAGTGAGCTAGAGATGCCCCACCCCTTTTCATGTTGACAATGATGGATGCCTGCAAGTGCCTCCGTAATGGAGTGCAGCTCCTGCAGCAGTGCAGGCCCCATGTACTGCACAAAGGTCATCATGGCAGCCGCCATCCTACCATTGTTGACCTTGGTGCATTGGCATGCTGGCGCTATAATCTCTGACTGAAGACGCTGCACTTCTCCATTGTGCCTTTCAATCTGAGGAGTGCAGCGGACATCCCATCCTGATGTTTCCAAGTTTGCCTTTGCAGCTTCAGCAACTGCGACATAACTGAGTCCAGAAGCTCCTCATCTGACTTGGACTCAGCAGATTTCTGGCCTCCAGCTGTCCTCTAAGTGCTGGAATCCTGGGAAATCCCTGCCACCGCCTGTTGTGGATCAGACAGTGTGATATGCTCACCAGAATCTGAACCTGAGGCTACTCCAGAACTACGGCCACCGAGGTGTGGAACAAGGAAGCTCACTCACAGCATAGTTGTCCGATGGATATTGCACTGCTGGATTTTCACTTGGTTGAGAACTACCAAACTCACCGTCAGCACAAGAATGGTCCAGATCGTCATTGGCCAGCTGGATGGCTCTATTTTCAAAGTGTGTGAGAACCTTGATGTCGGGCATTCCTCCACCAGTCTGACCTCTCCCTTTGTTGTGTGCCAACTTGTCCTGCATGGATACAGATGGACAAACTGTAAGCAGGATGCCTGCTGGGCCAGATGAGGACGATGTCATGTGTGGGTGATGCCATGGGCAGGATGAAGACATAATTCGCAGGGCAGATGAAGGTATGTGTGAGAGAGTGAATGGCGATGTCTCTTGAACAGACAGCAAGTGAGATCCCTGTGGATGTGTGATGGGTTTGTGAGGGTGAGTTTAGAGTGATGAGAAGAGTGACTTACCCTGGTAGAACAGAGGAGATCATTCATCCTTTTTTGGAATTGGGTGGCTGTCCTCTTTTGCAGGGCAGTGGCACATGACCACTGCTGTCACTGCCTCCCATGCTGGATTGGTGACCATGCTTGCTGGTCTTCGCCCAGAGTGGCGGTAGAGAATTTTGTGGCAGGCCTCAACTGCATCCAGTAGGTGCTCAAGGGAGGTGTTGCTAAATTTGGGGATTGTTTCCTACCTTTGGCAGCCATGACTCTCCTGCAGCTTTTGATCCCTTGGAGAGCGCTAGCTCTGTGCAGGGCCACCCTTGAAATATGGTGCCCGGATTACTGAAGGCCTGAGGTCATGGCGGGACAGGCGAATCAAAGGCCGCCCCATCAGTGATCCAACATGTAACCTGTGCCTCTGCATTTTTTAAACAAAGTGCTGCACAATACAACAGAAAAAGCCATTGTCATTGACGGGTCAAGTGCCGCTTTCCCCGCTTGATATCAGACTTTGCGAATTCTGATTAAGGGTCACATGGTCAGAACAGCCAACCAGCACTGAGCATGGAGAAGTCTAGAGTGTGTATTGCTTGAGGCCTGCAGCCTTGCTAGAGGCCTGCAGCTAACCCAGGAGCTCTATAAATAAAATTTGTTGTTCAACTAAAGAAGCCTCTAGGTAGTACATCTGGTGATGAGAATAAATGATCCTGGCGCTGCCTCTCACCGTACAGCTGTATCTTGTTTTAAAGAAGGAAAAAAATACTCATCAGGATGCCTCTCTTTGGGAGTATCAGCCAATTTGACTCCTCCACAGAGGGCTGAACTCAATACATCAGGAGCCTTGGGTTTTATTTCCAGGTCAACAAAATACAGGAGGACGCAAAGCGCAAAGCAATTCGCTTGAGAACTGTGGGAGCAAAACCTATAACCTTATTCGCAGTCTCACAGCTCCAAGCGTGCCAGACTCCAAATTGTTCAGTGAGCTTGTAGATTTAGTGAAGTGTCATTTTCAGCTCAAACCATTAGTCATTATGCAAAGGTGCAAATTTAATATGAGGATGAGGACCCCTGGTGAATCAATCTCAACTTATATTGCCAAGTTGAAGCAATTGTCAGAGCATTGTGATTTTGGAGTGACCTTGACCGACAGGGAGATGGTGGCATAGTGGTATTGTCACTATACAGGTTTCCCAGAGGCCCAAGATAATGCCCCAGGGTCCCGCGTTCAAAGCCCACCACAGCAATAAAAAAAATCTGGAATTAGAAGTTTGATGATGACCATGAAACCATTGTCATAAAAGTCCATCTAGTTCACTAGTCTTCCATCCTATATGTGAATGCAGACCCACAGCAATGTGGTTGACTCTTAAATGCCCCTGAACAAGGGCAATTAGGGATGGGCAATAAATGCTGACCTAGCCAGGATCCTAGCCCACATCCCATGAACGAATAAATATAAACGCTACAGAATTGGTTAGCTTGTTGCATGCGCAACAATGCCATTGATTGCTGGCATAAGTCGATATAAATTTTAAATGAGCAATGGAGATAGTGCTGGTCATGGAAAGTGCTGAAAAAGATTCGCAGAAACCTGCAGCCACCTGCAGCTCTGTGGCAGCAAAACCACAGAAGCAGCTGCAAAGCAGGAATCATTCTCAATTACCCAGAAATCAAAAACGTTTACCGGACGCAATCAGGCAACGATCCTGAAGTTGAAATGTTACTGACATGGGGATAACCACACTCCTGAAACATGTAAATTTAAGGAGACCAAGTGCTATTACTGTCGCAAAAGATTCTGATAAAGCAGTGCAGAGCTAAGTCCAAGGTGCCAAGAAACCAGCCAGCAAAGATGTTTTAAGTACATAATGTGAAAGAGCAAGAGTGAGGAATGTATATTTTTATTTCTGTTGGACTGTTAAAAAGAACATATCTTTTTATTTTCTGTTGGAATGTCGATTAAAATTACAATGGCTGCAGTTTGAAAGACATGTCCACTGAAACAGGATGAGAGATATATACAATTTTGCAGTCGTAACCGGATCGTGTCATGAAAGACGGGATGGTGCCGGAAAGGAGTCCTGGACCAAAGGAGCTGCCTGGCAAAGTTTTAATTGGCTCTTGACCAGGTTTTGTGTGAGAGCAGTGCAGCAGAATAGCTCCTAGCCTGAAAGGAACAAGACATGGAACCTCTTTCCCCTGTGTGTGGAAGATTCCAGTAATTACACACTAATAGCTAGCTGGCCTTTTCTCTTCATATCTTTATAACCTGCCCTCTCTCTCTGAAAACTCCTGTCAAGAGGCAAAGGGGAAAATCACTGTTAGAGATATTGAAAGGCAAGGGCTCAGCCCGTGAACTAAATACTGAAAGCGCTGGAAGTCAACTTTGAGTCATCAAGAAGAACTGAAAGGAATTTGGAAGACATCGATCAAAGTCAAACTACTGAATCCTGTACTCTGAAATTGGTGCTATTGAACTGTTTTATCCCACCCTTAAAATCTATGTTTTTGTGTGTCTTTTATGTGTATGTATAGGGATTTAAGAAAAGTTAGAGTTTAGGTTATAGAGTTAGAAATTAGCAGTTTATATTTCTTTCTTTTGCCACTGGTTAACCACACTTTGTTCAATATACAGTTATTGACTTATTAAGTTTACAAACCTGGTGCTCATATTCTGTTAATCTAAATTAAACTGTTAGGTAGAATTGGGGCAATCTGGTGGTTTGTTCAAACTTTTCACATTTGTTGTGGCTCAGGGAACTGTGGGGCTTCATATTATAGTGCACTATCCCCAGTGAGTTGTGACACCTGAAATAACTAATTCGGACATTCGCTCTCTTCTTAATCTTAAAGCAGTCAAGGCAAATCTTGTTATCGTTACACTCCATGTAAACGGGAAGTCTCTGGTTATGGAGGTGGATATAGGGGCATCAGCCACAGTAATGAGTGAGCACACATTTCAGTACTTGAGAGAAGGAACCCAGCCCTTAAGCCTGGAAAGAAGTTTTATCCAGTTGAAGACTTACACAGGAGAAGCCATAAAAGTAAAAGGCACCGCAATGGTACCTGTGAGCTATGGGCAGCAGTCAACCCAGCTCCCAGTAATAATAGTGACTGGGGAAGGACCAAACCTTCTGGACCGTGATTGGCCAAAAGAAATAAAAGTTAAATTGGTCTGAGATTTTTCAAGTGCGGGCAGGAGGGCTGCCAGAATTGTTTAAAAAAAAAGAGTAAAACAACCGCTGTACTCCTCACACCCTTGTTAGTGCAACCGTTTAAATTGACCTGTGATGCCTCTTCATATGGTGTTGGTACAGTATTGTCCCATGAAATGGATGACAGCTCTTTGAGGCCAATAGGTTACATATCAAGAACCCTCTCAATGGCTGAAAGAGGTTGTGCGCAGATTGGGAAGGACTGTCAAATAGTCTTTGGAGTTAAAAATTTCCACCAGTACTTACATGGAAAGCATTTTACTGTCGTCTTTGATCATAAACCGCTTTTGGGTCTTTTCAGAGAAGACAAGGCTATCCTGCCGATAGCCTCAGCAAGAATTCAGCGATGGGTATTATTTCGGTCCACCTACGAACCGACTTTCAAGCACTGACCTGGGATACACCTAGCCAACGCGGAAGCCCTTAGCCACCTAACGTTGCCAGAAAGCATCTCACGTACTCCTGTAACCCAAGAAATCATCCTTGCATTGAATTTTTTAGACACATCGCCAGTCTGCACGAAGCAGATCAGGAACTGGACCAATCAAGATTCCCCTTCAATTCTAAGTTAGAGACCAGATATGTACAGGGTGGTTAAATGAGCCAGTCTCCGAGGGAATGAAACAATTTTTTACTCGCAAATAAGAATTGAGTTGTCAGGATGGCGCCATACCCTGGGGAGCAAGAGTAGTTGTTCCTGTAACAGGCAGGGAACTGCTCCTAACTGAATTACACAGCACTTATCCTGGCATTTCTAAAATGAAAATGCTTGCCAAGAATTACATGTGTGGCCTGGTATACATACAGATATCGAGAAGTTAGTGAAGCACTATCAACAGTGCCAACTGCAACAAAAGTTGCCAGCCACAGCCCCACTATGCACTTGGGAATGGCCTTGCTGACCACGGATGCAGATCCATATTTACTATGTGGGTCCATTCCTAGGCACGATGATTTTGCTTATAATCGCCGCACACTCAAAATGGATGGAGATTTTTGAGGTGAGATCAGCTACATCGATTGCTACAGGTTACGTCAATGCTTTTTGACTCATGGATTTCCCAGTCATTATATCAGACAACTGAGCCATATTTACAAGTGCTGAGTTTCAGAACTTCACCAATCTAAACGGCATTCAACACATCCGAACTGCACCTTACTGCACAGCATCAAATAGAATAGCTGAGAGCGCTGAAAGCAAAATTTCAAGTCAGGAATAAAAAAATTGAAGCAAGAACCTTCGAAACCAAGATCTCACGCTTCCTTCTTAGCTACCACACGACTTTACATGCACGGGAGTTCCACCAGTAGAACTGCTTATGAAGCGTCAACTGAAAATGAGACTGAGCCTCGTATTTTTAAATTTGCCAGGGAGGGTAGAGAACAATCAAGGTAATCAGAAAAAAATCCACAATTTCTTTTTTTTATTCATTCACAGGATGTGGATATCACTGGCTAGGCCAGCATTTATTGTCCATCCCTAGTTACCCTTGTTCAGAGGGCAGTTAAGAGTCAACCATATTGCTGTGGATCTGTAGGCCAGATCAGTTAAGGGCAGATTTCCTTCCCTAAAGGACATTAGTGAACCAGATGAGTTTTTACGACACTCGGTAATGGTTTTCTGGTTATCATCAGTCTTTTAATTCCACATTTTTATTGAATTCTAATTCTACCAACTACCATGGTGCAATTTGGAATACTAGTCCAGTGACAATACCACTATGCCACCTCTTCCCCACAGTAGAGCCTGGGAATTTATAGTAGATGAAGCCGTATATGTAAGAAACTTTGGTAGCAGTCCAAGTTGGATCTGAGGAATTATTGTCTGTTAGACCAGGCCCCTTTTATTCCAAGTAGATGTGGAAGGCCGGATCGTTCGTAAACACGTAGGTCACCTGAGGAGTAGGGACACGTTTCCACAGTCAGTATTACCAAGGAATGTTATATAACCTGTAGGCACCAAAGCACCTAATTGACCTGTTATAGACATAATTGATGTCTCCATTGAATTATATACTGATGAAACGCCTGTGCCAAATGAGGTACCTGTTATTGTAGTTCCTATTAGTCTCGATCCTATAGGGGGGTTACATTAGCGATTTTCCAGTCCTCTGGGACCCTTCCTGACTCGAGTGATTCCTGAACGATCACCACTAACGCCTCCAGTATCTCTTCAGCTATCTCCTTCAGTTTATGGCAGCTTTGAGAGTTTTGAAATAATCTCCTTAAATATCTGCTATTGCTTCTCTACCACCTTCCCTTTTAACCCATTTACCTAGTCCAGTTCTGACAATGGCGTCTTCATACTCTTTTAATTGCCTTTCATTTAAGTTTAAGACACAAGTTATGGACCCATATCTCTTACACTCAAAGCGAATGTGAAATTCTATTATGTTATGATCACTCTTGCCTAGAGGATCCTTTTAATATGAGATCTTTGATTAATTCTGTCTTATTACACATTACCAGGTCCAAAATACCCTGTTCCCTGAATGGAATCTGAGGATAGTGCATAATGTGTGAGTGGCTATTAAGGATGCATGGGAGGCAAGGGGGCAATAGAAAGCATGAGTGATCTGAGGGGAAATGGAGAATAAATGGGGGCAGAGAAGTGACATGGATGAATTGAGGGGGCATGGTGGATATGTGGGGAATATAGAGGTAGCTTAGGTGATTGGCGGAGGTATGAAGGATACATGGGAGGCATAGAACTGGCACAGGGATCTGATGTGGCATGGGGGTGGGTGGGGGAAGAGTAGGAACAGGAGTTGGATAGAATCTGTAACATAAAGGACATTACAGAAGCTTTTAAAAATGATGTAAATAGTTTAAGAAGTCATTTAACATTGTTATTAAAGAATTTGATATTATATCTGGGGGAGGTATAGTATAATGGGTTAACAATTATAGTAATGGATTGTGTATCATGATGCAATTGTGCCACTGCAGTCATGTGCCAGAGTCTTGGTAGAGCAGATGGAACAGTCTGTACTCAAGAAAGATGTACTTAACTTCTAGCCTTTCACATACACAGTGTTAATAAAGTAGTTTTGAAGTAACCTACCTGAGTCAGGAGTATTACTCCTGAGTAGAGAAAAACCCTCCCAGTAAAGATCAAGCCACAAGATAACCCTCAAAGCACATAGCACCTCATGGATACCCATGTCTGACCTGCTAGATTTGTTCTGAATCTATCACATGGTGGTAATGCCACATAACAAAATGGGCTGGGGAAAGTCTTCAATGTAAAGACGGGACTTCATCTCCACAAAGACTACGCGGTGGTCACTAATACCAATATTGTCAGAGTTAGATGCATCTGCCCCAGGTAGTTTAATGAGGACAGGTCAAGTTAAACCTTTCCCATTTGTTGGTTCTCTCATCACCTGCCACAAGCCCAGTCTGGAAGAAATGTCCGTCAAAACTTGGCCAGCTCAGTCAGTGTTGGTATTAATGAACCACTGAACATTAGAGTCCCCAATCCAGAATATATTCCGTTCCCTTGCTATCCTCAGTTCTTCTTCTACATAGAGCAGTACTAATTCATCAGCTGAGAGAGTTCAGTAGGTGTTAATCAGCAGGAGATTTCCTTGCCCTTTTGACCTGATGCCATGAGACTTCATAGGGTCTGGAGTCAATGTTGAGGATTCCCAGGGTCACTCCATTAATGCTGTCACCTCTTCTGGTGGGTCTGCCATGTCAGTGAAACAGGACATAACCAGTGGAGGACTGAAAGGTATGATTCTGTAAGTTATGACTAATTCAGGCTATTGCTTGACTTTTGTGTGGGGCAATTCTCCCAAATTTGCACAAGTTCCCACATGTTATCAAGGAGGACTTTATAGAGCTGAGTGGGCTGGGTGTGCTTATGTTTTTTACCAATGCCTAGGTTGATGCAGGTGATTCTTCAGGCTTTATTTATATGGGCTTATTCATAGTGGCTTGATGAAACTGAGCAGCTTGTTGGACCGTTTCAGAGTGTAGTTAAGAGTTAACTACATACAGTGGGGTCTACAGTCACATGGTACCCAGAACAGACAAGAACAGCATTTCCTTCCCTAAAAGACATTCGTGAACAAAATGTGCTTTTACAACAATCCAGTAGTTTTATGTTCACCATTGCTGAGCACTGCTTTTCACTCTAGATTTACTTAATTAACTGCATTTAAATTCCCTTAGTTGCCGCGGTGAGATTTGAACTCGTATCTCAGGAGCATTAGTCCAGTCCTCTGGATTACTAGCCCAGTAACACGACCACGATGCTACCGTTCCCATCATGGGCCACATTCAGCAAGTTACCAAGATTGAAATTAAAATGAACTATTTTGGTACATACTTACATTTAGACTTTGGTTGCTATTACTGCTCCACCCCATACCTTAGCTTGACCTATGGGTGTCAACACTGCGAGCAAACGGCTCAGCGAAGTCCGGCCTTGGATAAAATCACGAGGACCAACAGAAATGTTGTGTCCTGACCACCGACACAGGAGTGCAGCCCACACCCTCGCCACGGAGGGACGTTTTTCGTCAACACTTTCCTACCTCTTGTACCTCTGGCGTCTCGCCTTCATTCCCCAAGTACTTGGGAACGGCCTGTTTGTTTGTTTGTTTATTATTTTTTTTTGCCTGCACTACCCCATTTTTCATCATTTTAAACATTTCTATCGATTGTCCCTGGAATATGAATTGAATGTGTAAAGGAGGGCCAAGTCCAAACACAGGGCACAAAACCAGAATGGGCCTGGAGGCTGAGTTACTTACCGAACTGGATAAGTGAAGCCCAACGCAAACTGGAGGAACAACACCTCATCTTCCGACTAGGCACCTTACAGCCTTCAGGTCTGAATATTGAATTCAACAACTTTAGGTCGTGAGCTCCCTCCCCCATCCCCACCCCCTTTCTGTTTCCCCCTTTTTTTCCCCAATAAATTATATAGATTTTTCTTTTCCCACCTATTTCCATTATTTTTAAATATTTTAAAATCTTTTATGCTCCCCCCACCCCCACTAGAGCTGTACCTTGAGTGCCCCACCATCCATTCTTAATTAGCACATTCGTTTAGATAATATCACCAACTTTAACTTTAACACCTATGTGTTCTTTTGTACCATTGTTACTGACATCTTTTGATGATCTGCTTCTATCACTGCTTGTTTGTCTACACAAGCACCTCTCTCTCTCTCTATCTCTCCTCCCCCCCCCCCACACACACACCTTAAACCAGCTTATATTTCAACTCTTTCCTGGACTCGAAATCAAGTTCTGTCGAAGGGTCATGAGGACTCGAAACGTCAACTCTTTTCTTCTCCGCCGATGCTGCCAGACCTGCTGAGTTTTTCCAGGTAATTCTGTTTTGGTTTTGGATAAGAATGCACTTGATTTGTTTGACTTCCTAAACTCCCGATCTGTGACACGCCCGAAACCATCTTTTCTTTCTGCTCCAAGGCTGGGATCCCCGAAGGCCCTGACCAACCTGGATCTATAAATGCCACCCTGACAAGGTCCAGGTGACCGACGATGGCAGCAGACTTGGTGGTGGGGGTGGGGGTGGGGGGGGGTAATAAGAGTAATTAATGCCTGCCTTTGGTGTCACGATCCAGGTGATCGGTGAGGAGGAAGCTGGCGGTCACCACCTCTCCATCCGTGCTCGCTTTCAGTCACAAACTTCTCATCCTTTACTCGGCTCTTCCTTTAGGCTGGTCTGAGTGATTTTTCTCCTTTCGATGCGGGGCGAAGCGGAGGCTTTTTCCTCCCCCCCCCCCCCCCCCCCCCAACCCTCCCCACCCTCACTCCCGGTCGAAGGAGCAGTGGATCATCATGTAGGGAGCGAGCAGGAAAGAGTCACGGTGGATCATGAATGTTTTGTGTGTGAGGTGAGGCTCGCCGGTCGGGAAAGTTTCCGATGTCTTCATTTTCCTGGAGTGCCTCAGCCCCAGCCCCAGCAGTCGACAGGAACCGCCATCAGCTCCGAGCGCCCTTCTCCCCTGGGCCTTTCGAGCACGTTCCCATCGCCACGCCCACCGTCTCGCATCTCCTCCAATCAGAGCTTCACTTTCTTCCCGCGCTCTCCGGCTGCCGTTGGGCTTTGAACGATCAGTCGCTCGCGCGCTCGGCCACCCACCCAATCAGTTGGCCTCCTCGTCGCCGGCCGCTCGCGCCGCAGCCGTTGGGCTTTGAAAACTCAGCCCCTCCCAGCACCCCCCCCACCCCCCCAACACCTGTCAGCTCGCGCGCCCGCTGCCCGTCCAATCAGAGTTCGAGCCTTTTTCCCGCGCGCGGTCAGGCGCGAAGGTTGACCCAAGAACTGAGCAGAAGATAGAAAAAAAAGGCTGCTGAATGGAGGGAGTGGAAAGGAGAAGGCAGCAAGAGCAGGCTTCCTGTCTGCGACCAAACCTGGGGAAGACTCACATTGAGGGACACCAAATCCAACAAAAATAATGTATAAACACTAAGAACATACCAAATAAGAGCAGGAGTAGATCATACACCCAACTCTAAACTGCTCCGCCATTCCATGTGATCATAGCTGATCTTGGGCTTCAACTTCACTTTGCCACAGAATTATTCGGGTGCAGAAAAAAGGCCATTCCTATGCACCCAGGTCCCTCTGCTCCTGCACTCCCTCTGGAGTTGTACTCTTTATTTTACACTGTCTCTCGTTCGTACTTCCCACCAAAATGAATCACTTCACATTTTGTCTGCATTGAACTTCATCCGTCATCCATCTGCCCATTCGTCTACCAACACAGCACTCCGGACCTGAACCTGTCCATAAACATGTCTGTCCACAAAGCCTCCAACCTCTTGGCTGTGCTGCCCTGACACCAGCTGCTGCTCCAGCTCTGAAACCCAGAGCTGGTGCTGCTGCGGCTGACAACACTTGCTGCAGATACCGTTATCAACTTTAACCAATTTATTGGAGTTCTTTGAGGAAGTAACATGGGCTGTGTTAAAGGGAAATTGGCAGATGTACTGTACTTAGACTTCCAGAAGCCATTTGATAAAGTGCCTCATCAAAGGTTATTGCAAAAAATATAAGCTCACGGTGTAGGGGGTAACATATTGGCATGGATAGAAGCTTGACACCATCCAAGACAAAGCTGCCCACTTGACTGGCACTCCATCCACAAACATTCACTCCCTCCACCACCAACACACAGTAGCAGCAGCGTGTACCATCTACAAGATGCACTGCAGGAATTCACCAAGGCTCCTTAGCACCTTCCAAACCCACAACCACAACCATCTAGAAGGACAAGACAAGAGCAGCTGATAAATGGGAACACCACCACTTGGAAATTCCCCTCCAAGCCATTCACCATCCTGACTTGGAAATATATTGCCATTCCTTCACTGTTGCTGGGTCAAAATCTTGGAATCACCACCCCCCCCCCCCCCCACTAACAGCACTGCGTGTGTACCTACACCACATGGACTGCAGCGGTTCAAGAAGGCAGCTCACCCCCACCTTCTCAAGGGCAACTAGGATGGGCAATAAATGCTGGCCCAGCCAGCGACACCCACATCCCATGAATGAACAAAAAAAAGATTGGCTGGCATAAAGTTAAGTAGGAAAGTAAGTTGTGAAGAAGACAAAAGGAGGCTACAAAAATATATAGATGGGTTAAGTGAGTGGGCAAAGATCTGGCAAATGGAGTATAATGTGGGAAAATGTGAAATTGTCCATTTGGGAAGAACAAATAAAAGGAGCAAATTATCTAAACGGCCAGAGATTGCAGAGTTTTGAAATGCAGAGGGATCTGGATGTCTTATTGCATGAATCACAAACGGCTTGTATGTAGGTACAACAAGTAATTAGGAAAACTAGTAGAATGTTATCATTTAGTGCGAGGCGAATTGAATACAGAAATAGGGAGGTTATGCTTCAGTTGTACAGGACACTAGTGAGACCACATTTAGAGTGCTGTGTACAGTATTAGTCTCCTTATTTAAGAAAGGATGTAAATCTGTTGGAAGCAGTTCAGAGAAGGTTTACTAGACTAATACCTGGAATGGGAAGATTGTGTTATGAAGCGAGGTTGGACAGGTTAGGCTTGTACCAGCTGGAGTTTAGAAGAGTAAGAGGTGACTTGATTGAAACCTATAAGACCCTGAGAGGTCTTGACAGGGTGGATGTGGAGAGGATGTTTTCTCTTGTAGGAGAATCTAGAACTAGAGGGTCACTGTTTAAAAATAAAGGGTCACCCATTTAAAACAGATGCAGTGAATTTTTTTCTCTCCGAGGATCATGAGTCTTTAGAACTCTCTTCCTGAAAAGTGGTGGAAGCAGAGTCTTATTCAAGGCAGAGGTGGGTGGATTCTTGGTAAACAAGGGGTAGATGGGATACCATGATCTTATTAAATGGTGGAGCAGGCTTGAGGTGCCAAATGGCCTACTTCTGCTCCTTGTTTGTATGTACAGGAAATCTTCTGACATTCCCACATGGAACAGGATGTGCGCTCCATGGGTTGGAATTGTACTGCCATTCCACTATCAAGTATATAATAGAACTTTTTATATAAAATTATTAAAGAGCCACCAGCTTCTTCTCTTGTCCTCAGTTAAATATAGGGAGATTAACTGAATGCTTTATTTAACATTATTAAAAATAATTCAGTTTTAATTTCCCAGCTCCTTAGACTAACTCCCTATCTTTGCAGAAAGAGAAACAAAGCTATAATAATTACCAGCCAATCAATTTTCAGCCCTCCTGTACTGCAAGTTTGATTTTCTTTCTCTCTCTCACTTCAAGAATCCAGACCTGCTGCACACTCCTGGGTCTGCTTCACAGTGATCCTGACTTTCACACTGCTCCCGGTCTGCTTCACAGTGATGCTGACATGCTTCACATTCCTCTTGGTCTGCTTCACAGTGATGCTGACCTACTTCACATTCTTCCCGGTCTGCTTCACAGTGATGCTGACCTGCTTCACATTCCTCCTCGTCTGCTTCACAGTCATGCTGACCTGCTTCACATTCTTCCCGGTCTGCTTCACAGTGATGCTGACCTGCTTCACATTCCTCCTCGTCTGCTTCACAGTGATGCTGACCTGCTTCACATTCCTCCTCGTCTGCTTCACAGTCATGCTGACCTGCTTCACATTCTTCCCGGTCTGCTTCACAGTGATGCTGACCTGCTTCACATTCCTCCTCATCTGCTTCACAGTCATGCTGACCTGCTTCACATTCCTCCTCGTCTGCTTCACAGTCATGCTGACCTGCTTCACATTCCTCCCGGTCTGCTTCACAGTCATGCTGACCTGCTTCACATTCCTCCTCGTCTGCTTCACAGTCATGCTGACCTGCTTCACATTCCTCCTGGTTTGCTTCATAGTGATCCTAACCTGTTTCACATTCCTCCGATCTGCTTCACAGTGATCCTGACCGACTTGATACTCCTCCTAGTCTGGATATTTCTTCCTTTGCTTCCCTTCCATTATTAAGTGGCCTGTAGACCACATCGATCAGTGATTGATCCTTTATTATCTTTTATTTCTATCCATATCCATTTTAGTCTTGCTCCCAATTCTTACCACCTTCTGCTAATTTACTCAGAACTTGCGTTAATCCTGGGACCTTTCTGGTCGATATGCTTGTATGCATTTCGACAGGGTTGGAATTTTATAAGACTGGTCGCGTCTCAACTGGTACTAACTCTGCTGGCTTTCCTTTTCTGTTCAGCAGACCTGCTGTTTCTCCCGTAGACAGAGCGATACTATTCCACCTGCAACACTCAAGTCGCATAGCTTGCCTACCATCGAGATACAAGTATTTGAGGATGGCGTTTGGAAACAGCGAGTAGAGTCTCTGGCTAAACCACGATTAGAATCTTGTGAATCGGAGTCTGATTCCGATTCTTGTTGGAGAAAGTCGATATTTCAGATGTCCCGCTGCAAGCAAAGACATCGTGGTCTGCAATACCAAAGTACATGTCAAAATACAGTTCTCGCAACTAGCAAAGACTTCTTTGGCTTCTAATCCGGACTAAGACTGCATTACTGGTAGTCAGGGACAATTCCAAACCATCAGTCACAGAGTCTCCCCGGATAGCATCATCAGTCACAAACTCTGTCTCTGTACAGCCGTTACCCCTCCATCTCAGACATCATCAGCTTTGAGCTCTTCAGCTGCATTACAACTGACCACAGACTCTGTATCTTTAATAACGTCAAGCATGAATTCTTCATCCCAACCAACATCCATCACAGATTCTTCATCTCTATAACGTTGCCTTCGGATTCTCCCTCTGTAATACCATTGCTTGTCCATTCTATATCCCACACAGGCAGGAAGCACTGAGACAGAAACAATACTGAACACAGAGGAAAGTAAACAGCAAACAGCCATAAGGGAAATAAAACAGGAAATCCATGCAAGGCAATGAAAATAGTAGGTACATGGAGAATGAGCGGGATACAAGGCTTGTAGAGAGTAACCGGGATATAGGTGTATGGATGTGAAGCACAAAACATACCTGGAGGGTTAGCAGGAAATAGAGTCACACACTGTAACGCCTGATGAGGCTAATCAAAAGAAATGCCCGTTCAAGCTCTTCTGAGGTAGAAACAGAGAGAAACAGCCTCCATTGCTGGTAAACTGCTGTTGCGAAGTGGAATGGAAGCAGCAATCAGGACTTCTGTTCCCAAACTGGAGCTGGATAACATTTGTAACTCTATTTCTTAGATGCTGGTGACCTCCTCTAACTCAGACTGTGAAGATACCTCAACCAATTTCTTCTCCAATTAGCTATTGGGACGTATTAACACTGTTTTGATTGGCATTTTATGTAGTTTCAGCTGATTGCTGCAGTACAGCAGGATTTTCTGCTTCTAGGAAGATTCCATATATGACAATAAAGTGAAGTTCGACAATAAGGCGCAATCTGACAGACAGAAATGATGATGTCCTCTTCTGCTGAACCCCCACCCTCCTGCCATCACTCACCTCTGATTGGCTGACAGATCTCAGAGACGTACCTGGATGTATTAAATACTTGGCAGGTAGTGCGGGAGGCCCCTGGGGTCCCGCTCACAAATTGGTTTTCTGTTTTGGATGACAGTGAAGGCGTATAGTCAGAGGAGTATAGTCAGAGCTAAGTTTGTGGCACCAGGAGCGGCTCGGCTGTGCAGTAAGGGAGGGAGAAGAAAGGAAGAACAATAGTGATAGAGGATTAATTAGTCAAGGGAACAGACAGGTGTTTCTGCAGCCATAGATGTGACTCTAGGATGGGATGTTGCCTCTCTGGTGCCAGGGTCAAGGATGACACAGAGCAGCTGCAGGACATTCTTCTGGGGGAGGGTAAACAGCCAGAGGTTGTGGTCCACATTGGTACCGATCACTTAGGTAGAAGGGGGATGTGGTCCTGCAATCAGAATTTAGGGAGCTAGGTAGAAAATTAGCAGACAGGACCTTTAATGTAGTGATCTCCAGATTACTCCCAGTGCCACGTGCCAGTGAGTACAGAAATAGGAGGATAAGGCAGATGAATGTGTGGCTGGAAAGATGGTGCAGGAGGGAGGGCTTTAGATTCCTGGGACACCAGGACTGGCTCTGGGGGAGATGGCACCTGTACAAGCCGGACGGGTTGCACCTGAACAGAGCTGGGGCTGAGTTCCTTGCTAATGCTGTTGGGAGGGCTTTAAACTAACTCAGCAGGGGTAGGGGAACCAAGAGAAAATATTAGAGAGGAACACCAGGGCACACAAAATACTGGGAGAGACAGGTAGCACTATATAGAGAATAGTAAGTTAATAGGTGGAGTCGAATAAGGAAGAAAGTCATGAAGTCTAAATCAGGGTTACAGTGCGTGTATGTGAATGCACGGAGTATAGTGAATAAGATTGGGGAGTTACAGGTGCAGATTGCCATGCCGATAATAGACACCTGGCTCAAGGAAGGGCAGAACTGGGTTTTAAATAGTCCTGGGTACAAGGTGTTTAGAAAAGATAAGGAAAGGAGGGGTGGTGGTATTGGTTAAGGAGAACATTGCAGTGCTGGAGAGAGAGTATGTCCCAGAGGGTCAAGGACAGAATCAATTTGGCTAGAGCTAAGGAACATAAAGGGTGCAATTACATTGCTTGGTGTAGCCTATAGGCCGCCAACTAGTGGGAAGAATGTAGAGGAACAAATCTGCAGGGAAATTACAGAGATGCAGCATTATAGAGTAGTTATAATGGGCGGCTTTAATTACTCAAATGTAAACTGGGACAGTGGTAGTGTAAAGGGTGGAGAGAGGCAAGCGTTCCTAGATTGTGTTCAGGAGAATTTCCCACAACAGTATGTTTCCAGTCCAACATGAAAGGATGCACTGTTGGACCTGGTTTTTGGAAATGAGGTGGGCCAAGTGGATCACATGTGAGTGGGGGAACATTTAGGAGACAGCGATCATTGTATCATAAGGTTTAGGATGATGTTAGAAAAGTACAGTGGGCAATCCAGAGTAAGAATCATTAACTGTGGGGAGAGTCAACATCCATGGGGCAAGAATGGAGCTGGGCTGGATAACCAGGAACCAACATAAAGGTGAATCTCAAAGTTTTCTATAGGCATATAAACAGTAAAAGGAGGAGTAGGGCTGATTAGGGACCAAAACAGGGATTTACATATGGACGATGGGGCCATGGCTGAGATATTAAATGACTACTTTGCTTCCATCTTTACCAAGGAAGCAGATGCTACCCAGGCCATCATGACAGATGAGGAAACTATGTCACTAGAAATGTTCAAAATTGACAAGGAGGAAGTGTTGGATAAACAGTCGGTACTTAAAGTTGACAAGGCACCAGGACTGGATGAGATGCATCCAAGGATATTGAAGGAAGTGAGAGTAGAAATTGCAGGGGCACTGGTCATAATCTTTCAGTCTTCCCTAGACTCACAGGAGGTTCCAGAGTACTGGAGAATTGCAAACGGTACACTCTTGTTCAAAAAAGGTTGTTAGGATAAACCCAGCAATTACAGACCAGTCAGGTTAATGTCGGTGGTGGGGAAGCTTCCAGAATCAATCATTCAGGATAGAATTAATAGTCACATGGAAAATATGGGTTGATAAGGAAGAGACAGCATGGATTTCTAAAGGGGAAATCATGTTTAACTAACTTGCTGGAGTTTTTGGAAGAGGTAACAGAGGTTTGATGAGGGTAATGCTGTTGATGTGGTGTACATGGACTTTGAACGGACATTTGATACAGTGCCACACAACCGACTTGAGAAAAGTTATTGCTCATGGAATAAAAGGCAAAATAGCAATGTGGATAAGGAATTGTCTGAGTAATAGGTAACACAATAATGGTCAATGGATATTTTTTGAGCAGGAGGAAGGTTTGTAACAGAGTTCCCCAGGGGTTGGTATTGGGTCCCATGCTTTTCCTGATATATATTAATAATCTAGACGCTGGTTGCAGGGGACAATTTCAAAGTTTGCGGATGATATAAAACTTGGAAACATTGTGACCTGTGAGGAGGACAGTGTAGAATTTCAAAAGGACATAGACAAGTTGGCGGAGTGGGCAGATAGGTGGTAGATGAAGTTCAATGTAGAGAAATGTGAGGTGATTCATTTTGGTAGGAAGAACATGGCAAGCCAATATAAAATAAGGGGTACAATTCTTAAGGGGGTGCAGGAGCAAAAAGACCTGGATGTATACAGGCATAGATCATGGAGAAAATTCTGAAGGAGAGAATCTATCTCCACTCGGAGAGGCAAGGTTTGATCAGCGATAGAAAGCATGGCTTTGTCAGAGGGAGGTTATGCCTAACAAATCTGATTGAATTTTTTGAGGAAGTGACCAGGTGTGTAGATGAGGGTAGTGCAGTTGATGTTGTTTATATGGATTTCAGCAAAGCCTTTGACAAAGTCCCACATGGGAGACTTATAAAGAAGGCAAATGCACATGGGATACAGGGTAATTTGATAAGGTGGATTCAAAATTAGTTGTAGGAGACGGAGGGTGATGACAGAAAGATGCTTTAGTGACTGGAAGCCAGTGTCCAGTGGCGTACCACAGGGATCTGTGCTGGATCCCCTATTATTCATCATTGATATAAATGACATAGATGACTACGTGGGGGGTAGGATTAGTAAGTTTGTGGATGACACAAAGATTGGTTGGGTGGTTAACAGTGAGGTTGAGTGTCTTGGGCTACAGGAAGATATAGACAGGATGGTCAAATGGACAGATAAGTGGCAGATGGAATTTAACCCTGAAAAGTGTGAGGTGATACACTTTGGATGGAGTAATTTGACAAGGAAGTATTCAATGAACAGCATGACACTAGGAAGTTCTGAGGAATAAAGGGACCTTGGCGTGTGTGTCCATAGATCTCTGAAGGCGGAGGGGCATGTTAGTGGGGTGGTGAAAAATGCATATGGGACACTCACCTTATCAATCAAGGCATAGATTACAAAAGTAGGGAGGTCATGTTGGAGTTGTATAGAACCTTGGTGAGGCCACAGCTGGAGTACTCTGTGCAGTTCTGATCGCCACATTATAGGAAGGATGTGATTGCACTGGAGGGGGTGCAGAGATTCACCAGGATGTTGCCTGGGATGAAACATTTAAGTTATGAAGAGATGTTGGAATGACTTGGGTTGTTTTCGTTGGAGCAGAGAAGACTGTTGGGCGACCTGATTGAGGTGTACAAGATTATGAGGGGCATGGACACGGTGGATAGGGAACAGCTGTTTCCCTTAGTTGAAGAGTCAGTCACAAGAGGACATAAGTTCAAGGTGAGGGGCAGGAGGTTTAGGGGGGATGTGACGAAAAACATTTTTACCCAGAGGGTGGTGACGGTCTGGAACGCACTGCCTGGGAGGGTGGTGGAGGTGGGTTGCCTCACATCCTTTAAAAAGTACCTGGGTGAGCACTTGGCACGTCATAACATTCAAGGCTATGGGCCAAGTGCTGGTAAATGGGATTAGGTAGGTAGGTCAGGTGTTTCTTACGTGTCAGAGCAAACTCGAAGGGCCGAAGAGCCTCTTCTGCATTGTGTGATTCTGTGATTTGAAGGTGGCAGGACAGGTGGAGAGAGCAGTTAATAAAGCATACAGTACCCTGGCTTTATTAATAGTAGCATAGAGTACAAGAGTAAGGAGGTTATGCTGAACCTGTATAGGACACTCGTCAGACCTCAGCTGGAGTATTGTGTACAGTTCTGGGCACCACACTATAGGAAGATTGTGAACACATTGAAGAGAGTGCAGAAGAGGTTTACAAGAATGGTACCAGGGATGAGCTTTGGAGACGTTGGGACTGTTCTCCTTGGAGAGAAGAAGGCTAAGAGGAGATTTGATAGAGATGTTCAAAATCATGAGGGGCCGGGACAGAGTAGATAGGGAGAAACTGCTCCAACTCATAAAAGGATCGAGAATGAGAAGGCACAGATTTGAAGTGATTTGCAAAAGAAGCAAATGTGATGTGAGAAAAAACTTTTTCACACAGCGAGTGGTTCAGGTGTGGAATGCACGGCCTGGAAGTGTGGTGGAGGCAGGTTCAATTAAGACATTCAGGAGGGCATTGGATGATTGTTTCTATTCAAATAATGTGCAAAGGTACGTGGAAAAGGCAGGAACATGGCACTAAGACATAATGCTCATTTGGAGACCCAGTGCAGACACAATGGGCCGAATGGCCTCCTGCACTGTAATAATTCTGTGAAATCAGCTCATTCACACTTGCTGAATGTGAGACCCCCATTGCCTCCATGAAACACGTTGTTTATTATTACAATGATCCATGTGCCTCATTCAGCAGAAAAGGGCAGATGGTCGGCAGAAAGGGGAGTGGGGAAGGGGCAATCGGCAGAAAGGGGTGTGAGGGAGTGAGGGTCAGCAGGAGGGGGTATGGGGGAGGGTGGTTGGTAGAAAGGGGAGTGCTGTCAATAGAAAGAGGGGTTCGAAAGAAAGGGCAGGTGGTCTTAACAGTCCCCTTCCCTTTCCAAATCCCAGGTCCCTTGGAATCTCTCCGGCTACAGGTAAGGAATGAAAACGGCGCAATAACATTGATTGGTGTAGTATATTGACCATAAACTAGTGGAAGGGATGTAGGGCCTGAATAGGGGTTAATTACTATTTGAAGCTTAACTAGCGGTGAGTCAAGTCAGCTCTATTTAAGAAAGGAACTAACTAGTGTGCTTGCATAGGAACAGGAGAGTGAGCACATCCTGAGTGGGGCACAGCCAGAGTGGGTTTTCGGAATTTGGTGCAAAGAGGACAAGGTGACTTTTGCATTTTTTCCTTGCTATCCAACTTCTTAAATCTTCAGAGTGTGCTGCAGCAGGAGAGGCTACAAGGGAAAGGAATCACTGGTAAGTAGTGGGTAAGGTATTTAATCGCTTGTAATTTAAGGTCTTTTTGTGCAGTATACAGTTTGTATACTCTACAGTAATGAGGATCAGGAAAGAAGGGCCCAAGAGTAATTGACTTAAAAGGTTTAATTTAAAGGGATAAATCATGGCAGGAGAGCTCAAAGCCATGGTGTGCTCCTCATGCTCCATGTGGGAAGCCGGGGACATTTCCAGTGCCCGGGACCAGCATGTGTGCAGGAAGTGTGCCCAGCTGCAGCTCCTGGAAGCTCGGGTTTCAGAGCTGGAACGGCAGCTGGGGACACTGTGGCGCATCTGTGAGTCTGAGAGCATCATGGATAGCACGTTTAGAGAGGTGGTCACACTGCAGATGAAGGGACTTGAGGAAGGAAGGGAATGGGTGACCACCAGGCAGTCCAAGAGAAACAGGCAGGTAGTTCAGGAGTCCCCTGGGGTCCCACTCGCAAATCAGTATTCCATTTTGGAGGCTGATGAGGGTTCTGGTTCCTCCAGGAAGTGCAGACAGAGCCAAGCTTCTGGCACCACAAGCAGCCTGTCTGTACAGGAGGGGAGGAAGGGAGGAAGAGCAATAGTAATAGGGGATTCCATAGTCAGGGGAACAGATAGGCGCTACTGTGGCCATTAACGTGACTCCAGGATGGCATGTTGCCTCCCTGGTGCCAGGGTCCGGAATGTCACTGAACGGCTGCAGGGCATCCTGAAGGGGGAGGGTGATAAGCCAGAGGTCATGGTCCATGTTGGGACCAATGACTTAGGTAGAAAGAGGGATGAGGTCTTGCATCAAGAATTCAGGGAGTTAGGCAGTTGACTAAAAAGCAAGACCTCTCGGGATTACTCCCAGTGCCACGTGCTCGCGAGCTCAGAAATAGGAGAATAGCACAGATGAATACGTGGCTTAAGAGTTGGTGCAGGAGGGAGGGTTTTAGATTCCTGGATCACTGGGACCGTTTCTGGGAAAGGTGGGACCTGTACAAGTGGGACGGTCTATACCTGAACCAGAATGGGACTAACATCCTTGCTAGTGCTGTTGCGAGGAGTTTAAACTAATTTGGCAGAGGGAAGGGACACAGAACGTTAGCAGAATAGGGACACATCATAATACAGTAAAACAATCAAGTCAGAGGGAGTACAGCTGCAACAAGCTTCAAGGGAGTAGGCAAGGCTGGATGGCTTCTACTTTAATGCCAGGAGTATTACAGGTAAAACGGATGAGTTAAGGGTGAGGATTCACACGTGGAATTGTGATATAGTAGCCATCACAGAGATGTGGTTGAGGGAGGGGCAGGATTGGCAGCTCAACATTCCGGGATATAGAATCTTCAGGCGAGACAGGGGAGGGGGTAAAAGAGGAGGAGGCATTGTATTATTAGTTAAGGAGTCAGTTACTGCAGTAAGGAGAGATGATATCTTGGAGGGGGCATCGAATAAAGCTTTGTGGGTAGAGCTTAGGAATAAAAAAGGGGCAACCACATTATTAGGTGTTTATTATAGACCCCCAGATAGTCAGTGGGAAATTGAGGAGCAAATATGTGCACAATTTGTAGCTGAGTGTAAAAACAATATCAATAGGGTAATTATATTAGGTGATTTCAACTTTCCCAACATTAATTGGGATAGACATAGTGTTAAGGGCTTAGATGGAGTGGATTGCTTGAAATGTGTACAGGAGAACTTTTTAGGTCAATATGTAGAGGGTCCAACAAGGGATGGCGCATTGCTGGACCTAATTCTGGGGAATGAAGCCGGACAGGTGGCTGAGGTGGTGGTGGGGGAGCATTTTAGTGATAGTGACCACTACATGGTACAGGTTAACTTTGTTCTGGACAAAGAAATTGACAAGTTGCAAAAAAATGTTTTGGTTTGGGGGAGAGTGGATTTTAGTAAAATAAGGCAGGATCTGGCCAAGGTAGACTGGGAACAGCTACTTGTGGGGAAATCTACAGAGGAATAGTGGGGGGTGTTCAAAAAGGAAATGAGGAGGGTACAGGCTCAACATGTTCCCTCTAGGGTGATAGGAAGAAGTAACAAGCCCAGAGAACCATGGATGACCAGAGATATTCAGGTTACAATGAGAAGGAAAAGAAAGGCTTTTAGCAGGTACAAGGGAAGCAAATCAGCAGAGACATTAGTGGAGGACAGAAAGTGCAGGGTGGAGCTTAAGAAAGCAATTAGGAGAGCAAAGAGGGGATATGAGAAAGCTCTGGCTGGTAAAAGTAGGGACAATCCCAAAATATACTTTAAGTATATGAATGGGAAGAGGATGATCAGGGAAAGAGTAGGGCCCATAAGGGACCAAGGGGGCAATCTATGGGTGGAGCCAGAGGACATCACTAGAGTGTTGAATGAATACTTCATGTCTGTCTTCACCCAAGAGAATGAGGATGAAGGTATCGAACTCGGGGAGAGAGACTGCGAGGTTCTTGAGCAAATTGATATAGGGAGTGACAAGGTATTGGAGGTGTTGGCAGACTTAAAAGTGGACAAATCACCTGGTCCGGATGATTTGTGTCCCAGACTGCTGAGGGAGGCAAGGGAGGAGATCACAGGGGCTCTGACCCGAATTTTTAATTCCTCTCTGGCCACGGGGGACGTGCCAAAGGTCTGGAGTACAGCTAATGTGGTTCTGCTATTTAAGAAGGGTTGTAGAGATCAGCCCGGGAACTACAGGCCCGTGAGTCTCACATCAGTGGTAGGGAAACTATTGGAGAAATTTCTGAAGGAGAGAATCTATCTCCACTTGGAGAGGCAAGGTTTGATCAGGGATAGTCAGCATGGCTTTGTCAGAGGGAGGTCATGTCTAACAAATTTGATTGAACTTTTTGAGGAGGTGACCAGGTGTGTAGATGAGGGTGGTGCAGTTGATATAGTTTATATGGATTTCAGCAAAGCCTTTGACAAGGTCTTACATGGGAGACTTATAAAGAAGGCAAATGTACATGGGATACAGGGTAATTTGATAAGGTGGATTCAAATTGGCTTAGTTGTAGGAGACAGAGTGATGACAGAAGGATGCTTTAGTGACTGGAAGCCAGTGTCCAGAGGTGTACCATAGGGATCTGTGCTGAGTCTCCTACTATTTGTCATTTATATAAACGACATAGATGACAATGTGGGGTTAGGATTAGTAAGTTTGTGGATGACACAACGATTGACCAGGTGGTTAACAGTGAGGTTGAGTGTCTTGGGCTACAGGAAGATATAGACAGGATGGTCAAATGGGCAGATAAGTGGCAAAAGGAATTTAACCCTGAAAAGTGTGAGGTGATACACTTTGGAAGGAGTAATTTGACAAGGAAGTATTCAATGAACGGCATGGCACTAGGAAGTTCTGAGGAACAAAGGGACCTTGGCATGTGTGTCCGTAGATCTCTGAAGGCGGAGGGGCATGTAGTGGGGTGGTGAAAAAGGCATATGGGACACTTGCCTTTATTAATCGAGGCATAGATTCCAAAAGTAGGGAGGTCATGTTGGAGTTGTATAGAGCTTCGTTGAGGCCACAGCTAGAGTACTGTGTGTAGTTCTGGTTGCTACATTATAGGAAGGATGTGATTGCATTGGAGGGGGTGCAGAGGAGATTCACCAGAATGTTGCCTGGGATGAAACATTTAAGTTATGAAGAAAGGTTGGATAGACTTGGGTTGTTTTTGTTGGTGCAGAGAAGACTGAGGGGAGACCTGATTGAGGTGTACAAGATTATGAGGGGCATGGACACGGTGGATAGGGAGCAGCTGTTCCCCTTAGTTGAAGGGTCAGTCACAAGGGGGCATAAGTTCAAGGTGGGGGGCAGGAGGTTTAGGGGGGATGTGAGGAAAAACTTTTTTACCCAGAGGGTGGTGAGGGTCTGGAATGCGCTGCCTGGGAGGGTGGTGGAGGCGGGTTGCCTCACATCCTTTAAAAAATACCTGGATGAGCACTTGGCACGTCATAACATTCAAGGCTATGGGCCAAGTGCTGGTAAATGGGCTTAGGTAGGTAAGTCAGGTGTTTCTCAAGTGTCAGTGCAGACTCGATGGGCCAAAGGGCCTCTTCTGCACTGTGATTCTGAACTTGCAAAGAAATTACAGACAGGTGCAATAATTATAGAGTAATCATAATGGGGGACTTCAATTATCCAAATATTGACTGGGATAAGGATAGTGCAAAGGGACAAGAGGGGCGAAAGTTCCTGGAATCTGTTCAAGATAATTTTCTGCAGCACTATGTTTCCAGTCCAATGAGAGGGCAGGCACTGATGGTCCTGGTTCTGGTGAATGAGTTGGATTAAGTGAATCAAATATTAATGGGAAAGCATTTAGGGGACAGTGACCATTGTATCATAAGGTTTAGGCTGGCGATGGAAAAGGGCAAGGAACAATCTAGAGCAGTGAGAGTTAATTGGGAGAAAGCCAACTTTGATGGGATGAGAATGCATCTGAGTTGAGTGAGTTGGAATCAAATGTTGGCAGAAAAGATGGTGGCTGAACAATGGGCTACCTTCAAAGAAAAAGTATTGCAGGAAATGTCAAGGTATATTCCCTTGAAAGGGAAAGGTAGGACAAATAAATCCAGAGCACCCTGGATGACAAGAGAGATAGAGGTGAAGATGAAAAGGAAGAAGCGCACACACAACAGATGTCAGGTAAAAATACAATGGAGAATCAGGATGAATATAGAAGGACCAAAGGGGAAGTGAAGAAACCAGTAAGAAAAGCAAGGAGAGAGCATGAAAATAGAATGGCAGCTCATATAAAAGGGAACCCCAAGGTCTTCTGTAAGCATATATATAATAAAAGTGTGGTAAAAGAAAGAGTAGAGCCGATTAGGGATAAAAAAGGGACTTGCACATGGAGGCTGGAAAAATAGCGGAGATGTTGAATGAGTTCTTTGTATCTGTCTTTACAAAGGAAGAAGATGCTACCCAGACCAAGGTGAGAGAGCAGGTAACTGGTACACTAGAAGAACTTACAAATGAGAGGAAAGAGGTGTTTGAAAGGCTATCTTTACTTAAAATAAATAAAGTACCAGGACCGGAAGAGGTGCATCTGAGGGAAGTGAGAGTGGAAACTGCAGAGGCACTAGTGATTATCTTCCACTCAGTTTCATTCCTTTTTTGAGGCTTTGTAGCAGATTAATGGGCCATTTCAGAGGGCATTTTAAGAGTCAACCACATTGTTGTGGGTCTGGAGTCACATGCAGTTAAGTACAACAGATTTCCTTTCCTAATTTCAGTGAACCAGATGGGTTTTTACAACAATCAACAATGGTTTCATGGTGATCATTATTAATTCCAGAATTTTTATTGAATTCAAATTCTACCATCCATAGCAGGATGTGAACCTAGGCTCCCACAGCATTAGTCTGAGTCTCTGGATTACTAGTCCAGTGACAATACCACTGTGCCATCACCTCCCCTAATGGGAACAGCTTTTCTTTGCCTACCTTATGAAACCTACCATAATCTTGTACACCTCTATCAAATCTCCCCTCGATCATCTTTGATCCAAGGAGAACAACCCCAGCTTCTCCAACTGAACCTTGTAATGAAAATCCTCCATTTCTAAAGTTATTCTGGTGAATCTCCTCTGCACCCTCTCAGGATCGTCACATCCTTCTGAAACTGTGGTGACCAGAACGGGACACAATATCAGAGCTTTATAAAGATTTAGCAAAATGTACTCTATGGGCATAACGTTCTTGTTGGTGCGTGGGGTTGGGCCCCACATGCTAATGCATAAGATGACGCACGGTGATATCGGGCATGTGTCCCAACGTCACTGCGCGCCATTGCAATATTTCGGTGGGAGGGCGTGTGATGATCTCCGATGCACACTCGCCATTAATTAACGGGCCACTTAAGGCCCTTGAGCCAGTAATTGACGCTGACTTTTCGGGGCTCATGTGATCTTCAGGTAGTTGCACAGGCGCAACGGGCAGGTGGATAGGCCAGATTTTTATAAACCTCATCCACAGGTGGGATAAGAGGGGTGAGTGGGGTCCCCAGTGATCTTTGGCAGACATTTAATGTTTAAACTTACTGCTACTTGCCTGTGCGAGCAGGAATACTTCAAATCTCTTCACAGCTGCTTGGACAGGAATAACAGGCTCCAGGGCAGGACTTTGGAGTAAATATCATTTTTGGGGCCTTGCTGGTTTCAGGAAGCCTTCCCTTATCCTGGGAATGGGAGTTGTGCTCTCCACTGGAGACACCTCCTCTGAGGAGGAAGGAAGGGCCAGAAGGGGGAGGAGGCCAGGAGTCCACATTCAGCCTCCAGGGGAGCCACCTTTGGGAAGGAGAGGCACAGGCACAAGGGGTGCAGGGCCAACAGGAAGCACAAGGCAGAAAGGGCCACAGAAGATGCCACTATCCTGCTGCCAGGGTTTACAGGTGGCGAAGCAGCTACCTCAATATGACTGACAGGCAGTGTCAAAGGAGGCTCCGTCTCTCAAGGGAGACAGTAACCTCCATTTGTCAGACGATAGGCCCTGAGATCTGTGCCAACTGTGTGGGTGGGCACCCCATGCCAGTGGCATTGAAGGTCATGGCTGCCTTGAGCTTCTATGCCTCTGGCTCTTTCCAGCAGTTGGTGTGTGATCTTTGTGGAGTCTCCCAATCAGCTGTCCACACTTGTGTCAAGCAGATGACAGATGCTCTGTTCAGACGGGCATTGACCTTCATCCACTTCCACTGGGACCAGGCCAGCCAGACAGAGCGAGCCAGAGGCTTTGCGGCCATTGCTGGCTTCCCCTCCATCAAGGGTGCTATAGACTGTACACATGTGGCCATCAAGGCGCCAGCAGGTGAGCCCGGTGCCTTCGTCAACAGGAAGGGCTTCCACTCCATGAACGTGCAGATAGTGTGTGATCACAGGATGCTGATTCTACAAGTCTGTGCAAGGTACCCAGGCAGCTCCCACGACACCTACATCCTCAGACACTCCCAGGTGCCGGGGCTCTTCAGTGCTCCAGCCCGGCTGGATGGATGGCTGCTGGGTGACAAGGGCTATCCCCTCAGAAGGTGGTTCATGACGCCTCTCCGCCATCCAGGAACAGAAGCTGAGCAGCGGTACAATAGGAGCCACGGCTCCACAAGGGCTGTGGTGGAGAGAACCATCGGTCTTCTCAAGATGCGATTCTCATGCCTGGACTGTTCAGGGGGCCACACTCCAGTACCCCCCAGGTCATGTGTCACTGATAGTGGTTGCATGCTGCGATCTCCACAATCTTGCGCTGGAAAGGGGGGACCCAGTGGATGATGAAGATGTAGACCCAGATGCTCTGGCTGCACACGATGAGTCCAGCAGTGAGTCCGAGGATGAGCAGGCACAGGGAAATGCTGAGGGGGTAGACACTGACCCAGGCATCCTCCAGGGAGGCAGGGACACCCGGGAGGCAGGGACACCCGGGAGGCTTTAATCCAATGAACCTTCAGCTAGAACACCACATATGGACCTTCAACACAAGCCAGGACTGCAGACTCCATACTCGATACCTGAGAGCAACATCTGCCTGGTTAGGAACGTTAACTATGTGCCTTGTCAATAAAGTTCAATGGCAAACAACTCACTCATAATATCATGGGTTCCTGTCCACCTGCAGAATTAAGGAATCACCGAGGCATGTTCACATATGAAGCATTTAATGAATTCACAAAATAAACAAAGAAACTTAATTCAAAGATGTTCAGCATCACACCAAATTATAATCAACTAATAGCTGGGGAACATAAAACCACCAGTGAGAATCCCATGGTGCCTAAGGTGCCTTATGTTTACACTTCCGGGTGCTACGTCTTGTTGCTGACCCCTCGCTGGCAGTGGTATCTGAGACAGCTGCTGCCTCTGCTGTCCTGTTGGCCTCGATGACCTTGGCGGTCGTTCTCTGTCCTGTGGAGCCAGTGCTGGCCCCGCCTGGGAGGGAGCAGCCAGGTCCACAGCTGGCATCTCCCCAGTCACTGCAGCCTCATCAGATCCCATGGTCACTGGCAAAGGGGTGGAGGAGCTGCTACCCTCATCTGGAGCGCCCTGAGAGGTACCCACAGAGACGACAGGCAGCTGCTGCGCCGACATGAGGTTGCTTCGGACCTCCCTGCTCACCGTGGATGGATGGTCACTGAGCTGGGAAACTTGGTGCCCAATCCATCTCCAGCAGAGGTCAATGCCGATGTGAGGGCTTGCAGATTTGAGCACAACCCCAGGAAGCCCTGATTGTTCTCCTGGAGGAGCCTCTCCACGAGATTCGCTACTCTGTCCATGGAGGAAGCATTGTGCTTGGCCATGAGGCTCATAGCATCGGTGATACTCCGCATGGACTCATCCAACACTGAGACCATGTCACGTATTGCCTCATGTATCTCTGCCAGATCCTCCCGCAGACTTCCAGTGTCTGCTGTCTCAGGGACGACTCCAGAGGCACATCATCAGCCACCGACTAAGCATCTGCCTGGTTCCCTGCCGTCCTCCGACAGCCGGCGCCGTGCGTACTCTCTGTATCCACCTGCACCTCAAATGAGTGTGAAGTGCCCTCACCGCTGTGCCCTGGGACACTAGTCAATGATCTAATTTCCACCAAGGTGTCAGTATCTGTGCTGGTGCCTGCCTGGCAGAGATGGTGTGACGCTGGTGCTTCTAATTCTTCTGGGCCCTCAGGTGTTGGAGGCGGCCCCTCAACCTCCTCCTCCTGGCCCTGCTCCAGTGACACTGAAAGGAAAAACAAGGACATTTGATTAGCTCAAGCCGAGACAATGTCAATGTGCATGCCTGTGCCCAGATCAACATGTGCTCATCCTTCCATAATCAATGGGAAACCCATGTTGGAAGCTTAAATCACTAAACAGTCAACAGTGGAATGGCTGCTGGGACACACATGGTGACCTCAATGCACAGCAATCTTACCTCCCCCAGGGAACCCCAGCCTCACTGCCAGCAGTGGACCTGGGCACATGGCACCTCTCCAGCTCCATCGTCTCCTGCTCGTATCTGGTTATTATGGCCAACTGGGCCTGGTCTCCACCGGTCCGCATCTGCTCTGCATTATTGTGTGTGATCTTCTCCTGAAAAGGAGAGAGGAACGTTGACTGGTCCACCCTGTACCTGGATTGCCATTGCAGCCCTGCCACCCCCACCTGAGTGAAACATTGCAGGGCTCCAGTGAATCATGACCCTGCAGCTGCCACTCACTCATACCAATCATTGCAGTAACTACACTCAGAGTTGGGGGGTGGTGGGGGCTGGGCAGGGGAGGGGGAAGCCTACCTGCTTTGTTAAGTGACCTTAGCCAACATGGCACTTGCCCCTCCCCAGCGCAAGAGGTCGTTGAAACACTTGCGGCACTGAACCCAGATGCGTCGCACCACGTCACGGGAGCTCACTATCTCCGCCACCTCCTCCCAGGCACGGTTGGTCCTGTGGGGGAGCCTCCTCCTCCCCTCCCGGGGAACGAGGATCTCACACTGTGCTGCCACCTCCTCGAGGAGGGCAGAAAGGCACTCGTCGGAAAAGCAAGGGGCACAGTGAAGCTGCCCTGCTCACCAGCAGCGCTCTGGGGAGCCGTTCTGCTGGCCACGGTTCACAGCCTTTGCAAGGCTGCAGGAGCACTCTTTAAACAGGCCACCGGGTCACCATTGGACGCGGTGGTCATTGTAGCCCCGCCGCTCGGGTCACCATTGGACGCGGTGGTCATTGTAGCCCCGCCGCTCGGGTCACCATTGGACGCGGTGGTCATTGTAGCTCCGCCGCTCGGGTCACCATTGGACACGGTGGTCATTGCAGCCCCGCCGCTCGGGTCACCATTGGACGCGGTGGTCATTGTAGCTCCGCCACTCGGGTCACCATTGGACGCGGTGGTCATTGTAGCCCCGCCACTCGGGTCACCATTGGACGCGGTGGTCATTGTAGCTCCGCCACTCGGGTCACCATTGGACGCGGTGGTCATTGTAGCTCCGCCACTCGGGTCACCATTGGACGCGGTGGTCATTGTAGCCCCGCCACTCGGGTCACCATTGGACGCGGTGGTCATTGTAGCTCCGCCGCTCGGGTCACCATTGGACGCGGTGGTCATTGTAGCTCTGCCGCTCGGGTCACCATTGGACACGGTGGTCATTGTAGCTCCGCCACTCGGGTCACCATTGGACGCGGTGGTCATTGTAGCTCCGCCACTCGGGTCACCATTGGACGCGGTGGTCATTGCAGACCCGCTGCCTCGGGAGCAGCATTTCACGATGGGCAGGCCTTAATTGGTCCGCCCATGTAAAATGGCGCAGGGCCAATCGCGGATGGAGTTCGGTTCCGCGGCCACCTGAGCCCGCTCCCGACGGGGAGAGAATTATCCCCTATGACTGAGCATCCACAGCCTGGGATGCACAATTCCAAAGGTTCACCACTCTCTGAGTGAGGAAAATTCTCCTTAGTTTTGGTGTAAATGACCAATTCTTATTCTGAAATTGTGATTCTGTGTTCGGGATCCCCAGCCGGAGAGGAGGGAGAACATTTTCTCAGCATTTATCCTGTTAAGTCCCTGAAGAATTTTATATATTTCTATTAGATCACCTCTCATTCTTCCAGGGAATATAGGCCTAGTCTACTCAATCTCTGCCCATCGAACAATCTCCTTATCCCAGGAACTAGTCTAGTGAAACAAAAGTAAATCATGTATTTGCTGGAAATCTGCAAAAACTCACTAGGCAGCATCTATGGAGAGAGAAACAGAGTTAATATTTCAGGTCAATGACCCTTTACCAGAACTGGAAAAAGTTAGAGATAAGAATTTTAAGCCAATAGCTGTTTGGTAGTTCAGAGCTTGGCCAAAGTTTTTGTCTCATCGGGCGGGCGTGCGCGCAACCCGAACGCGCGATGACATCAGGTGAGCGTCCTGACATCATCGCGCACTTGCACGATATTTCAGTCGGCGGACGCATGCAGGAGTCAGCAGTGTGCCTGCCGACAATTAAGTGGCCTATTGAGGCCCTTCATCAATGACTTGAGTAGAAATTTTCACTGCCCGTTTAGTTGGCGAGCATGTGACAAGGCCAAGTGGCCTTTGTATTTTTGGCGAAACCTCATCCCCAGGATGAGATTTCGACCACAGATTTTAAAAAAGTCACTTTTTACACTCCTATTTAACATGTCCCTGCTCACGTGACAGTCACATGAGGGGCATATTTTCATGATTTTAAATATTTTTATTTTTGTGGTTAAAAGTCTTCTGCTCCCTGAGGCTGCTGCATGCCTCAGGGTACTTCTCCTGCGCACACCCATGTACATGCGCAAACCTCAGCGCTCGCCCTCCTCCCACCCCTGCCCTGACAGCGCTGAGCACTGAAGTGTGGCCAGCCAGCGTGAAATCAATGTCAGGGCCCAATCACAGGCAGTGGTCGGCTTTACAACTGCAACCAGGCCCGCCCACCGCAGCCCTTGAGTATTGAGCTGGCAAGTGGCGTTCACATACAGTATTAATTGTTGTTTCCCCCCTTATATTGGTATTCTTGCGAGTGTCCTGATGAGTGCAAGACAAAAAGCTTTGACATGTCTCTTTTTTCAGTGATATTCAGGTTTTAAGCAAGTAAAGTATGGTGGGGGGGGGTGGTGGGGTGGGGGAAAGAGCAAAAGAGAAGGTCTGTGATAAGATATAAAGCAGGAGAGATTAAATTACAAAAGGATCAGTGATGCAAGGCCCAAAGGACCAGTTTAGTGAACTTTTGTTGCACTTCCTCCAGGGCAATATTGTCCTTCCTTTGATCAGGAGACTAAACAGCACACAGTACCCCAGTGTGGCCTCCCCATGCCCTGTATATTTGTAGTAAAACTTCTTTATACTTTACTTAGGATTACATTGGATATATGGCACAGAAACAGGCCATTCAGCCAACCTGTCAGTCCATGCTGGTTTTTATGCTCCACTAGACCCTCCTCCCATCTTCTCATTTAAATCTAACATCATAACCCTTTATTCCCTTCTCCCTCAAATGTTTGCCTAGCTTCCCCTTAAAATGCATCTATACTATCCCTTACAACTATTCCCTGTGGTAGTGAGTTCCACATTCTCATTGCTGTCTGGGTAAAAAAGCTATTGGATTTCTTGGTGACTATCTTATACTGATGGCCTCTAGTTATGCTCTTCCCCACAAGAGGGAACATTCTCTCTGATCAAAAGCTTTCACAATTTTAAAGACCTCTATTAGTTCCCGTCTCAGTCTCCCCCCGCACCCCCCCCACCCCCCGCCACCCCCCACCAAGAGAAAAGAGAGCCAGCCTGTCAATCCTGTCCTGATATGTATACTCTCACATTTTCTGGTATCACCTCTGTAAATCTTCTCTACATCCTCTCAATGCCTCTACCTTCCCCCCTATAATATGGCCACCGCAACAACATGCAGTACTCTGGGCATGGTCCTCCTATACTCTAATCCCTTTGTAACAAAAGCTAACATACTATTTTCCTTCCTAATAGCTTGCTGTACCTGCATGTTAACTTTCTGTGATTCATGTACATGTACACCCAGGTCCTTCTGAATGCAAACATTTCCCAGTCTCTCACCATTTAAAATATTCTATTCTGCTTTTTTATTTTTCCCACCAAACTGGATAATTTCACACTTTGCTACATTGTACTGTCTATCTGCCATGTTCTTGCCCACTCACCCAAACTGTCTATATCACTCTGCAGCCTCTTTATGTCTTCCTCACAACCTACTTTCCCACCTCACTTTGTAACATCAGCAAACTTGGATATGTTAACTCAGGCCCCTCGTCATTAATATAAATTGTAAATAGCCGAGGCCCAAGTGCTGATCGACGCAGTACCCGTATAGTTAGAACCTGCAAACCCGAAAATGTCCCGTTTTATTCCTACTCTGTTTTCTGTCCATTAACAGATCCTCAGTCCATGCTAATATACTACCCCAATCCCATGAGTTCTAATTTTGTGTAATAACCTTGTGTGTGGCACCTTATTGAATGTTTTTTGAAAATCCAAATACACTACATCCATTGGCTCTGACTTATCCATCTTACTGTTTACATCCTAAAAAAAACTCAAAACAAATCTATCAAAAATTATTTCCCTTTCACAAATCTGTGTTCACTCTGCTTAATCTTTTGATTCTCCAAGTGCTCAGTTACCACCTCCCTCAGAATAGATTCTCTCATTGTTCCTACTACTGATGTTAGGCAACTTTCCTGTTGTTCCCCATTTTCTCTCTTCCTCTTTCTTAAATAGCGGGATTATGTTTGCTACCTTTCAATCCTTGGGAACTGTTCTAGAATCTAAGGAATTCTGGAAGATCAAAACCAATGCACCCACTATCTCCGCAGCTACCCCTTTTACAGCCACAGGTCCAGGGGATTAGTCGCCACTTAGTGCCATGAATTTCTCCAGTACTACTATTTTATTTGTACTGATTTCTTCAAGTTCCTCATTCAGGTTCGATCCTTGGTTGCCCATTATTAATCAAGAATCATTTGGAGAGTGACCAGGGGAAAAAAAACAGATGAAACTTGGCTACTTTGAAAGTCTCTGTTGCCTGATTATTCTCCATGTGACTATATCCTGGTGCCAGGATAAAGAATTGTCATGGAATGGAAGCAGAATATTGAGGGGGGCGGGGAAGAGAGGGGAGAGGTCGATGATGAAACCATTGACGTAAGAATAAAAATATCTGAGGCCCTGTAGGCAGAGTTTCAGTAACTAGGGAAAAAGCTAAAGAACACAGCCTCAAAAGTGGCACCTCCAAATTACTTCCATTGCCAGGTGTGAGTGAATATACGAGCAGCAATATAAAGCAGGGTAATGTGTTGAAGAAGGGGTTTTAAATTCTTGGGGCATTTGGACCAGCTCTGGAGCAGAGTTGATCTGTACAAAATATCAATTTAGATGCTTGTTTAAATTATTTAAGATAAATGACCTGGTAGGGAGGCATTAAATATTTCTGCAAATTGATGGACCCCGCTGCCAGCCCCCCTACTCTGGAGGGTTATTGATCACACTGGGTAGGAGGTAAGTTATAGATAGAATGATAACCAGGAAGAATTATACTCCCATCAAATTGACATGCGCTGGTGTTAAAAATAGAAACTAAAATGAACTTTGAGAAACAGATTTTTTTAAAAAAATATTGTGACATTTACACACAGCAGAAATCTCTGCACTACATCATCCATAAAATGGGTGTGAGAATTTGTGTTTGTCTCTTTGGATCTGCACAGCCTGATCCAATATTCCCGAGGATTGATCTCTCTCTCATTCTCCCGACATGCAGCTCAGTTCAGAGAGAGGATGTTTATAGGGTTGTTGATGTTTATAGGGTTGTTTTTTGCACAATGCCCAGTGTGAGACGTGTCTCAGCAATAAGTCAGAAAGCACTGGAGCGAACCACTATCAGCAGCACACTGTGGAGACCTGATGACAATACTGAGGAATACATTCTGCTTCCAAATATCAATGAAGAACTCTTTGGAATGAAGTTCGGAACTTCTGCAACAGCATGTGTCGGAGTGTTGGATGTGTTATTTACAGATTCCGGAACGCGTGGTGACCATTCAAGGAAGCCCATTGCCACAGTCCTGGCCAGTGAGAGTGCTGTGTGTGGTGACTAGCTGCTCCTGTTCTCCAAATTCTCCAGTTGTCATTCCTCCTTGTCATCAAGTAAGAAGGGAGATGTGACAGTGTGCTCCTGAGCAATGGCCGCTAGTTCTTTCAGGAACTCAGAGAAGATAAGTGAGCAGTAAACAGCGTTCTTCACCCGCAGTGCCTCATTCTGCTTTTCTGCTGAACTCTTGAAAATGGAGCTCCCAGTAAGTGCGTGCAGGACCTGCCCCTCTCGGACGTGCTGCAGAGCTAACTGTGCTGCCTGGCGTGCCCTTGTGGGACTGTTGGTGTGACGTAGGATCAGCTCACCGAGGGAGGGTTTCCGACTTTTCACTGAAAAATTTAACAAACAGGTCCAATCAAATGCCCAGTCTTTATAACAGTGCCCTTACACACAGAGGGACTACACGGGTCACTTGCAGACTCGCCGACTACACACACCACAGTTGCCCATTGAAAGCACTCCCCGGTTAAACACTCCTGCACACTCACTGACGAAACACTCCCACACACTCACTCACTGAACACTCCCATACACTCACCAAGTCAAAGCACTCCCCTGTTAAACACTCCTGCACACTCACTGACGAAACACTCCCACACACTCACTCACTGAACACACACACTCACTCACTGAACACTCCCACACACTCACCGAGTCAAAGCACTCCCCATTTAAACACTCCTGCACACTCACTGACGAAACACTCCCACACATTCATTGACTGAACACTCCCACACACTCACCGAGTCAAAGCACTCCCCGGTTAAACACTCCTGCACACTCACTGACTGAAAGCGTTCCCACACACACACCGACTGAAAGCAATCCCGCACACTCACTGACTGAAAGCACTCCCACACACATTCACCGACTGAAAGCACTCCCGCACACTCACTGACTGAAAGCACTCCCACACACACTCACCGACGGAACACACTCCCACACACTCACTGACTGAAAGCACTCCAACACACTCACTGACTGAAAGCACTCCCACACACACTCACCGACGGAACACACTCCCACACACTCACCGACTGAAAGCACTCCCACACACACTCACCAAGTGAAAGCACTCCCGCACACTCACTGACTGAAAGCACTCCCAAACACACTCACCGACTGAAAGCACTCCCGCACACTCACTGACTGAAAGCACTCCCGCACACTCACTGACTGAAAGCATTCCCGCACACTCACTGACTGAAAGCATTCCCACAAACACTCACCGACGGAACACACTCCCACACATTCACTGACTGAAAGCACTCCCACACACACTCACCGACGGAACACACTCCCACACACTCACCGACTGAAAGCACTACTGCACACTCACCGACTGAAAGCACTCCCACACACACTCACCGACTGAAAGCACTCCCGCACACTCACTGACTGAAAGCACTCCCACACACTCACTGACTGAAAGCACTCCCACACACTCACTGACTGAAAGCACTCCCACACACACTCACCGACGGAACACACTCCCACACACTCACCGACTGAAAGCACTCCCACACACTCACTGACTGAAAGCACTCCCACACACACTCACCGACGGAACACACTCCCACACACTCACCGACTGAAAGCACTCCCACACACACTCACCGACTGAAAGCACTCCCACACACTCACCGACTGAAAGCACTCCCGCACACTCACTGACTGAAAGCACTCCCACAAACACTCAGCGACGGAACACACTCCCACACATTCACTGACTGAAAGCACTCCCACACACACTCACCGACGGAACACACTCCCACACACTCACCGACTGAAAGCACTACTGCACACTCACCGACTGAAAGCATTCCCACACACACTCACCGACTGAAAGAACTCCCACACACTCACCGACTGAAAGCACTCCCGCAAACTCACTGACTGAAAGCATTCCCGCACACTCACTGACTGAAAGCACTCCCACACACTCACTGACTGAAAGCACTCCCACACACACTCACCGACGGAACACACTCCCACACACTCACCGACTGAAAGCACTACTGCACACTCACCGACTGAAAGCATTCCCACACACACTCACCGACTGAAAGAACTCCCACACACTCACCGACTGAAAGCACTCCCGCAAACTCACTGACTGAAAGCATTCCCGCACACTCACTGACTGAAAGCACTCCCACACACTCACTGACTGAAAGCACTCCCACACACTCACTGACTGAAAGCACTCCAACACACACTCACCGACTGAAAGCAATCCCGCACACTCACTGACTGAAAGCACTCCCACACACACTCACCGACTGAAAGCACTCCCGCACACTCACTGACTGAAAGCACTCCCACACACTCACTGACTGAAAGCACTCCAACACACTCACTGACTGAAAGCACTCCCACACACACTCACCGACGGAACACACTCCCACACACTCACCGACTGAAAGCACTCCCACACACACTCACCAAGTGAAAGCACTCCCGCACACTCACTGACTGAAAGCACTCCCAAACACACTCACCGACTGAAAGCACTCCCGCACACTCACTGACTGAAAGCACTCCCACACACACTCACCGACGGAACACACTCCCACACACTCACCGACTGAAAGCACTACTGCACACTCACCGACTGAAAGCACTCCCACACACACTCACCGACTGAAAGCACTCCCGCACACTCACTGACTGAAAGCACTCCCACACATTCACTGACTGAAAGCACTCCCACACACACTGACTGAAAGCACTCCCACACACTCACCGACGGAACACACTTCCACACACTCACCGACTGAAAGCACTCCCACACACTCACTGACTGAAAGCACTCCCACACACACTCACCGACGGAACACACTCCCACACACTCACCGACTGAAAGCACTCCCACACACACTCACCGACTGAAAGCACTCCCACACACTCACCGACTGAAAGCACTCCCGCACACTCACTGACTGAAAGCACTCCCACAAACACTCAGCGACGGAACACACTCCCACACATTCACTGACTGAAAGCACTCCCACACACACTCACCGACGGAACACACTCCCACACACTCACCGACTGAAAGCACTACTGCACACTCACCGACTGAAAGCATTCCCACACACACTCACCGACTGAAAGAACTCCCACACACTCACCGACTGAAAGCACTCCCGCAAAATCACTGACTGAAAGCATTCCCGCACACTCACTGACTGAAAGCACTCCCACACACTCACTGACTGAAAGCACTCCCACACACACTCACTGACTGAACACACTCCCACACACTGACCGACTGAAAGCACTACTGCACACTCACCGACTGAAAGCATTCCCACACACTCACCAACTGGAAGCATTCCCGCACACTCACTGACTGAAAGCACTTCCACACACACTCACCGACTGAAAGCACTCCCGCACACTCACCGACTGAAAGCACTCCCACAAACACTCACCGACGGAACACACTCCCACACACTCACCGACTGAAAGCACTCCCACGCACACCCACCGACTAAAAGCATTCCCACACACACTCACCGAATGAAAGCACTCCCGCACACTCACCGACTGAAAGCATTCCCACACACACTCACTGACTGAAAGCACTCCTGCACCTCACTGACTGAAAGCACTCCCACACACACTCACCGACTGAAAGCACTCTCACACACACTCACCGACTGAAAGCACTCCTGCACACTCACCAACTGAAAGCACTCCCACACACACTCACCGACTGAAAGAACTCCCACACACTCACCGACTGAAAGCACTCACACACACACTCACTGTCTGAAAGCACTCCCACACACTCACTGACTGAAAGCACTCCCACACACACTCACCGACTGAAAGCACTCTCACACACACTCACCGACTGAAAGCACTCCTGCACACTCACCAACTGAAAGCACTCCCACACACACTCACCGACTGAAAGAACTCCCACACACTCACCGACTGAAAGCACTCCCACACACACTCACCGTCTGAAAGCACTCCCACACACTCACTGACTGAAAGCACTCCCACACACACTCACCGACTGAAAGCACTCCCACACACACTCACCGACTGAAAGAACTCCCACACACTCACCGACTGAAAGCACTCCCACACACTCACAGACTGAAAGCACTCCCACACACACTCACTGACTGAAAGCGTTCCCACACACTCACTGACTGAAAGCACCCCCGCACGCTCACTGACTGAAAGCACTCCCGCACGCTCACTGACTGAAAGCACTCCCACACACACTCACTGACTGAAAGCACTCCCACACACACTCACTGACTGACAGCACTCCCACACACACTCACTGACTGACAGCACTCCCACACACACTCACTGACTGACAGCACTCCCACACACACTCACCGACTGAAAGCACTCCCACAAACTCACCGACTGAATGCACTCCCACACACTCACTGACTGAAAGCACTCCCACACACACTCACTGACTGAAAGCGTTCCCACACACTCACTGACTGAAAGCACTCCCGCACGCTCACTGACTGAAAGCACTCCCACACACACTCACTGACTGAAAGCACTCCCACACACGCTCACTGACTGAAAGAACTCCCACACACACTCACCGACTGAAAGCACTCCCACAAACTCACCGACTGAATGCACTCCCACACACTCACTGACTGAAAGCACTCCCACACACACTCACTGACTGAAAGCGTTCCCACACACTCACTGACTGAAAGCACTCCCGCACGCTCACTGACTGAAAGCACTCCCACACACACTCACTGACTGAAAGCACTCCCACACACGCTCACTGACTGAAAGCACTCCCACACACACTCAACGACTGAAAGCACTCCCACACACTCACCGACAGAAAGCGTTCCCACACACACTCACTGACTGAAAGCACTCCCACACACACTCACTGACTGAAAGCACTCCCACACACTCACGGACTGAAAGCATTCCCGCACACTCACTGACTGAAAGCACTCCAACACACTCACTGACTGAAAGCACTCCCACACACTCACTGACTGAAAGCACCCCCACACACACTCACCCACTGAAAGCACTCCCACACACTCACCGACTGAAAGCATTCCCACACACAGTCACTGACTGAAAGCACTCCCACACACACTCACTGACTGAAAGCAGTCCCACACACACTCACTGCCTGAAAGCACTCGCACACACTCACTGACTGAAAGCACTTCCGCACACTCACTGACTGAACACACTCCCACACACTCACTGTCTGAAAGCACTCCCACACACTCACTGACTGAAAGCCCTCCCACACACACTCACCGACTGAAAGCACTCCCACACACACTCACCGAATGAAAACACTCCTATTCACTCACTCATTGAAAGCACTCCCGCACACTCACTGACTGAACACACTCCCGCACACTCACTGACTGAAAGCACTCCAACACACACTCACCGACTGAAAGCACTCCAACACACACTCACCGACGGAAAACACTCCCACACACTCACCAACTGGAAGCATTCCCGCACACTCACTGACTGAAAGCACTTCCACACACACTCACCGACTGAAAGCACTCCCGCACACTCACCGACTGAAAGCATTCCCACACACACTCACTGACTGAAAGCACTCCTGCACCTCACTGAGTGAAAGCACTCCCACACACACTCACCGACTGAAAGCACTCTCACACACACTCACCGACTGAAAGCACTCCTGCACACTCACCAACTGAAAGCACTCCCACACACACTCACCGACTGAAAGAACTCCCACACACTCACCGACTGAAAGCACTCCCACACACACTCACTGTCTGAAAGCACTCGCACACACTCACTGACTGAAAGCACTCCCACACACACTCACCGACTGAAAGCACTCTCACACACACTCACCGACTGAAAGCACTCCTGCACACTCACCAACTGAAAGCACTCCCACACACACTCACCGACTGAAAGAACTCCCACACACTCACCGACTGAAAGCACTCCCACACACACTCACTGTCTGAAAGCACTCCCACACACTCACTGACTGAAAGCACTCCCACACACACTCACCGACTGAAAGCACTCCCACACACACTCACCGACTGAAAGAACTCCCACACACTCACCGACTGAAAGCACTCCCACACACTCACAGACTGAAAGCACTCCCACACACACTCACTGACTGAAAGCGTTCCCAAACACTCACTGACTGAAAGCACCCCCGCACGCTCACTGACTGAAAGCACTCCCGCACGCTCACTGACTGAAAGCACTCCCACACACACTCACTGACTGAAAGCACTCCCACACACACTCACTGACTGACAGCACTCCCACACACACTCACTGACTGACAGCACTCCCACACACACTCACTGACTGACAGCACTCCCACACACACTCACCGACTGAAAGCACTCCCACAAACTCACCGACTGAATGCACTCCCACACACTCACTGACTGAAAGCACTCCCACACACACTCACTGACTGAAAGCGTTCCCACACACTCACTGACTGAAAGCACTCCCGCACGCTCACTGACTGAAAGCACTCCCACACACACTCACTGACTGAAAGCACTCCCACACACGCTCACAGACTGAAAGAACTCCCACACACACTCACCGACTGAAAGCACTCCCACAAACTCACCGACTGAATGCACTCCCACACACTCACTGACTGAAAGCACTCCCACACACACTCACTGACTGAAAGCGTTCCCACACACTCACTGACTGAAAGCACTCCCGCACGCTCACTGACTGAAAGCACTCCCACACACACTCACTGACTGAAAGCACTCCCACACACGCTCACTGACTGAAAGCACTCCCACACACACTCAACGACTGAAAGCACTCCCACACACTCACCGACAGAAAGCGTTCCCACACACACTCACTGACTGAAAGCACTCCCACACACACTGACTGACTGAAAGCACTCCCACACACTCACGGACTGAAAGCATTCCCGCACACTCACTGACTGAAAGCACTCCCACACACTCACTGACTGAAAGCACTCCCACACACTCACTGACTGAAAGCACCCCCACACACACTCACCCACTGAAAGCACTCCCACACACTCACCGACTGAAAGCATTCCCACACACAGTCACTGACTGAAAGCACTCCCACACACACTCACTGACTGAAAGCAGTCCCACACACACTCACTGCCTGAAAGCACTCGCACACACTCACTGACTGAAAGCACTTCCGCACACTCACTGACTGAACACACTCCCACACACTCACTGTCTGAAAGCACTCCCACACACTCACTGACTGAAAGCCCTCCCACACACACTCACCGACTGAAAGCACTCCCACACACACTCACCGAATGAAAACACTCCTATTCACTCACTCATTGAAAGCACTCCCGCACACTCACTGACTGAACACACTCCCGCACACTCAGTGACTGAACACACTCCCGCACACTCACCGACTGAAAGCACTCCCGCACACTCACCGACTGAACACAGTCCCGCACACTCACCGACTGAACACACTCGCGCACACGCACTGACTGAAAGCACTCCCGCATACTCACCGACTGAACACACTCCCGCACACTCACTGACTGAACACACTCCCGCACACTCACTGACTGAACACACTCCCGCACACTCACTGACTGAAAGCACTCCCACACACACTCACTGACTGAAAGCATTCCCGCACACTCACTGACTGAAAGCACTCCCACACACACTCACTGACTGAAAGCACACCCACACACTCACTGACTGAAAGCACTCCCACACACACTCACTGACTGAAAGCACTCCCACTCACTCACTGACTGAAAGCACTCCCGCACACTCACTGACTGAAAGCACTCCCACACACACTCACTGACTGAAAATACTCCCGCACACACTCACCGACTGAAAGCACTCCCACACACACTCACTGACTGAAAGCACTCCCACACACTCACTGACTGAAAGCACTCCCACACACACTCACTGACTGAAAGCACTCCCACACACACTCACTGACTGAAAGCACTCCCACACACTCACTGACTGAAAGCACTCCCACACACTCACCGACTGAAAGCACTCCCACACACACTCACCAAGTGAAAGCACTCCCGCACACTCACTGACTGAAAGCACTCCCAAACACACTCACCGACTGAAAGCACTCCCGCACACTCACTGACTGAAAGCACTCCCGCACACTCACTGACTGAAAGCATTCCCGCACACTCACTGACTGAAAGCATTCCCACAAACACTCACCGACGGAACACACTCCCACACATTCACTGACTGAAAGCACTCCCACACACACTCACCGACGGAACACACTCCCACACACTCACCGACTGAAAGCACTACTGCACACTCACCGACTGAAAGCACTCCCACACACACTCACCGACTGAAAGCACTCCCGCACACTCACTGACTGAAAGCACTCCCACACACTCACTGACTGAAAGCACTCCCACACACTCACTGACTGAAAGCACTCCCACACACACTCACCGACGGAACACACTCCCACACACTCACCGACTGAAAGCACTCCCACACACTCACTGACTGAAAGCACTCCCACACACACTCACCGACGGAACACACTCCCACACACTCACCGACTGAAAGCACTCCCACACACACTCACCGACTGAAAGCACTCCCACACACTCACCGACTGAAAGCACTCCCGCACACTCACTGACTGAAAGCACTCCCACAAACACTCAGCGACGGAACACACTCCCACACATTCACTGACTGAAAGCACTCCCACACACACTCACCGACGGAACACACTCCCACACACTCACCGACTGAAAGCACTACTGCACACTCACCGACTGAAAGCATTCCCACACACACTCACCGACTGAAAGAACTCCCACACACTCACCGACTGAAAGCACTCCCGCAAACTCACTGACTGAAAGCATTCCCGCACACTCACTGACTGAAAGCACTCCCACACACTCACTGACTGAAAGCACTCCCACACACTCACTGACTGAAAGCACTCCAACACACACTCACCGACTGAAAGCAATCCCGCACACTCACTGACTGAAAGCACTCCCACACACACTCACCGACTGAAAGCACTCCCGCACACTCACTGACTGAAAGCACTCCCACACACTCACTGACTGAAAGCACTCCAACACACTCACTGACTGAAAGCACTCCCACACACACTCACCGACGGAACACACTCCCACACACTCACCGACTGAAAGCACTCCCACACACACTCACCAAGTGAAAGCACTCCCGCACACTCACTGACTGAAAGCACTCCCAAACACACTCACCGACTGAAAGCACTCCCGCACACTCACTGACTGAAAGCACTCCCACACACACTCACCGACGGAACACACTCCCACACACTCACCGACTGAAAGCACTACTGCACACTCACCGACTGAAAGCACTCCCACACACACTCACCGACTGAAAGCACTCCCGCACACTCACTGACTGAAAGCACTCCCACACATTCACTGACTGAAAGCACTCCCACACACACTGACTGAAAGCACTCCCACACACTCACCGACGGAACACACTCCCACACACTCACCGACTGAAAGCACTCCCACACACTCACTGACTGAAAGCACTCCCACACACACTCACCGACGGAACACACTCCCACACACTCACCGACTGAAAGCACTCCCACACACACTCACCGACTGAAAGCACTCCCACACACTCACCGACTGAAAGCACTCCCGCACACTCACTGACTGAAAGCACTCCCACAAACACTCAGCGACGGAACACACTCCCACACATTCACTGACTGAAAGCACTCCCACACACACTCACCGACGGAACACACTCCCACACACTCACCAACTGGAAGCATTCCCGCACACTCACTGACTGAAAGCACTTCCACACACACTCACCGACTGAAAGCACTCCCGCACACTCACCGACTGAAAGCATTCCCACACACACTCACTGACTGAAAGCACTCCTGCACCTCACTGAGTGAAAGCACTCCCACACACACTCACCGACTGAAAGCACTCTCACACACACTCACCGACTGAAAGCACTCCTGCACACTCACCAACTGAAAGCACTCCCACACACACTCACCGACTGAAAGAACTCCCACACACTCACCGACTGAAAGCACTCCCACACACACTCACTGTCTGAAAGCACTCCCACACACTCACTGACTGAAAGCACTCCCACACACACTCACCGACTGAAAGCACTCTCACACACACTCACCGACTGAAAGCACTCCTGCACACTCACCAACTGAAAGCACTCCCACACACACTCACCGACTGAAAGAACTCCCACACACTCACCGACTGAAAGCACTCCCACACACACTCACTGTCTGAAAGCACTCCCACACACTCACTGACTGAAAGCACTCCCACACACACTCACCGACTGAAAGCACTCCCACACACACTCACCGACTGAAAGAACTCCCACACACTCACCGACTGAAAGCACTCCCACACACTCACAGACTGAAAGCACTCCCACACACACTCACTGACTGAAAGCGTTCCCACACACTCACTGACTGAAAGCACCCCCGCACGCTCACTGACTGAAAGCACTCCCGCACGCTCACTGACTGAAAGCACTCCCACACACACTCACTGACTGAAAGCACTCCCACACACACTCACTGACTGACAGCACTCCCACACACACTCACTGACTGACAGCACTCCCACACACACTCACTGACTGACAGCACTCCCACACACACTCACCGACTGAAAGCACTCCCACAAACTCACCGACTGAATGCACTCCCACACACTCACTGACTGAAAGCACTCCCACACACACTCACTGACTGAAAGCGTTCCCACACACTCACTGACTGAAAGCACTCCCGCACGCTCACTGACTGAAAGCACTCCCACACACACTCACTGACTGAAAGCACTCCCACACACGCTCACAGACTGAAAGAACTCCCACACACACTCACCGACTGAAAGCACTCCCACAAACTCACCGACTGAATGCACTCCCACACACTCACTGACTGAAAGCACTCCCACACACACTCACTGACTGAAAGCGTTCCCACACACTCACTGACTGAAAGCACTCCCGCACGCTCACTGACTGAAAGCACTCCCACACACACTCACTGACTGAAAGCACTCCCACACACGCTCACTGACTGAAAGCACTCCCACACACACTCAACGACTGAAAGCACTCCCACACACTCACCGACAGAAAGCGTTCCCACACACACTCACTGACTGAAAGCACTCCCACACACACTGACTGACTGAAAGCACTCCCACACACTCACGGACTGAAAGCATTCCCGCACACTCACTGACTGAAAGCACTCCCACACACTCACTGACTGAAAGCACTCCCACACACTCACTGACTGAAAGCACCCCCACACACACTCACCCACTGAAAGCACTCCCACACACTCACCGACTGAAAGCATTCCCACACACACTCACTGACTGAAAGCACTCCCACACACACTCACTGACTGAAAGCAGTCCCACACACACTCACTGCCTGAAAGCACTCGCACACACTCACTGACTGAAAGCACTTCCGCACACTCACTGACTGAACACACTCCCACACACTCACTGTCTGAAAGCACTCCCACACACTCACTGACTGAAAGCCCTCCCACACACACTCACCGACTGAAAGCACTCCCACACACACTCACCGAATGAAAACACTCCTATTCACTCACTCATTGAAAGCACTCCCGCACACTCACTGACTGAACACACTCCCGCACACTCAGTGACTGAACACACTCCCGCACACTCACCGACTGAAAGCACTCCCGCACACTCACCGACTGAACACAGTCCCGCACACTCACCGACTGAACACACTCGCGCACACGCACTGACTGAAAGCACTCCCGCATACTCACCGACTGAACACACTCCCGCACACTCACTGACTGAACACACTCCCGCACACTCACTGACTGAACGCACTCCCGCACACTCACTGACTGAAAGCACTCCCACACACACTCACTGACTGAAAGCATTCCCGCACACTCACTGACTGAAAGCACTCCCACACACACTCACTGACTGAAAGCACACCCACACACTCACTGACTGAAAGCACTCCCACACACACTCACTGACTGAAAGCACTCCCACACACTCACTGACTGAAAGCACTCCCACACACACTCACTGACTGAAAGCACTCCCACACACACTCACTGACTGAAAGCACTCCCACACACTCACTGACTGAAAGCACTCCCACACACTCACCGACTGAAAGCACTCCCACACACACTCACCAAGTGAAAGCACTCCCGCACACTCACTGACTGAAAGCACTCCCAAACACACTCACCGACTGAAAGCACTCCCGCACACTCACTGACTGAAAGCACTCCCGCACACTCACTGACTGAAAGCATTCCCGCACACTCACTGACTGAAAGCATTCCCACAAACACTCACCGACGGAACACACTCCCACACATTCACTGACTGAAAGCACTCCCACACACACTCACCGACGGAACACACTCCCACACACTCACCGACTGAAAGCACTACTGCACACTCACCGACTGAAAGCACTCCCACACACACTCACCGACTGAAAGCACTCCCGCACACTCACTGACTGAAAGCACTCCCACACACTCACTGACTGAAAGCACTCCCACACACTCACTGACTGGAAGCACTCCCACACACACTCACCGACGGAACACACTCCCACACACTCACCGACTGAAAGCACTCTCACACACACTCACCGACTGAAAGCACTCCCACACACACTCACTGTCTGAAAGCACTCCCACACACTCACTGACTGAAAGCACTCCCACACACACTCACCGACTGAAAGCACTCCCACACACACTCACCGACTGAAAGAACTCCCACACACTCACCGACTGAAAGCACTCCCACACACTCACAGACTGAAAGCACTCCCACACACACTCACTGACTGAAAGCGTTCCCACACACTCACTGACTGAAAGCACCCCCGCACGCTCACTGACTGAAAGCACTCCCGCACGCTCACTGACTGAAAGCACTCCCACACACACTCACTGACTGAAAGCACTCCCACACACACTCACTGACTGACAGCACTCCCACACACACTCACTGACTGACAGCACTCCCACACACACTCACTGACTGACAGCACTCCCACACACACTCACCGACTGAAAGCACTCCCACAAACTCACCGACTGAATGCACTCCCACACACTCACTGACTGAAAGCACTCCCACACACACTCACTGACTGAAAGCGTTCCCACACACTCACTGACTGAAAGCACTCCCGCACGCTCACTGACTGAAAGCACTCCCACACACACTCACTGACTGAAAGCACTCCCACACACGCTCACAGACTGAAAGAACTCCCACACACACTCACCGACTGAAAGCACTCCCACAAACTCACCGACTGAATGCACTCCCACACACTCACTGACTGAAAGCACTCCCACACACACTCACTGACTGAAAGCGTTCCCACACACTCACTGACTGAAAGCACTCCCGCACGCTCACTGACTGAAAGCACTCCCACACACACTCACTGACTGAAAGCACTCCCACACACGCTCACTGACTGAAAGCACTCCCACACACACTCAACGACTGAAAGCACTCCCACACACTCACCGACAGAAAGCGTTCCCACACACACTCACTGACTGAAAGCACTCCCACACACACTGACTGACTGAAAGCACTCCCACACACTCACGGACTGAAAGCATTCCCGCACACTCACTGACTGAAAGCACTCCCACACACTCACTGACTGAAAGCACTCCCACACACTCACTGACTGAAAGCACCCCCACACACACTCACCCACTGAAAGCACTCCCACACACTCACCGACTGAAAGCATTCCCACACACAGTCACTGACTGAAAGCACTCCCACACACACTCACTGACTGAAAGCAGTCCCACACACACTCACTGCCTGAAAGCACTCGCACACACTCACTGACTGAAAGCACTCCCACACACTCACTGACTGAAAGCCCTCCCACACACACTCACCGACTGAAAGCACTCCCACACACACTCACCGAATGAAAACACTCCTATTCACTCACTCATTGAAAGCACTCCCGCACACTCACTGACTGAACACACTCCCGCACACTCAGTGACTGAACACACTCCCGCACACTCACCGACTGAAAGCACTCCCGCACACTCACCGACTGAACACAGTCCCGCACACTCACCGACTGAACACACTCGCGCACACGCACTGACTGAAAGCACTCCCGCATACTCACCGACTGAACACACTCCCGCACACTCACTGACTGAACACACTCCCGCACACTCACTGACTGAACGCACTCCCGCACACTCACTGACTGAAAGCACTCCCACACACACTCACTGACTGAAAGCATTCCCGCACACTCACTGACTGAAAGCACTCCCACACACACTCACTGACTGAAAGCACACCCACACACTCACTGACTGAAAGCACTCCCACACACACTCACTGACTGAAAGCACTCCCACACACTCACTGACTGAAAGCACTCCCACACACACTCACTGACTGAAAGCACTCCCACACACACTCACTGACTGAAAGCACTCCCACACACTCACTGACTGAAAGCACTCCCACACACTCACCGACTGAAAGCACTCCCACACACACTCACCAAGTGAAAGCACTCCCGCACACTCACTGACTGAAAGCACTCCCAAACACACTCACCGACTGAAAGCACTCCCGCACACTCACTGACTGAAAGCACTCCCGCACACTCACTGACTGAAAGCATTCCCGCACACTCACTGACTGAAAGCATTCCCACAAACACTCACCGACGGAACACACTCCCACACATTCACTGACTGAAAGCACTCCCACACACACTCACCGACGGAACACACTCCCACACACTCACCGACTGAAAGCACTACTGCACACTCACCGACTGAAAGCACTCCCACACACACTCACCGACTGAAAGCACTCCCGCACACTCACTGACTGAAAGCACTCCCACACACTCACTGACTGAAAGCACTCCCACACACTCACTGACTGAAAGCACTCCCACACACACTCACCGACGGAACACACTCCCACACACTCACCGACTGAAAGCACTCCCACACACTCACTGACTGAAAGCACTCCCACACACACTCACCGACGGAACACACTCCCACACACTCACCGACTGAAAGCACTCCCACACACACTCACCGACTGAAAGCACTCCCACACACTCACCGACTGAAAGCACTCCCGCACACTCACTGACTGAAAGCACTCCCACAAACACTCAGCGACGGAACACACTCCCACACATTCACTGACTGAAAGCACTCCCACACACACTCACCGACGGAACACACTCCCACACACTCACCGACTGAAAGCACTACTGCACACTCACCGACTGAAAGCATTCCCACACACACTCACCGACTGAAAGAACTCCCACACACTCACCGACTGAAAGCACTCCCGCAAACTCACTGACTGAAAGCATTCCCGCACACTCACTGACTGAAAGCACTCCCACACACTCACTGACTGAAAGCACTCCCACACACTCACTGACTGAAAGCACTCCAACACACACTCACCGACTGAAAGCAATCCCGCACACTCACTGACTGAAAGCACTCCCACACACACTCACCGACTGAAAGCACTCCCGCACACTCACTGACTGAAAGCACTCCCACACACTCACTGACTGAAAGCACTCCAACACACTCACTGACTGAAAGCACTCCCACACACACTCACCGACGGAACACACTCCCACACACTCACCGACTGAAAGCACTCCCACACACACTCACCAAGTGAAAGCACTCCCGCACACTCACTGACTGAAAGCACTCCCAAACACACTCACCGACTGAAAGCACTCCCGCACACTCACTGACTGAAAGCACTCCCACACACACTCACCGACGGAACACACTCCCACACACTCACCGACTGAAAGCACTACTGCACACTCACCGACTGAAAGCACTCCCACACACACTCACCGACTGAAAGCACTCCCGCACACTCACTGACTGAAAGCACTCCCACACATTCACTGACTGAAAGCACTCCCACACACACTGACTGAAAGCACTCCCACACACTCACCGACGGAACACACTCCCACACACTCACCGACTGAAAGCACTCCCACACACTCACTGACTGAAAGCACTCCCACACACACTCACCGACGGAACACACTCCCACACACTCACCGACTGAAAGCACTCCCACACACACTCACCGACTGAAAGCACTCCCACACACTCACCGACTGAAAGCACTCCCGCACACTCACTGACTGAAAGCACTCCCACAAACACTCAGCGACGGAACACACTCCCACACATTCACTGACTGAAAGCACTCCCACACACACTCACCGACGGAACACACTCCCACACACTCACCGACTGAAAGCACTACTGCACACTCACCGACTGAAAGCATTCCCACACACACTCACCGACTGAAAGAACTCCCACACACTCACCGACTGAAAGCACTCCCGCAAACTCACTGACTGAAAGCATTCCCGCACACTCACTGACTGAAAGCACTCCCACACACTCACTGACTGAAAGCACTCCCACACACACTCACTGACTGAACACACTCCCACACACTGACCGACTGAAAGCACTACTGCACACTCACCGACTGAAAGCATTCCCACACACTCACCAACTGGAAGCATTCCCGCACACTCACTGACTGAAAGCACTTCCACACACACTCACCGACTGAAAGCACTCCCACAAACACTCACCGACGGAACACACTCCCACACACTCACCGACTGAAAGCACTCCCACGCACACCCACCGACTAAAAGCATTCCCACACACACTCACCGAATGAAAGCACTCGCGCACACTCACCGACTGAAAGCATTCCCACACACACTCACTGACTGAAAGCACTCCTGCACCTCACTGACTGAAAGCACTCCCACACACACTCACCGACTGAAAGCACTCTCACACACACTCACCGACTGAAAGCACTCCTGCACACTCACCAACTGAAAGCACTCCCACACACACTCACCGACTGAAAGAACTCCCACACACTCACCGACTGAAAGCACTCACACACACACTCACTGTCTGAAAGCACTCCCACACACTCACTGACTGAAAGCACTCCCACACACACTCACCGACTGAAAGCACTCTCACACACACTCACCGACTGAAAGCACTCCTGCACACTCACCAACTGAAAGCACTCCCACACACACTCACCGACTGAAAGAACTCCCACACACTCACCGACTGAAAGCACTCCCACACACACTCACTGTCTGAAAGCACTCCCACACACTCACTGACTGAAAGCACTCCCACACACACTCACCGACTGAAAGCACTCCCACACACACTCACCGACTGAAAGAACTCCCACACACTCACCGACTGAAAGCACTCCCACACACTCACAGACTGAAAGCACTCCCACACACACTCACTGACTGAAAGCGTTCCCACACACTCACTGACTGAAAGCACCCCCGCACGCTCACTGACTGAAAGCACTCCCGCACGCTCACTGACTGACAGCACTCCCACACACACTCACTGACTGACAGCACTCCCACACACACTCACTGACTGACAGCACTCCCACACACACTCACCGACTGAAAGCACTCCCACAAACTCACCGACTGAATGCACTCCCACACACTCACTGACTGAAAGCACTCCCACACACACTCACTGACTGAAAGCGTTCCCACACACTCACTGACTGAAAGCACTCCCGCACGCTCACTGACTGAAAGCACTCCCACACACACTCACTGAGTGAAAGCACTCCCACACACGCTCACTGACTGAAAGAACTCCCAAACACACTCACCGACTGAAAGCACTCCCACAAACTCACCGACTGAATGCACTCCCACACACTCACTGACTGAAAGCACTCCCACACACACTCACTGACTGAAAGCGTTCCCACACACTCACTGACTGAAAGCACTCCCGCACGCTCACTGACTGAAAGCACTCCCACACACACTCACTGACTGAAAGCACTCCCACACACGCTCACTGACTGAAAGCACTCCCACACACACTCAACGACTGAAAGCACTCCCACACACTCACCGACAGAAAGCGTTCCCACACACACTCACTGACTGAAAGCACTCCCACACACACTCACTGACTGAAAGCACTCCCACACACTCACGGACTGAAAGCATTCCCGCACACTCACTGACTGAAAGCACTCCCACACACTCACTGACTGAAAGCACTCCCACACACTCACTGACTGAAAGCACCCCCACACACACTCACCCACTGAAAGCACTCCCACACACTCACCGACTGAAAGCATTCCCACACACAGTCACTGACTGAAAGCACTCCCACACACACTCACTGACTGAAAGCAGTCCCACACACACTCACTGCCTGAAAGCACTCGCACACACTCACTGACTGAAAGCACTTCCGCACACTCACTGACTGAACACACTCCCACACACTCACTGTCTGAAAGCACTCCCACACACTCACTGACTGAAAGCCCTCCCACACACACTCACCGACTGAAAGCACTCCCACACACACTCACCGAATGAAAACACTCCTATTCACTCACTCATTGAAAGCACTCCCGCACACTCACTGACTGAACACACTCCCGCACACTCACTGACTGAAAGCACTCCAACACACACTCACCGACTGAAAGCACTCCAACACACACTCACCGACGGAAAACACTCCCACACACTCACCAACTGGAAGCATTCCCGCATACTCACTGACTGAAAGCACTTCCACACACACTCACCGACTGAAAGCACTCCCGCACACTCACCGACTGAAAGCATTCCCACACACACTCACTGACTGAAAGCACTCCTGCACCTCACTGACTGAAAGCACTCCCACACACACTCACCGACTGAAAGCACTCTCACACACACTCACCGACTGAAAGCACTCCTGCACACTCACCAACTGAAAGCACTCCCACACACACTCACCGACTGAAAGAACTCCCACACACTCACCGACTGAAAGCACTCCCACACACACTCACTGTCTGAAAGCACTCCCACACACTCACTGACTGAAAGCACTCCCACACACACTCACCGACTGAAAGCACTCTCACACACACTCACCGACTGAAAGCACTCCTGCACACTCACCAACTGAAAGCACTCCCACACACACTCACCGACTGAAAGAACTCCCACACACTCACCGACTGAAAGCACTCCCACACACACTCACTGTCTGAAAGCACTCCCACACACTCACTGACTGAAAGCACTCCCACACACACTCACCGACTGAAAGCACTCCCACACACACTCACCGACTGAAAGAACTCCCACACACTCACCGACTGAAAGCACTCCCACACACTCACAGACTGAAAGCACTCCCACACACACTCACTGACTGAAAGCGTTCCCACACACTCACTGACTGAAAGCACCCCCGCACGCTCACTGACTGAAAGCACTCCCGCACGCTCACTGACTGAAAGCACTCCCACACACACTCACTGACTGAAAGCACTCCCACACACACTCACTGACTGACAGCACTCCCACACACACTCACTGACTGACAGCACTCCCACACACACTCACTGACTGACAGCACTCCCACACACACTCACCGACTGAAAGCACTCCCACAAACTCACCGACTGAATGCACTCCCACACACTCACTGACTGAAAGCACTCCCACACACACTCACTGACTGAAAGCGTTCCCACACACTCACTGACTGAAAGCACTCCCGCACGCTCACTGACTGAAAGCACTCCCACACACACTCACTGACTGAAAGCACTCCCACACACGCTCACAGACTGAAAGAACTCCCACACACACTCACCGACTGAAAGCACTCCCACAAACTCACCGACTGAATGCACTCCCACACACTCACTGACTGAAAGCACTCCCACACACACTCACTGACTGAAAGCGTTCCCACACACTCACTGACTGAAAGCACTCCCGCACGCTCACTGACTGAAAGCACTCCCACACACACTCACTGACTGAAAGCACTCCCACACACGCTCACTGACTGAAAGCACTCCCACACACACTCAACGACTGAAAGCACTCCCACACACTCACCGACAGAAAGCGTTCCCACACACACTCACTGACTGAAAGCACTCCCACACACACTGACTGACTGAAAGCACTCCCACACACTCACGGACTGAAAGCATTCCCGCACACTCACTGACTGAAAGCACTCCCACACACTCACTGACTGAAAGCACTCCCACACACTCACTGACTGAAAGCACCCCCACACACACTCACCCACTGAAAGCACTCCCACACACTCACCGACTGAAAGCATTCCCACACACAGTCACTGACTGAAAGCACTCCCACACACACTCACTGACTGAAAGCAGTCCCACACACACTCACTGCCTGAAAGCACTCGCACACACTCACTGACTGAAAGCACTTCCGCACACTCACTGACTGAACACACTCCCACACACTCACTGTCTGAAAGCACTCCCACACACTCACTGACTGAAAGCCCTCCCACACACACTCACCGACTGAAAGCACTCCCACACACACTCACCGAATGAAAACACTCCTATTCACTCACTCATTGAAAGCACTCCCGCACACTCACTGACTGAACACACTCCCGCACACTCAGTGACTGAACACACTCCCGCACACTCACCGACTGAAAGCACTCCCGCACACTCACCGACTGAACACAGTCCCGCACACTCACCGACTGAACACACTCGCGCACACTCACTGACTGAAAGCACTCCCGCATACTCACCGACTGAACACACTCCCGCACACTCACTGACTGAACACACTCCCGCACACTCACTGACTGAACACACTCCCGCACACTCACTGACTGAAAGCACTCCCACACACACTCACTGACTGAAAGCATTCCCGCACACTCACTGACTGAAAGCACTCCCACACACACTCACTGACTGAAAGCACACCCACACACTCACTGACTGAAAGCACTCCCACACACACTCACTGACTGAAAGCACTCCCACTCACTCACTGACTGAAAGCACTCCCGCACACTCACTGACTGAAAGCACTCCCACACACACTCACTGACTGAAAATACTCCCGCACACACTCACCGACTGAAAGCACTCCCACACACACTCACTGACTGAAAGCACTCCCACACACTCACTGACTGAAAGCACTCCCACACACACTCACTGACTGAAAGCACTCCCACACACACTCACTGACTGAAAGCACTCCCACACACTCACTGACTGAAAGCACTCCCACACACTATCACCGACTGAAAGCACTCCCGCACACTCACTGACTGAAAGCATTCCCACACACACTCACCGACTGAAAGCACTCCCACACACACTCATCGATTGAAAGCAGTCCCAGACACACTCACTGACTGAATGCATTCCCACACACTCACTGACTGAAAGCACTCCCACACACACTCACTGACTGAAAGCACTCCCACACACTCACTGACTGAAAGCACTCCCACACACTATCACCGACTGAAAGCACTCCCGCACACTCACTGACTGAAAGCACTCCCGCACACTCACTGACTGAATGCCCTCCCGCACACTCACTGACTGAAAGCATTCCCACACACACTCACCGACTGAAAACACTCCCACTCAATCACTCACTGAAAGCACTCCCGCACACTCACTGACTGAACACACTCCCGCACACTCAGTGACTGAACACACTCCCGCACACTCAGTGACTGAACACACTCCCGCACACTCACCGACTGAACACACTCCCGCACACTCAGTGACTGAACACACTCCCGCACACTCAGTGACTGAACACACTCCCGCACACTCAGTGACTGAACACACTCCCGCACACTCACCGACTGAACACACTCGCGCACACTCACTGACTGAAAGCACTCCCGCATACTCACCGACTGAACACCCTCCCGCACACTCACTGACTGAGCACACTCCCGCACACTCACTGACTGAACACACTCCTGCACACTCACCGACTGAAAGCACTTCACACACTCACCGACTTAAAGCACTCCCACACACACTCACCGACTGAAAGCACTCCCACACACACTCACCGACTGAAAGAACTCCCACACACACTCATCGACTGAAAGCACTCCCACACACTCACTGACTGAAAGCACTCCCACACACACTCACTGACTGAAAGCACTCCCACACACTCACTGACTGAAAGCACTCCCACACTCACCAACTGAAAGCACTCCCGCACACTCACCAACTGAAAGCACTCCCACACACACTCACCGACTGAAAGCACTCCCACACACACTCACCGACTGAAAGCACTCCCACACACACTCAGCGACTGAAAGCGTTCCCACACACTCACTGACTGAAAGCACTCCCGCACGCTCACTGACTGAAAGCACTCCCGCACGCTCACTGACTGAAAGCACTCCCACACACACTCACTGACTGAAAGCACTCCCACACACACTCACTGACTGACAGCACTCCCACACACACTCACTGACTGACAGCACTCCCACACACACTCACTGACTGACAGCACTCCCACACACACTCACTGACTGACAGCACTCCCACACACACTCACTGACTGACAGCACTCCCACACACACTCACCGACTGAAAGCACTCCCACAAACTCACCGACTGAAAGCACTCCCACAAACTCACCGACTGAAAGCACTCCCACACACTCACTGACTGAAAGCACTCCCACACACACTCACCGACTGAAAGCACTCCCGCACGCTCACTGACTGAAAGCACTCCCACACACACTCACTGACTGAAAGCACTCCCACACACGCTCACTGACTGAAAGCACTCCCACACACACTCACCGACTGAAAGCACTCCCACACGCTCACTGACAGAAAGCGTTCCCACACACACTCACGGACTGAAAGCACTCCCACACACACTCACTGACTGAAAGCACTCCCACACACTCACGGACTGAAAGCATTCCCGCACACTCACTGACTGAAAGCACTCCCACACACTCACTGACTGAAAGCACTCCCACACACTCACTGACTGAAAGCACTCCCACACACTCACTGACTGAATGCACACCCACACACACTCACCGACTGAAAGCATTCCCACACATAGTCACCGACTGAAAGCACTCCCACACACACTCACTGACTGAAAGCAGTCCCACACACACTCACTGCCTGAAAGCACTCGCACACACTCACTGACTGAAAGCACTCCCACACACTCACTGACTGAAAGCACTCCCACACACACTCACCGACTGAAAGCACTCCCACACACACTCACCGACTGAAAGCACTCCCACACACACTCACCGACTGAAAACACTCCTACTCACTCACTCATTGAAAGCACTCCCGCACACTCACTGACTGAACACACTCCCGCACACTCACTGACTGAAAGCACTCCCACACACTCACTGACTGAAAGCACTCCCACACACTCACTGACTGAAAGCACTCCAACACACACTCACCGACTGAAAGCACTCCAACACACACTCACCGACGGAAAACACTCCCACACACTCACCAACTGGAAGCATTCCCGCACACTCACTGACTGAAAGCACTTCCACACACACTCACCGACTGAAAGCACTCCCGCACACTCACCGACTGAAAGCACTCCCACAAACACTCACCGACGGAACACACTCCCACACACTCACCGACTGAAAGCACTCCCACGCACACCCACCGACTAAAAGCATTCCCACACACACTCACCGAATGAAAGCACTCCCGCACACTCACCGACTGAAAGCATTCCCACACACTCACTGACTGAAAGCACTCCAACACACACTCACCGACTGAAAGCACTCCAACACACACTCACCGACTGAAAGCACTCCCACACACTCACCAACTGGAAGCATTCCCGCACACTCACTGACTGAAAGCACTTCCACACACACTCACCGACTGAAAGCACTCCCGCACACTCACTGACTGAAAGCATTCCCACACACACTCACTGACTGAAAGCACTCCTGCACCTCACTGACTGAAAGCACTCCCACACACACTCACCGACTGAAAGCACTCTCACACACACTCACCGACTGAAAGCACTCCTACACACTCACCAACTGAAAGCACTCCCACACACACTCACCGACTGAAAGAACTCCCACACACTCACCGACTGAAAGCACTCCCACACACACTCACTGTCTGAAAGCACTCCCACACACTCACTGACTGAAAGCACTCCCACACACACTCACCGACTGAAAGCACTCTCACACACACTCACCGACTGAAAGCACTCCTGCACACTCACCAACTGAAAGCACTCCCACACACACTCACCGACTGAAAGAACTCCCACACACTCACCGACTGAAAGCACTCCCACACACACTCACTGTCTGAAAGCACTCCCACACACTCACTGACTGAAAGCACTCCCACACACACGCACCGACTGAAAGCACTCCCACACACACTCACCGACTGAAAGAACTCCCACACACTCACCGACTGAAAGCACTCCCACACACTCACAGACTGAAAGCACTCCCACACACACTCACTGACTGAAAGCGTTCCCACACACTCACTGACTGAAAGCACCCCCGCACGCTCACTGACTGAAAGCACTCCCGCACGCTCACTGACTGAAAGCACTCCAACACACACTCACTGACTGAAAGCACTCCCACACACACTCACTGACTGACAGCACTCCCACACACACTCACTGACTGACAGCACTCCCACACACACTCACCGACTGAACGCACTCCCACAAACTCACCGACTGAATGCACTCCCACACACTCACCGACTGAAAGCACTCCCACACACACTCACTGACTGAAAGCGTTCCCACACACTCACTGACTGAAAGCACTCCCGCACGCTCACTGACTGAAAGCACTCCCACACACACTCACTGACTGAAAGCACTCCCACACACGCTCACTGACTGAAAGAACTCCCACACACACTCACCGACTGAAAGCACTCCCACAAACTCACCGACTGAATGCACTCCCACACACTCACTGACTGAAAGCACTCCCACACACACTCACTGACTGAAAGCGTTCCCACACACTCACTGACTGAAAGCACTCCCGCACGCTCACTGACTGAAAGCACTCCCACACACACTCACTGACTGAAAGCACTCCCACACACGCTCACTGACTGAAAGCACTCCCACACACACTCAACGACTGAAAGCACTCCCACACACTCACCGACAGAAAGCGTTCCCACACACACTCACTGACTGAAAGCACTCCCACACACAATCACTGACTGAAAGCACTCCCACACACTCACGGACTGAAAGCATTCCCGCACACTCACTGACTGAAAGCACTCCCACACACTCACTGACTGAAAGCACTCCCACACACTCACTGACTGAAAGCACCCCCACACACACTCACCCACTGAAAGCACTCCCACACACTCACCGACTGAAAGCATTCCCACACACAGTCACTGACTGAAAGCACTCCCACACACACTCACTGACTGAAAGCAGTCCCACACACACTCACTGCCTGAAAGCACTCGCACACACTCACTGACTGAAAGCACTTCCGCACACTCACTGACTGAACACACTCCCACACACTCACTGTCTGAAAGCACTCCCACACACTCACTGACTGAAAGCCCTCCCACACACACTCACCGACTGAAAACACTCCTATTCACTCACTCATTGAAAGCACTCCCGCACACTCACTGACTGAACACACTCCCGCACACTCAGTGACTGAACACACTCCCGCACACTCACCGACTGAAAGCACTCCCGCACACTCACCGACTGAACACAGTCCCGCACACTCACTGACTGAACACACTCGCGCACACTCACTGACTGAAAGCACTCCCGCATACTCACCGACTGAACACACTCCCGCACACTCACTGACTGAACACACTCCCGCACACTCACTGACTGAACACACTCCCGCACACTCACTGACTGAAAGCACTCCCACACACACTCACTGACTGAAAGCACTCCCACACACACTCACTGACTGAAAGCACTCCCACACACTCACTGACTGAAAGCACTCCCACACACACTCACCGATTGAAAGCAGTCCCAGACACACTCACTGACTGAATGCATTCCCACACACTCACTGACTGAAAGCACTCCCGCACGCTCACTGACTGAAAGCACTCCCACACACACTCACTGACTGAAAGCACTCCCACACACGCTCACTGACTGAAAGAACTCCCACACACACTCACCGACTGAAAGCACACCCACACACTCACTGACTGAAAGCACTCCCACACACACTCACTGACTGAAAGCACTCCCACTCACTCACTGACTGAAAGCACTCCCGCACACTCACTGACTGAAAGCACTCCCACACACACTCACTGACTGAAAATACTCCAGCACACACTCACCGACTGAAAGCACTCCCACACACACTCACCGACTGAAAGCACTCCCACACACTCACTGACTGAAAGCACTCCCACACACACTCACCGATTGAAAGCAGTCCCAGACACACTCACTGAATGAATGCATTCCCACACACTCACTGACTGAAAGCACTCCCACACACACTCACTGACTGAAAGCACTCCCACACACTCACTGACTGAAAGCACTCCCACACTCACCAACTGAAAGCACTCCCGCACACTCACCAACTGAAAGCACTCCCACACACACTCACCGACTGAAAGCACTCCCACACACACTCACCGACTGAAAGCACTCCCACACACGCTCAGCGACTGAAAGCGTTCCCACACACTCACTGACTGAAAGCACTCCCGCAGACTCACTGACTGAAAGCACTCCCGCACGCTCACTGACTGAAAGCACTCCCACACACACTCACTGACTGAAAGCACTCCCACACACACTCACTGACTGACAGCACTCCCACACACACTCACTGACTGACAGCACTCCCACACACACTCACTGACTGACAGCACTCCCACACACACTCACTGACTGACAGCACTCCCACACACACTCACTGACTGACAGCACTCCCACACACACTCACTGACTGACAGCACTCCCACACACACTCACCGACTGAAAGCACTCCCACAAACTCACCGACTGAAAGCACTCCCACAAACTCACCGACTGAAAGCACTCCCACACACTCACTGACTGAAAGCACTCCCACACACACTCACCGACTGAAAGCACTCCCACACACGCTCACTGACTGAAAGCACTCCCACACACACTCACTGACTGAAAGCACTCCCACACACGCTCACTGACTGAAAGCACTCCCACACACACTCACCGACTGAAAGCACTCCCACACACTCACTGACAGAAAGCGTTCCCACACACACTCACGGACTGAAAGCACTCCCACACACACTCACTGACTGAAAGCACTCCCACACACTCACGGACTGAAAGCATTCCCGCACACTCACTGACTGAAAGCACTCCCACACACTCACTGACTGAAAGCACTCCCACACACTCACTGACTGAAAGCACTCCCACACACTCACTGACTGAATGCACACCCACACACACTCACCGACTGAAAGCATTCCCACACATAGTCACCGACTGAAAGCACTCCCACACACACTCACTGACTGAAAGCCGTCCCACACACACTCACTGCCTGAAAGCACTCGCACACACTCACTGACTGAAAGCACTCCCACACACTCACTGACTGAAAGCACTCCCACACACACTCACCGACTGAAAGCACTCCCACACACACTCACCGACTGAAAGCACTCCCACACACACTCACCGACTGAAAACACTCCTACTCACTCACTCATTGAAAGCACTCCCGCACACTCACTGACTGAACACACTCCGGCACACTCACTGACTGAAAGCACTCCCACACACTCACTGACTGAAAGCACTCCCACACACTCACTGACTGAAAGCACTCCAACACACACTCACTGACTGAAAGCACTTCCACACACACTCACCGACTGAAAGCACTCCCACACACTCAGCGAGTGGAAGCATTCCCGCACACTCACTGACTGAAAGCACTTCCACACACACTCACCGACTGAAAGCACTCCCGCACACTCACCGACTGAAAGCACTCCCACAAACACTCACCGACTGAAAGCACTCCCACACACTCACTGACTGAAAGCACTCCCGCACACTCACTGACTGAAAGCACTCCCACACACACTCACCGACTGAAAGCAGTCCCGCACACTCACCGACTGAAAGCACTCCAGCACATTCACCGACTGAAAGCACTCCCACACACTCACCGACTGAAAGCACTCCCACACACTCACCGACTGAAAGCACTCCCACACACACTCACCGACTGAAAGCACTCCAGCACATTCACCGACTGAAAGCACTCCCACACACTCACTGACTGAAAGCACTCTCACACACACTCACCGACTGAAAGCACTCCCGCACATTTACCGACTGAAAGCACTCTCACACACACTCACCGACTGAAAGCACTCCCACACACACTCACTGACTGAAAGCACTCCCGCACATTTACCGACTGAAAGCACTCTCACACACACTCACCGACTGAAAGCACTCCCACACACACTCACTGACTGAAAGCACTCCCACACACACTCACCGACTGAAAGCACTCCCGCACACACTCACCGACTGAAAGCACTCCCGCACACTCACCGACTGAAAGCATTCCCGCACACTCACTGACTGAAAGCACTCCCACACACTCACTGACTGAAAGCACTCCCACACACTCACTGACTGAAAGCACTCCCACACACTCACTGACTGAAAGCACTCCCACACACACTCACTGACTGAAAGCACTCCCACACACACTCACCGACTGAAAGCACTCCCGCACACTCACCGACTGAAAGCATTCCCGCACACTCACTGAATGAAAGCACTCCCACACACTCACCGACTGAAAGCACTCCCACAAACACTCACCGACGGAACACACTCCCACACACTCACTGACTGAAAGCACTCCCACACACTCACCGACTGAAAGCACTCCCACAAACACTCACCGACGGAACACACTCCCACACACTCACTGACTGAAAGCACTCCCACACACACTCACCGACGGAACACACTCCCACACACTCACCGACTAAAAGCATTCCCACACACACTCACCGACTGAAAGCATTCCCACACACTCACCAACTGAAAGCACTCCCGCACCCTCACCGACTGAAAGCACTCCAACACACACTCACCGACTGAAAGCACTCCCACACACTCACCAACTGAAAGCACTCCCACACACTCACCAACTGAAAGCACTCCCACACACTCACCAACTGAAAGCACTCCCACACACTCACTGACTGAAAGCACTCCCACACACACTCACCGACTGAAAGCACTCCAACACACACTCACCGACGGAACACACTCCCACACACTCACCAACTGGAAGCATTCCCGCACACTCACCGACTGAAAGCACTTCCAAACACACTCACCGACTGAAAGCACACCCGCACACTCACTGACTGAAAGCACTCCCACAAACACTCACTGACTGAAAGCGTTCCCACACACTCACTGACTGAAAGCACCCCCGCACGCTCACTGACTGAAAGCACTCCCGCACGCTCACTGACTGAAAGCACTCCCACACACACTCACTGACTGAAAGCGCTCCCACACACACTCACTGACTGACAGCAATCCCACACACACTCACTGACTGACAGCACTCCCACACACACTCACCGACTGAAAGCACTCCCACAAACTCACCGACTGAATGCACTCCCACACACTCACTGACTGAAAGCACTCCCACACACACTCACTGACTGAAAGCGTTCCCACACACTCACTGACTGAAAGCACTCCCGCACGCTCACTGACTGAAAGCACTCCCACACACACTCACTGACTGAAAGCACTCCCACACACGCTCACTGACTGAAAGAACTCCCACACACACTCACCGACTGAAAGCACTCCCACAAACTCACCGACTGAATGCACTCCCACACACTCACTGACTGAAAGCACTCCCACACACACTCACTGACTGAAAGCGTTCCCACACACTCACTGACTGAAAGCACTCCCGCACGCTAACTGACTGAAAGCACTCCCACACACACTCACTGACTGAAAGCACTCCCACACACGCTCACTGACTGAAAGCACTCCCACACACACTCAACGACTGAAAGCACTCCCACACACACTCACCGACTGAAAGCACTCCCACACACTCACCGACAGAAAGCGTTCCCACACACACTCACTGACTGAAAGCACTCCCACACACACTCACTGACTGAAAGCACTCCCACACACTCACGGACTGAAAGCATTCCCGCACACTCACTGACTGAAAGCACTCCCGCACACTCACTGACTGAAAGCACTCCCACACACTCACTGACTGAAAGCACCCCCACACACTCACTGACTGAAAGCACCCCCACACACACTCACCCACTGAAAGCACTCCCACACACTCACCGACTGAAAGCATTCCCACACACAGTCACTGACTGAAAGCATTCCCGCACACTCACTGACTGAAAGCAGTCCCACACACACTCACTGACTGAAAGCGTTCCCACACACACTCACCGACTGAAAGCATTCCCACACACACTCACCGACTGAAAGCACTCCTGCACGCTCACTGACTGAAAGCACTCCCACACACTCACTGACTGAAAGCACTCCCACACACTCACTGACTGAAAGTACACCCACACACACTCACTGACTGAAAGCACTCCCACACACTCACCGACTGAAAGCAGTCCCGCACACTCATCGACTGAAAGCACTCCCACACACACTCACCAACTGAAAGCACTCCCACACACACTCACCAACTGAAAGCACTCCCACACACTCACTGACTGAAAGCACTCCCACACACACTCACCGACTGAAAACAATCCCACGCACATTCACCGACTGAAAGCATTCCCACACACTCACCAACTGAAAGCACTCCCGCACCCTCACCGACTGAAAGCACTCCAACACACAATCACCGACTGAAAGCACTCCCACACACTCACCAACTGAAAGCACTCCCACACACTCACCGACTGAAAGCACTCCCACACACTCACCAACTGAAAGCACTCCCACACACTCACTGACTGAAAGCACTCCCACACACACTCACCGACTGAAAGCACTCCAACACACACTCACCGACGGAACACACTCCCACACACTCACCAACTGGAAGCATTCCCGCACACTCACTGACTGAAAGCACTTCCAAACACACTCACCGACTGAAAGCACACCCGCACACTCACTGACTGAAAGCACTCCCACAAACACTCACCGACTGAAAGCACTCCCACACACTCACTGACTGAAAGCACTCCCGCACACTCACTGACTGAAAGCACTCACACACACACTCACCGACTGAAAGCACTCCCACACACTCACTGACTGAAAGCACTCCCACACACACTCACCGACTGAAAGCAGTCCGCACACTCACCGACTGAAAGCACTCCAGCACATTCACCGACTGAAAGCACTCCCACACACTCACTGACTGAAAGCACTCCCACACACACTCACTGACTGAAAGCACTCCCACACACACTCACTGACTGAAAGCACTCCCACACACACTCACTGACTGAAAGCTCTCCCGCACATTCACCGACTGAAAGCACTCCCGCACACTCACTGACTGAAAGCACTCCCGCACACACTCACCAACTGAAAGCACTCCCACACACTCACTGACTGAAAGCACTCCCACACACTCACTGACTGAAAGCACTCACACACACACTCACCGACTGAAAGCAGTCCCGCACACTCACCGACTGAAAGCACTCCCACACACTCACCGACTGAAAGCACTCCCACACACTCACTGACTGAAAGCACTCCCACACACTCACTGACTGAAAGCACTCACAAACACTCACTGACTGAAAGCACTCCCGCACACTCACTGACTGAAAGCACTCACAAACACTCACTGACTGAAAGCACTCCCACACACTCACCGACTGAAAGCACTCCCACAAACACTCACCGACGGAACACACTCCCACACACTCACTGACTGAAAGCACTCCCACACACACTCACCGACGGAACACACTCCCACACACTCACCGACTAAAAGCATTCCCACACACACTCACTGACTGAAAGCACTCCCACACACTCACTGACTGAAAGCACTCCCACACACTCACTGACTGAAAGCACTCCCACACATACTCACCGAAGGAAAGCACTCCCACACACTCACCGACTGAAAGCACTCACACACACACTCACTGACTGAAAGCGTTCCCACACACAGTCACCGACTGAAAGCATTCCCACACACACTCACCGACTGAAAGCACTCCCGCACACAATCACCGACTGAAAGCACTCCCGCACACTCACCGACTGAAAGCATTCCCGCACACTCACTGACTGAAAGCACTCCCACACACTCACTGACTGAAAGCACTCCCACACACTCACTGACTGAAAGCACTCCCACACACACTCACTGACTGAAAGCACTCCCACACACACTCACCGACTGAAAGCACCCCCGCACACTCACCGACTGAAAGCATTCCCGCACACTCACTGAATGAAAGCACTCCCACACACTCACCGACTGAAAGCACTCCCACAAACACTCACCGACGGAACACACTCCCACACACTCACTGACTGAAAGCACTCCCACACACTCACCGACTGAAAGCACTCCCACAAACACTCACCGACGGAACACACTCCCACACACTCACTGACTGAAAGCACTCCCACACACACTCACCGACGGAACACACTCCCACACACTCACCGACTAAAAGCATTCCCACACACACTCACCGACTGAAAGCATTCCCACACACTCACCAACTGAAAGCACTCCCGCACCCTCACCGACTGAAAGCACTCCAACACACACTCACCGACTGAAAGCACTCCCACACACTCACCAACTGAAAGCACTCCCACACACTCACCAACTGAAAGCACTCCCACAAACTCACCAACTGAAAGCACTCCCACACACTCACTGACTGAAAGCACTCCCACACACACTCACCGACTGAAAGCACTCCAACACACACTCACCGACGGAACACACTCCCACACACTCACCAACTGGAAGCATTCCCGCACACTCACCGACTGAAAGCACTTCCAAACACACTCACCGACTGAAAGCACACCCGCACACTCACTGACTGAAAGCACTCCCACAAACACTCACCGACTGAAAGCACTCCCACACACTCACTGACTGAAAGCACTCCCACACACACTCACTGACTGAAAGCACTCCCACACACACTCACTGACTGAAAGCACTCCCACACACACTCACTGACTGAAAGCACTCCCGCACATTCACCGACTGAAAGCACTCCCACACAATCACTGACTGAAAGCACTCCCACACACTCACTGACTGAAAGCACTCCCACACACACTCACTGACTGAAAGCACTCCCACACACACTCACCGACTGAAAGCACTCCCACACACACTCACCGACTGAAAGCACTCCCACACACTCACCGACTGAAAGCACTCCCACAAACACTCACCGACGGAACACACTCCCACACACTCACTGACTGAAAGCACTCCCACACACACTCACTGACGGAACACACTCCCACACACTCACCGACTAAAAGCATTCCCACACACACTCACCGACTGAAAGCATTCCCGCACACTCACCGACTGAAAGCACTCCCACACACACACTCACTGACTGAAAGCGTTCCCACACACACTCACCGACTGAAAGCATTCCCACACACACTCACCGACTGAAAGCACTCCTGCACGCTCACTGACTGAAAGCACTCCCACACACTCACTGACTGAAAGCACTCCCACACACTCACTGACTGAAAGTACACCCACACACACTCAGTGACTGAAAGCACTCCCACACACTCACCGACTGAAAGCAGTCCCGCACACTCATCGACTGAAAGCACTCCCACACACACTCACCAACTGAAAGCACTCCCACACACACTCACCAACTGAAAGCACTCCCACACACTCACTGACTGAAAGCACTCCCACAAAAACTCACCGACTGAAAACAATCCCACGCACATTCACCGACTGAAAGCATTCCCACACACTCACCAACTGAAAGCACTCCCGCACCCTCACCGACTGAAAGCACTCCAACACACAATCACCGACTGAAAGCACTCCCACACACTCACCAACTGAAAGCACTCCCACACACTCACCGACTGAAAGCACTCCCACACACTCACCAACTGAAAGCACTCCCACACACTCACTGACTGAAAGCACTCCCACACACACTCACCGACTGAAAGCACTCCAACACACACTCACCGACGGAACACACTCCCACACACTCACCAACTGGAAGCATTCCCGCACACTCACTGACTGAAAGCACTTCCAAACACACTCACCGACTGAAAGCACACCCGCACACTCACTGACTGAAAGCACTCCCACAAACACTCACCGACTGAAAGCACTCCCACACACTCACTGACTGAAAGCACTCCCGCACACTCACTGACTGAAAGCACTCACACACACACTCACCGACTGAAAGCACTCCCACACACTCACTGACTGAAAGCACTCCCACACACACTCACCGACTGAAAGCAGTCCGCACACTCACCGACTGAAAGCACTCCAGCACATTCACCGACTGAAAGCACTCCCACACACTCACTGACTGAAAGCACTCCCACACACACTCACTGACTGAAAGCACTCCCACACACACTCACTGACTGAAAGCACTCCCACACACACTCACTGACTGAAAGCACTCCCGCACATTCACCGACTGAAAGCACTCCCACACACTCACTGACTGAAAGCACTCCCGCACACTCACTGACTGAAAGCACTCACACACACACTCACCGACTGAAAGCAGTCCCGCACACTCACCGACTGAAAGCACTCCCACACACTCACCGACTGAAAGCACTCCCACACACACTCACTGACTGAAAGCACTCCCACACACTCATCGACTGAAAGCACTCCCACACACTCACTGACTGAAAGCACTCCGACACACACTCACCGACTGAAAGCAGTCCCGCACACTCACCGACTGAAAGCACTCCCACACACTCACTGACTGAAAGCACTCCCGCACACTCACTGACTGAAAGCACTCACACACACACTCACCGACTGAAAGCAGTCCCGCACACTCACCGACTGAAAGCACTCCCACACACTCACCGACTGAAAGCACTCCCACACACACTCACTGACTGAAAGCACTCCCACACACTCATCGACTGAAAGCACTCCCACACACTCACTGACTGAAAGCACTCCGACACACACTCACCGACTGAAAGCAGTCCCGCACACTCACCGACTGAAAGCACTCCCACACACTCACTGACTGAAAGCACTCCCACACACTCACTGACTGAAAGCACTCCCGCACATTCACCGACTGAAAGCACTCCCACACACTCACTGACTGAAAGCACTCCCACACACACTCACTGACTGAAAGCACTCCCACACACTCACTGACTGAAAGCACTCCCACACACTCACTGACTGAAATCACTCCCACACACACTCACTGACTGAAAGCACTCCCACACATTCACCGACTGAAAGCACTCCAACACACACTCACCGACGGAACACACTCCCACACACTCACCAACTGGAAGCATTCCCGCACACTCACTGACTGAAAGCACTTCCAAACACACTCACCGACTGAAAGCACACCCGCACACTCACTGACTGAAAGCACTCCCACAAACACTCACCGACTGAAAGCACTCCCACACGCTCACTGACTGAAAGCACTCCCGCACACTCACTGACTGAAAGCACTCACACACACACTCACCGACTGAAAGCACTCCCACACACTCACTGACTGAAAGCACTCCCACACACACTCACCGACTGAAAGCAGTCCGCACACTCACCGACTGAAAGCACTCCAGCACATTCACCGACTGAAAGCACTCCCACACACTCACTGACTGAAAGCACTCCCACACACACTCACTGACTGAAAGCACTCCCACACACACTCACTGACTGAAAGCACTCACACACACACTCACCGACTGAAAGCAGTCCCGCACACTCACCGACTGAAAGCACTCCCACACACTCACCGACTGAAAGCACTCCCACACACTCACTGACTGAAAGCACTCCCGCACACTCACTGACTGAAAGCACTCACACACACACTCACCGACTGAAAGCAGTCCCGCACACTCACCGACTGAAAGCACTCCCACACACTCACCGACTGAAAGCACTCCCACACACACTCACTGACTGAAAGCACTCCCACACACTCATCGACTGAAAGCACTCCCACACACTCACTGACTGAAAGCACTCCGACACACACTCACCGACTGAAAGCAGTCCCGCACACTCACCGACTGAAAGCACTCCCACACACTCACTGACTGAAAGCACTCCCACACACTCACTGACTGAAAGCACTCCCGCACATTCACCGACTGAAAGCACTCCCACACACTCACTGACTGAAAGCACTCCCACACACACTCACTGACTGAAAGCACTCCCACACACTCACTGACTGAAAGCACTCCCACACACTCACTGACTGAAATCACTCCCACACACACTCACTGACTGAAAGCACTCCCACACATTCACCGACTGAAAGCACTCCCACACACTCACTGACTGAAAGCACTCCCGCACACTCACTGACGGAAAGCACTCACACACACTCACCGACTGAAAGCAGTCCCGCACACTCACCGACTGAAAGCACTCCCACACACTCACCGACTGAAAGCACTCCCACACACTCACCGACTGAAAGCACTCCCACACACTCACTGACTGAAAGCACTCCCACACACTCACTGACTGAAAGTACTCCCACACACTCACCGACTGAAAGCACTCCCACACACTCACTGACTGAAAGCACTCCCACACACTCACTGACTGAAAGCACTCCCACACACTCACTGACTGAAAGTACTCCCACACACACTCACCGACTGAAAGCACTCCCACACACTCACCGACTGAAAGCAGTCCCACACACTCATCGACTGAAAGCACTCCTGCACACTCACTGACGGAAAGCACTCCCACACACTCACTGACTGAAAGCACTCCCACACACTCACTGACTGAAAGTACTCCCACACACACTCACCGACTGAAAGCACTCCCACACACTCACCGACTGAAAGCAGTCCCACACACTCATCGACTGAAAGCACTCCTGCACACTCACTGACTGAAAGCACTCCCACACACTCACTGACTGAAAGCACTCCGACACACACTCACCGACTGAAAGCAGTCCCGCACACTCACCGACTGAAAGCACTCCCGCACATTCACTGACTGAAAGCACTCCCACACACACTCACCAACTGAAAGCACTCCCACACACACTCACCAACTGAAAGCACTCCCACACACTCACTGACCGAAAGCACTCCCACACACTCACTGACTGAAAGCACTCCCGCACACTCACTGACTGAAAGCATTCACACACACACTCACCGACTGAAAGCAGTCCCGCACACTCACCGACTGAAAGCACTCCCACACACTCACCGACTGAAAGCACTCCCACACACTCACCGACTGAAAGCACTCCCACACACTCACTGACTGAAAGCACTCCCACACACACTCACCGACTGAAAGCACTCCCACACACTCACCGACTGAAAGCACTCCCACAAACACTCACCGACGGAACACACTCCCACACACTCACTGACTGAAAGCACTCCCACACACACTCACCGACGGAACACACTCCCACACACTCACCGACTAAAAGCATTCCCACACACACTCACCGACTGAAAGCACTCCCACACACACTCACTGACTGAAAGCGTTCCCACAAACAGTCACCGACTGAAAGCGTTCCCACACACAGTCACCGACTGAAAGCATTCCCACACACAGTCACCGACTGAAAGCACTCCTGCACGCTCACTGACTGAAAGCCCTCCCACACATACTCACCGAATGAAAGCGCTCCCGCACACTCACTGACTGAAAGCACACACACACACACACTCACTGACTGAAAGCACTCCCACACACTCACTGACTGAAAGCACTCCCACACACTCACTGACTGAAAGCACTCCCACACACTCACTGACTGAAAGCACTCCCACACACTCACTGACTGAAAGCCCTCCCACACATACTCACCGAATGAAAGCGCTCCCGCACACTCACTGACTGAAAGCACACACACACACACTCACTGACTGAAAGCACTCCCACACACTCACTGACTGAAAGCACTCCCACACACTCACTGACTGAAAGTACTCCCACACACACTCACCGACTGAAAGCACTCCCACACACTCACCGACTGAAAGCAGTCCCACACACTCACTGACTGAAAGCACTCCTGCACACTCACTGACGGAAAGCACTCACACACACACTCACCGACTGAAAGCAGTCCCGCACACTCACCGACTGAAAGCACTCCCACACACTCACCGACTGAAAGCACTCCCACACACACTCACTGACTGAAAGCACTCCCACACACTCACTGACTGAAAGTACTCCCACACACACTCACCGACTGAAAGCACTCCCACACACTCACCGACTGAAAGCAGTCCCACACACTCATCGACTGAAAGCACTCCTGCACACTCACTGACTGAAAGCACTCCCAAACACACTCACTGACTGAAAGCACTCCCACACACTCACTGACTGAAAGCACTCCGACACACACTCACCGACTGAAAGCAGTCCCGCACACTCACCGACTGAAAGCACTCCCGCACATTCACTGACTGAAAGCACTCCCACACACACTCACCAACTGAAAGCACTCCCACACACACTCACCAACTGAAAGCACTCCCACACACACTCACTGACCGAAAGCACTCCCACACACTCACTGACTGAAAGCACTCCCGCACACTCACTGACTGAAAGCATTCACACACACACTCACCGACTGAAAGCAGTCCCGCACACTCACCGACTGAAAGCACTCCCACACACTCACCGACTGAAAGCACTCCCACACACTCACCGACTGAAAGCACTCCCACACACTCACTGACTGAAAGCACTCCCACACACACTCACCGACTGACAGCACTCCCACACACTCACTGACTGAAAGCACTCCCACACACACTCACCGACAGAAAGCACTCCCACACACTCACCGACTGAAAGCACTCCCACAAACACTCACCGACGGAACACACTCCAACACACTCACTGACTGAAAGCACTCCCACACACACTCACCGACGGAACACACTCCCACACACTCACCGACTAAAAGCATTCCCACACACACTCACTGACTGAAAGCACTCCCACACACTCACCGACTAAAAGCATTCCCACACACACTCACCGACTGAAAGCACTCCCGCACACTCACCGACTGAAAGCACTCCCACACACACTCACTGACTGAAAGCGTTCCCACACACAGTCACCGACTGAAAGCATTCCCACACACACTCACCGACTGAAAGCACTCCTGCACGCTCACTGACTGAAAGCACTCCCACACACTCACTGACTGAAAGCACTCACACACACACTCACTGACTGAAAGCACACACACACACACTCACTGACTGAAAGCACACACACACACACTCACTGACTGAAAGCACTCCCACACACTCACTGACTGAAAGCACTCCCACACACTCACTGACTGAAAGCACTCCCACACACTCACTGACTGAAAGCACTCACACACACACTCACCAACTGAAAGCACTCACACACACTCACCGACTGAAAGCATTCTCACACACACTCACCGACTGAAAGCACTCCCACACACTCACTGACTGAAAGCACTCCCACACACGCTCACCGACTGAAAGTACTCCCGCACACTCACTGACTGAAAGCACTCCCACACACTCACCAACTGGAAGCATTCCCGCACACTCACTGACTGAAAGCACTTCCACACACACTCACCGACTGAAAGCACTCCCACACACTCACCGACTGAAAGCACTCCCACACACTCACTGACTGAAAGCACTCCTGCACTCTCACTGACTGAAAGCACTCCCACACACTCACTGACTGAAAGCACTCCGACACACACTCACCGACTGAAAGCACTCCCGCACATTCACCGACTGAAAGCACTCCCACACACACTCACCGACCGAAAGCACTCCCACACACTCATTGACCGAAAACACTCCCACACACACTCACCGACTGAAAGCACTCCCGCACATTCACCGACTGAAAGCACTCCCACACACACTCACCGACCGAAAGCACTCCCACACACTCACTGACCGAAAGCACTCCCACACACACTCACCGACTGAAAGCACTCCCACACACTCACCGACTGAAAACAATCCCACGCACATTCACCGACTGAAAGCATTCCCACACACTCACCAACTGAAAGCACTCCCGCACCCTCACCGACTGAAAGCACTCCAAAACACAGTCACCGACTGAAAGCACTCCCAAACACTCACCAACTGAAAGCACTCCCACACACTCACTGACTGAAAGCACTCACACACACACTCACTGACTGAAAGCACTCCCACACACTCACTGACTGAAAGCACTCCCACACACTCACTGACTGAAAGCACTCCCACACACTCACTGACTGAAAGCACTCCCACACACTCACTGACTGAAAGCACTCCCACACACTCACTGACTGAAAGCACTCCCACACACTCACTGACTGAAAGCACTCCCACACACACTCACCGACTGAAAGCACTCTCACACACACTCACCGACTGAAAGCACTCCAGCACATTCACCGACTGAAAGCACTCCCACACACTCACTGACTGAAAGCACTCCCACACACACTCACTGACTGAAAGCACTCCCGCACACTCACTGACGGAAAGCACTCACACACACTCACCGACTGAAAGCAGTCCCGCACACTCACAGACTGAAAGCACTCCCACACACTCACCGACTGAAAGCACTCCCACACACTCACTGACTGAAAGCACTCCCACACACTCACTGACTGAAAGTACTCCCACACACACTCACCGACTGAAAGCACTCCCACACACTCACCGACTGAAAGCAGTCCCACACACTCATCGACTGAAAGCACTCCTGCACACTCACTGACGGAAAGCACTCACACACACACTCACCGACTGAAAGCAGTCCCGCACACTCACCGACTGAAAGCACTCCCACACACTCACCGACTGAAAGCACTCCCACACACTCACTGACTGAAAGCACTCCCACACACTCACTGACTGAAAGTACTCCCACACACACTCACCGACTGAAAGCACTCCCACACACTCACCGACTGAAAGCAGTCCCACACACTCATCGACTGAAAGCACTCCTGCACACTCACTGACTGAAAGCACTCCCACACACTCACTGACTGAAAGCACTCCGACACACACTCACCGACTGAAAGCAGTCCCACACACACTCACCAACTGAAAGTACTCCCACACACTCACTGACCGAAAGCACTCCCACACACTCACTGACTGAAAGCACTCCCGCACACTCACTGACTGAAAGCATTCACACACACACTCACCGACTGAAAGCAGTCCCGCACACTCACCGACTGAAAGCACTCCCACACACTCACTGACTGAAAGCACTCCCACACACTCACCGACTGAAAGCACTCCCACACACTCACTGACTGAAAGCACTCCCACACACACTCACCGACTGAAAGCACTCCCACACACTCACCGACTGAAAGCACTCCCACAAACACTCACCGACGGAACACACTCCCACACACTCACTGACTGAAAGCACTCCCACACACACTCACTGACTGAAAGCGTTCCCACACACAGTCACCGACTGAAAGCATTCCCACACACAGTCACCGACTGAAAGCACTCCTGCACGCTCACTGACTGAAAGCCCTCCCACACATACTAACCGAATGAAAGCACTCCCGCACACTCACTGACTGAAAGCACACACACACACACTCACTGACTGAAAGCACTCCCACACACTCACTGACTGAAAGCACTCCCACACACTCACTGACTGAAAGCACTCCCACACACTCACTGACTGAAAGCACTCCCACACACTCACTGACTGAAAGCACTCCCACACACTCACTGACTGAAAGCACTCCCACACACACTCACTGACTGAAAGCACTCCCACACACTCACTGACTGAAAGCACTCCCACACACTCACTGACTGAAAGCACTCCCACACACTCACTGACCGAAAGCACTCCCACACACACTCACCGACCGAAAGCACTCCCACACACTCACCGACTGAAAACAATCCCACGCACATTCACCGACTGAAAGCATTCCCACAAACACTCACCGACTGAAAGCACTCCAACACACAATCACCGACTGAAAGCACTCCCACACACTCACCAACTGAAAGCACTCCCACACACTCACCGACTGAAAGCACTCCCACACACTCACCGACTGAAAGCACTCCCACACACTCACCAACTGAAAGCACTCCCACACACTCACTGACTGAAAGCACTCCCACACACACTCACCGACTGAAAGCACTCCAACACACACTCACCGACGGAACACACTCCCACACACTCACCAACTGGAAGCATTCCCGCACACTCACTGACTGAAAGCACTTCCAAACACACTCACCGACTGAAAGCACACCCGCACACTCACTGACTGAAAGCACTCCCACACACTCACCAACTGAAAGCACTCCCACACACTCACTGACTGAAAGCACTCCCACACACTCACCAACTGAAAGCACTCCTGCACGCTCACTGACTGAAAGCACTCACTGACTGAAAGCACTTCCACACACACTCACCGACTGAAAGCACTCCCGCACACTCACTGACTGAAAGCACTCCTGCACTCTCACTGACTGAAAGCACTCCCACACACACTCACTGACTGAAAGCACTCCCACACACACTCACTGACTGAAAGCACTCCCGCACACTCACTGACTGAAAGCACTCCCACACACTCACTGACTGAAAGCACTCCCACACACACTCACCGACTGAAAGCACTCCCGCACACTCACCGACTGAAAGCACTCCCACACACTCACTGACTGAAAGCACACCCACACACTCACTGACTGAAAGCCCTCCCACACACTCACTGACTGAAAGCACTCCCACACACTCACTGACTGAACACACTCCCACACACTCACTGACTGAAAGCACTCCCACACACTCACTGACTGAAAGCACTCCCACACACTCACTGACTGAAAGCACTCCCACACACACTCACCGACTGAAAGCACTCTCACACACACTCACCGACTGAAAGCACTCCAGCACATTCACCGACTGAAAGCACTCTCACACACACTCACTGACTGAAAGCACTCCCACACACTCACTGACTGAAAGCACTCCCACACACACTCACTGACTGAAAGCACTCCCACACACACTCACTGACTGAAAGCACTCCCACACACACTCACTGACTGAAAGCACTCCCGCACATTCACCGACTGAAAGCACTCCCACACACTCACTGACTGAAAGCACTCCCGCACACTCACTGACGGAAAGCACTCACACACACTCACCGACTGAAAGCAGTCCCACACACTCACTGACTGAAAGCACTCCCACACACTCACTGACTGAAAGCACTCCCACACACTCACTGACTGAAAGCACTCCCACACACTCACTGACTGAAAGCACTCCCACACACACTCACCGACTGAAAGCACTCTCAGACACACTCACCGACTGAAAGCACTCCAGCACATTCACCGACTGAAAGCACTCCCACACACTCACTGACGGAAAGCACTCCCACACACACTCACTGACTGAAAGCACTCCCGCACATTCACCGACTGAAAGCATTCCCACACACTCACCGACTGAAAGCACTCCCGCACACTCACTGACGGAAAGCACTCACACACACTCACCGACTGAAAGCAGTCCCACACACTCACTGACTGAAAGCACTCCCACACACTCACTGACTGAAAGCACTCCCACACACACTCACTGACTGAAAGCACTCCCACACACTCACTGACTGAAAGCACTCCCACACACACTCACCGACTGAAAGCACTCCCACACACTCACTGACTGAAAGCACTCCCGCACACTCACTGACGGAAAGCACTCACACACACTCACCGACTGAAAGCAGTCCCACACACTCACTGACTGAAAGCACTCCCACACACTCACTGACTGAAAGCACTCCCACACACTCACTGACTGAAAGCACTCCCACACACTCACTGACTGAAAGCACTCCCACACACACTCACCGACTGAAAGCACTCTCAGACACACTCACCGACTGAAAGCACTCCAGCACATTCACCGACTGAAAGCACTCCCACACACTCACTGACGGAAAGCACTCCCACACACACTCACTGACTGAAAGCACTCTCGCACATTCACCGACTGAAAGCATTCCCACACACTCACCGACTGAAAGCACTCCCGCACACTCACTGACGGAAAGCACTCACACACACTCACCGACTGAAAGCAGTCCCACACACTCACTGACTGAAAGCACTCCCACACACTCACTGACTGAAAGCACTCCCACACACTCACTGACTGAAAGCACTCCCACACACACTCACTGACTGAAAGCACTCCCACACACTCACTGACTGAAAGTACTCCCACACACACTCACCGACTGAAAGCAATCCCACACACTCACCGACTGAAAGCACTCCCACACACTCACTGACTGAAAGCACTCCCACACACTCACCGACTGAAAGCACTCCCACACACTCACCGACTGAAAGCACTCCCACACACACTCACTGACTGAAAGCACTCCCACACACACTCACTGACTGAAAGCACTCCCGCACATTCACCGACTGAAAGCACTCCCGCACACTCACTGACGGAAAGCACTCACACACACTCACCGACTGAAAGCAGTCCCACACACTCACTGACTGAAAGCACTCCCACACACTCACTGACTGAAAGCACTCCCACACACTCACTGACTGAAAGCACTCCCACACACTCACTGACTGAAAGCACTCCCACAAACACTCACTGACTGAAAGCACTCCCACACACTCACTGACTGAAAGTACTCCCACACACACTCACCGACTGAAAGCAATCCCACACACTCACCGACTGAAAGCAGTCCCACACACTCATCGACTGAAAGCACTCCTGCACACTCACTGACGGAAAGCACTCACACACACACTCACCGACTGAAAGCAGTCCCGCACACTCACCGACTGAAAGCACTCCCACACACTCACCGACTGAAAGCACTCCCGCACCCTCACCGACTGAAAGCACTCCAACACACAATCACCGACTGAAAGCACTCCCACACACTCACCAACTGAAAGCACTCCCACACACTCACCGACTGAAAGCACTCCCACACACTCACCGACTGAAAGCACTCCCACACACTCACCAACTGAAAGCACTCCCACACACTCACCGACTGAAAGCACTCCCACACACTCACCGACTGAAAGCACTCCCACACACTCACCGACTGAAAGCACTCCCACACACTCACCAACTGAAAGCACTCCCACACACTCACTGACTGAAAGCACTCCCACACACACTCACCGACTGAAAGCACCCCAACACACACTCACCGACGGAACACACTCCCACACACTCACCAACTGGAAGCATTCCCGCACACTCACTGACTGAAAGCACTTCCAAACACACTCACCGACTGAAAGCACACCCGCACACTCACTGACTGAAAGCACTCCCACACACTCACCGACTGAAAGCACTCCCACACACTCACCGACTGAAAGCACTCCCACACACTCACTGACTGAAAGCACTCCCACACACACTCACTGACTGAAAGCACTCCCACACACTCACCAACTGAAAGCACTCCTGCACGCTCACTGACTGAAAGCACTCACTGACTGAAAGCACTTCCACACACACTCACCGACTGAAAGCACTCCCACACACTCACTGACTGAAAGCACTCCTGCACTCTCACTGACTAAAAGCACTCCCACACACTCACTGACTGAAAATACTCCCGCACACTCACTGACTGAAAGCACTCCCACACACACTCACTGACTGAAAGCCCTCCCACACATACTCACCGAAGGAAAGCACTCCCGCACACTCACTGACTGAAAGCACTCACACACACTCACTGACTGAAAGCACTCCCACACACTCACTGACTGAAAGCACTCCCACACACTCACTGACTGAAAGCACTCCCACACACTCACTGACTGAAAGCACTCCCACACACACTCACCGACTGAAAGCACTCCCACACACTCACTGACTGAAAGCACTCCCACACACACTCACCGACTGAAAGCACTCTCACACACACTCACCGACTGAAAGCACTCCCACACACTCACTGACTGAAAGCACTCCCACACACGCTCACCGACTGAAAGTACTCCCGCACACTCACTGACTGAAAGCACTCCCACACACTCACCGACTGGAAGCATTCCAGCACACTCACTGACTGAAAGCACTCCCACACACTCACTGACTGAAAGCACTCCTGCACTCTCACTGACTGAAAGCACTCCCACACACTCACTGACTGAAAGCACTCCCACACACACTCACCGACAGAAAGCACTCCCACACACACTCACCGACTGAAAGCACTCCCACACACTCACTGACCGAAAGCACTCCCACACACACTCACCGACTGAAAGCACTCCCACACACTCACCGACTGAAAACAATCCCACGCACATTCACCGACTGAAAGCATTCCCACACACTCACCAACTGAAAGCACTCCCGCACCCTCACCGACTGAAAGCACTCCAAAACACAGTCACCGACTGAAAGCACTCCCACACACTCACTGACTGAAAGCCCTCCCACACATACTCACCGAATGAAAGCACTCCCGCACACTCACTGACTGAAAGCACTCACACACACACTCACTGACTGAAAGCACTCCCACACACTCACTGACTGAAAGCACTCCCACACACTCACTGACTGAAAGCACTCCCACACACTCACTGACTGAAAGCACTCCCACACACTCACTGACTGAAAGCACTCCCACACACTCACTGACTGAAAGCACTCCCACACACTCACTGACTGAAAGCACTCCCACACACACTCACTGACTGAAAGCACTCTCACACACACTCACCGACTGAAAGCACTCCAGCACATTCACCGACTGAAAGCACTCCCACACACTCACTGACTGAAAGCACTCCCACACACACTCACTGACTGAAAGCACTCCCACACACACTCACTGACTGAAAGCACTCCCACACACACTCACTGACTGAAAGCACACCCGCACATTCACCGACTGAAAGCACTCCCACACACTCACTGACTGAAAGCACTCCCGCACACTCACTGACGGAAAGCACTCACACACACTCACCGACTGAAAGCAGTCCCGCACACTCACCGACTGAAAGCACTCCCACACACTCACCGACTGAAAGCACTCCCACACACTCACTGACTGAAAGCACTCCCACACACTCACTGACTGAAAGTACTCCCACACACACTCACCGACTGAAAGCACTCCCACAAACTCACCGACTGAAAGCAGTCCCACACACTCATCGACTGAAAGCACTCCTGCACACTCACTGACTGAAAGCACTCCCACACACTCAATGACTGAAAGCACTCCGACACACACTCACCGACTGAAAGCAGTCCCGCACACTCACCGACTGAAAGCACTCCCGCACATTCACAGACTGAAAGCACTCCCACACACACTCACCAACTGAAAGCACTCCCACACACACTCACCAACTGAAAGCACTCCCACACACTCACCGACTGAAAGCACTCCCACACACTCACCGACTGAAAACAATCCCACGCACATTCACCGACTGAAAGCATTCCCACACACTCACCGACTGAAAGCACTCCCGCACCCTCACCGACTGAAAGCACTCCAAAACACAGTCACCGACTGAAAGCACTCCCACACACTCACCAACTGAAAGCACTCCCACACACTCACTGACTGAAAGCACTCCCACACACTCACTGACTGAAAGCCCTCCCACACATACTCACCGAATGAAAGCACTCCCGCACACTCACTGACTGAAAGCACTCACACACACACTCACTGACTGAAAGCACTCCCACACACTCACTGACTGAAAGCACTCCCACACACTCACTGACTGAAAGCACTCCCACACACTCACTGACTGAAAGCACTCCCACACACTCACTGACTGAAAGCACTCCCACACACTCACTGACTGAAAGCACTCCCACACACACTCACCGACTGAAAGCACTCTCACACACACTCACCGACTGAAAGCACTCCAGCACATTCACCGACTGAAAGCACTCCCACACACACTCACTGACTGAAAGCACTCCCACACACACTCACCGACTGAAAGCACTCCCGCACACTCACTGACTGAAAGCACTCCCACACACACTCACCGACTGAAAGCACTCCCACACACTCACCGACTGAAAGCACTCCCACAAACACTCACCGACGGAACACACTCCCACACACTCACTGACTGAAAGCACTCCCACACACACTCACCGACGGAACACACTCCCACACACTCACCGACTAAAAGCATTCCCACACACACTCACCGACTGAAAGCACTCCCACACACTCACCGACTGAAAGCACTCCAAAACACAGTCACCGACTGAAAGCACTCCCACACACTCACCAACTGAAAGCACTCCCACACACTCACTGACTGAAAGCACTCCCACACACTCACTGACTGAAAGCACTCCCACACACTCACCGACTGAAAGCACTCCCACAAACACTCACCGACGGAACACAATCCCACACACTCACTGACTGAAAGCACTCCCACACACACTCACCGACGGAACACACTCCCACACACTCACCGACTGAAAGCACACCCGCACACTCACTGACTGAAAGCACTCCCACAAACACTCACCGACTGAAAGCACTCCCACACACTCACCGACTGAAAGCACTCCCGCACACTCACTGACTGAAAGCACTCACACACACACTCACCGACTGAAAGCACTCCCACACACTCACTGACTGAAAGCACTCCCACACACACTCACCGACTGAAAGCAGTCCCGCACACTGACCGACTGAAAGCACTCCCGCACATTCACCGACTGAAAGCACTCCCACACACTCACTGACTGAAAGCACTCCCACACACTCACTGACTGAAAGCACTCCCACACACACTCACTGACTGAAAGCACTCCAACACACTCACTGACTGAAAGCACTCCCACACACACTCACCGACTGAAAGCACTCCCACACACTCACTGACCGAAAGCACTCCCACACACTCACTGACTGAAAGCACTCCCGCACACTCACCGACTGAAAGCACTCCCACACACTCACCGACTGAAAGCACTCCCACACACTCACTGACTGAAAGCACTCCCACACACACTCACCGAATGAAAGCACTCCCACACACTCACCGACTGAAAGCACTCCCACAAACACTCACCGACGGAACACACTCCCACACACTCACTGACTGAAAGCACTCCCACACACACTCACCGACGGAACACACTCCCACACGCTCACCGACCAAAAGCATTCCCACGCACACTCACCGACTGAAAGCACTCCCACACACACTCACTGACTGAAAGCGTTCCCACACACACTCACCGACTGAAAGCATTCCCACACACTCACCGACTGAAAGCACTCCTGCACGCTCACTGACTGAAAGCACTCCCACACACTCACTGACTGAAAGCACTCCCACACACACTGACCGAAAGCACTCCCACACACACTCACCGACTGAAAGCACTCCCGCACACTCACTGACTGAAAGCACTCCCACACACTCACTGACTGAAAGCACTCCCACACACTCACTGACTGAAAGCACTCCCACACACTCACTGACTGAAAGCACTCCCACACACTCACTGACTGAAAGCACTCCCAAACACTCACTGACTGAAAGCACTCACACACACACTCACCGACTGAAAGCACTCCCACACACACTCACAGACTGGAAGCTCTCCCGCACATTCACCGACTGAAAGCACTCCCACACACACTGACTGAAAGCACTCCCACACACTCACTGACTGAAAGCACTCCCACACACACTGACCGAAAGTACTCCCACACACACTCACCGACTGAAAGCACTCCCACACACTCACCGACTGAAAGCAGTCCCACACACTCATCGACTGAAAGCACTCCCACACACTCTCTGACTGAAAGCACTCCCACACACTCACCGACTGAAAGCAGTCCCACACACTCATCGACTGAAAGCACTCCCACACACTCACTGACTGAAAGCACTCCCACACACACTGACCGAAAGTACTCCCACACACACTCACCGACTGAAAGCACTCCCACACACTCACCGACTGAAAGCAGTCCCACACACTCATCGACTGAAAGCACTCCCACACACTCACTGACTGAAAGCACTCCCACACACACTGACCGAAAGTACTCCCACACACACTCACCGACTGAAAGCACTCCCGCACACTCACCGACTGAAAGCAGTCCCACACACTCATCGACTGAAAGCACTCCTGCACACTCACTGACGGAAAGCACTCACACACACACTCACCGACTGAAAGCAGTCCCGCACACTCACCGACTGAAAGCACTCCCACACACTCACCGACTGAAAGCACTCCCACACACTCACTGACTGAAAGCACTCCCACACACTCACTGACTGAAAGTACTCCCACACACACTCACCGACTGAAAGCACTCCCACACACTCACCGACTGAAAGCAGTCCCACACACTCATCGACTGAAAGCACTCCTGCACACTCACTGACTGAAAGCACTCCCACACACTCACTGACTGAAAGCACTCCGACACACACTCACCGACTGAAAGCAGTCCCGCACACTCACCGACTGAAAGCACTCCCGCACATTCACTGACTGAAAGCACTCCCACACACACTCACCAACTGAAAGCACTCCCACACACACTCACCAACTGAAAGCACTCCCACACACTCACTGACCGAAAGCACTCCCACACACTCACTGACTGAAAGCACTCCCGCACACTCACTGACTGAAAGCATTCACACACACACTCACCGACTGAAAGCAGTCCCGCACACTCACCGACTGAAAGCACTCCCACACACTCACCGACTGAAAGCACTCCCACACACTCACCGACTGAAAGCACTCCCACACACTCACTGACTGAAAGCACTCGCACACACACTCACCGACTGAAAGCACTCCCACACACTCACTGACTGAAAGCACTCCCACACACACTCACCGACTGAAAGCACTCCCACACACTCACCGACTGAAAGCACTCCCACAAACACTCACCGACGGAACACACTCCAACACACTCACTGACTGAAAGGACTCCCACACACACTCACCGACGGAACACACTCCCACACACTCACCGACTGAAAGCATTCCCACACACACTCACTGACTGAAAGCACTCCCACACACTCACCGACTAAAAGCATTCCCACACACACTCACCGACTGAAAGCACTCCCGCACACTCACCGACTGAAAGCACTCCCACACACACTCACTGACTGAAAGCGTTCCCACACACAGTCACCGACTGAAAGCATTCCCACACACACTCACCGACTGAAAGCACTCCTGCACGCTCACTGACTGAAAGCACTCCCACACACTCACTGACTGAAAGCACTCACACACACACTCACTGACTGAAAGCACACACACACACACTCACTGACTGAAAGCACACACACACACACTCACTGACTGAAAGCACTCCCACACACTCACTGACTGAAAGCACTCCCACACACTCACTGACTGAAAGCACTCCCACACACTCACTGACTGAAAGCACTCCCACACACACTCACCAACAGAAAGCACTCACACACACTCACCGACTGAAAGCACTCTCACACACACTCACCGACTGAAAGCACTCCCACACACTCACTGACTGAAAGCACTCCCACACACGCTCACCGACTGAAAGTACTCCCGCACACTCACTGACTGAAAGCACTCCCACACACTCACCAACTGGAAGCATTCCCGCACACTCACTGACTGAAAGCACTTCCACACACACTCACCGACTGAAAGCACTCCCACACACTCACCGACTGAAAGCACTCCCACACACTCACTGACTGAAAGCACTCCTGCACTCTCACTGACTGAAAGCACTCCCACACACTCACCAACTGAAAGCACTCCCACACACTCACCAACTGAAAGCACTCCCACAAACTCACCAACTGAAAGCACTCCCGCACATTCACCGACTGAAAGCACTCCCACACACACTCACCGACCGAAAGCACTCCCACACACTCACTGACCGAAAGCACTCCCACACACACTCACCGACTGAAAGCACTCCCACACACTCACCGACTGAAAACAATCCCACGCACATTCACCGACTGAAAGCATTCCCACACACTCACCAACTGAAAGCACTCCCGCACCCTCACCGACTGAAAGCACTCCAAAACACAGTCACCGACTGAAAGCACTCCCACACACTCACCAACTGAAAGCACTCCCACACACTCACCAACTGAAAGCACTCCCACACACTCACTGACTGAAAGCACTCCCACACACTCACTGACTGAAAGCCCTCCCACACATACTCACCGAATGAAAGCACTCCCGCACACTCACTGACTGAAAGCACTCACACACACACTCACTGACTGAAAGCACTCCCACACACTCACTGACTGAAAGCACTCCCACACACTCACTGACTGAAAGCACTCCCACACACACTCACCGACTGAAAGCACTCTCACACACACTCACCGACTGAAAGCACTCCAGCACATTCACCGACTGAAAGCACTCCCACACACTCACTGACTGAAAGCACTCCCACACACACTCACTGACTGAAAGCACTCCCGCACACTCACTGACGGAAAGCACTCACACACACTCACCGACTGAAAGCAGTCCCGCACACTCACAGACTGAAAGCACTCCCACACACTCACCGACTGAAAGCACTCCCACACACTCACTGACTGAAAGCACTCCCACACACTCACTGACGGAAAGCACTCACACACACACTCACCGACTGAAAGCAGTCCCGCACACTCACCGACTGAAAGCACTCCCACACACTCACCGACTGAAAGCACTCCCACACACTCACTGACTGAAAGTACTCCCACACACACTCACCGACTGAAAGCACTCCCACACACTCACCGACTGAAAGCAGTCCCACACACTCATCGACTGAAAGCACTCCTGCACACTCACTGACTGAAAGCACTCCCACACACTCACTGACTGAAAGCACTCCGACACACACTCACCGACTGAAAGCAGTCCCGCACACTCACCGACTGAAAGCACTCCCGCACATTCACTGACTGAAAGCACTCCCACACACACTCACCAACTGAAAGCACTCCCACACACACTCACCAACTGAAAGCACTCCCACACACTCACTGACCGAAAGCAATCCCACACACTCACTGACTGAAAGCACTCCCGCACACTCACTGACTGAAAGCATTCACACACACACTCACCGACTGAAAGCAGTCCCGCACACTCACCGACTGAAAGCACTCCCACACACTCACCGACTGAAAGCACTCCCACACACTCACTGACTGAAAGCACTCCCACACACACTCACCGACTGAAAGCACTCCCACACACTCACTGACTGAAAGCACTCCCACACACACTCACCGACTGAAAGCACTCCCACAAACACTCACCGACGGAACACACTCCAACACACTCACTGACTGAAAGCACTCCCACACACACTCACCGACGGAACACACTCCCACACACTCACCGACTAAAAGCATTCCCACACACACTCACTGACTGAAAGCACTCCCACACACTCACCGACTAAAAGCATTCCCACACACACTCACCGACTGAAAGCACTCCCGCACACTCACCGACTGAAAGCACTCCCACACACACTCACTGACTGAAAGCGTTCCCACACACAGTCACCGACTGAAAGCATTCCCACACACACTCACCGACTGAAAGCACTCCTGCACGCTCACTGACTGAAAGCACTCCCACACACTCACTGACTGAAAGCACTCACACACACACTCACTGACTGAAAGCACACACACACACACTCACTGACTGAAAGCACACACACACACACTCACTGACTGAAAGCACACACACACACACTCACTGACTGAAAGCACTCCCACACACTCACTGACTGAAAGCACTCCCACACACTCACTGACTGAAAGCACTCCCACACACTCACTGACTGAAAGCACTCCCACACACACTCACCAACTGAAAGCACTCACACACACTCACCGACTGAAAGCACTCTCACACACACTCACCGACTGAAAGCACTCCCACACACTCACTGACTGAAAGCACTCCCACACACGCTCACCGACTGAAAGTACTCCCGCACACTCACTGACTGAAAGCACTCCCACACACTCACCAACTGGAAGCATTCCCGCACACTCACTGACTGAAAGCACTTCCACACACACTCACCGACTGAAAGCACTCCCACACACTCACCGACTGAAAGCACTCCCACACACTCACTGACTGAAAGCACTCCTGCACTCTCACTGACTGAAAGCACTCCTGCACTCTCACTGACTGAAAGCACTCCCACACACACTCACCGACTGAAAGCACTCCCGCACATTCACCGACTGAAAGCACTCCCACACACACTCACCGACCGAAAGCACTCCCACACACTCACTGACCGAAAGCACTCCCACACACACTCACCGACTGAAAGCACTCCCACACACTCACCGACTGAAAACAATCCCACGCACATTCACCGACTGAAAGCATTCCCACACACTCACCAACTGAAAGCACTCCCGCACCCTCACCGACTGAAAGCACTCCAAAACACAGTCACCGACTGAAAGCACTCCCACACACTCACCGACTGAAAGCACTCCCACACACTCACTGACTGAAAGCACTCCCGCACACTCACTGACTGAAAGCACTCACACACACACTCACTGACTGAAAGCACTCCCACACACTCACTGACTGAAAGCACTCCCACACACTCACTGACTGAAAGCACTCCCACACACTCACTGACTGAAAGCACTCCCACACACTCACTGACTGAAAGCACTCCCACACACTCACTGACTGAAAGCACTCCCACACACACTCACCGACTGAAAGCACTCTCACACACACTCACCGACTGAAAGCACTCCAGCACATTCACCGACTGAAAGCACTCCCACACACTCACTGACTGAAAGCACTCCCACACACACTCACTGACTGAAAGCACTCCCGCACACTCACTGACGGAAAGCACTCACACACACTCACCGACTGAAAGCAGTCCCGCACACTCACAGACTGAAAGCACTCCCACACACTCACCGACTGAAAGCACTCCCACACACTCACTGACTGAAAGCACTCCCACACACTCACTGACTGAAAGTACTCCCACACACACTCACCGACTGAAAGCACTCCCACACACTCACCGACTGAAAGCAGTCCCACACACTCATCGACTGAAAGCACTCCTGCACACTCACTGACGGAAAGCACTCACACACACACTCACCGACTGAAAGCAGTCCCGCACACTCACCGACTGAAAGCACTCCCACACACTCACCGACTGAAAGCACTCCCACACACTCACTGACTGAAAGCACTCCCACACACTCAGTGACTGAAAGTACTCCCACACACACTCACCGACTGAAAGCACTCCCACACACTCACCGACTGAAAGCAGTCCCACACACTCATCGACTGAAAGCACTCCTGCACACTCACTGACTGAAAGCACTCCCACACACTCACTGACTGAAAGCACTCCGACACACACTCACCGACTGAAAGCAGTCCCGCACACTCACCGACTGAAAGCACTCCCGCACATTCACTGACTGAAAGCACTCCCACACACACTCACCAACTGAAAGCACTCCCACACACACTCACCAACTGAAAGCACTCCCACACACTCACTGACCGAAAGCACTCCCACACACTCACTGACTGAAAGCACTCCCGCACACTCACTGACTGAAAGCATTCACACACACACTCACCGACTGAAAGCAGTCCCGCACACTCACCGACTGAAAGCACTCCCACACACTCACCGACTGAAAGCACTCCCACACACTCACCGACTGAAAGCACTCCCACACACTCACTGACTGAAAGCACTCCCACACACACTCACCGACTGAAAGCACTCCCACACACTCACCGACTGAAAGCACTCCCACAAACACTCACCGACGGAACACACTCCCACACACTCACTGACTGAAAGCACTCCCACACACACTCACCGACGGAACACACTCCCACACACTCACCGACTAAAAGCATTCCCACACACACTCACCGACTGAAAGCACTCCCGCACACTCACCGACTGAAAGCACTCCCACACACACTCACTGACTGAAAGCGTTCCCACACACAGTCACCGACTGAAAGCATTCCCACACACAGTCACCGACTGAAAGCACTCCTGCACGCTCACTGACTGAAAGCCCTCCCACACATACTAACCGAATGAAAGCACTCCCGCACACTCACTGACTGAAAGCACACACACACACACTCACTGACTGAAAGCACTCCCACACACTCACTGACTGAAAGCACACACACACACACTCACTGACTGAAAGCACTCCCACACACTCACTGACTGAAAGCACTCCCACACACTCACTGACTGAAAGCACTCCCACACACTCACTGACTGAAAGCACTCCCACACACTCACTGACTGAAAGCACTCCCACACACTCACTGACCGAAAGCACTCCCACACACACTCACCGACCGAAAGCACTCCCACACACTCACCGACTGAAAACAATCCCACGCACATTCACCGACTGAAAGCATTCCCACAAACACTCACCGACTGAAAGCACTCCAACACACAATCACCGACTGAAAGCACTCCCACACACTCACCAACTGAAAGCACTCCCACACACTCACCGACTGAAAGCACTCCCACACACTCACCGACTGAAAGCACTCCCACACACTCACCAACTGAAAGCACTCCCACACACTCACTGACTGAAAGCACTCCCACACACACTCACCGACTGAAAGCACTCCAACACACACTCACCGACGGAACACACTCCCACACACTCACCAACTGGAAGCATTCCCGCACACTCACTGACTGAAAGCACTTCCAAACACACTCACCGACTGAAAGCACACCCGCACACTCACTGACTGAAAGCACTCCCACACACTCACCAACTGAAAGCACTCCCACACACTCACTGACTGAAAGCACTCCCACACACTCACCAACTGAAAGCACTCCTGCACGCTCACTGACTGAAAGCACTCACTGACTGAAAGCACTTCCACACACACTCACTGACTGAAAGCACTCCTGCACTCTCACTGACTGAAAGCACTCCCACACACACTCACTGACTGAAAGCACTCCCACACACACTCACTGACTGAAAGCACTCCCGCACACTCACTGACTGAAAGCACTCCCACACACTCACTGACTGAAAGCACTCCCACACACTCACTGACTGAAAGCACTCCCACACACACTCAAAGACTGAAAGCACTCCCGCACACTCACCGACTGAAAGCACTCCCACACACTCACTGACTGAAAGCACACCCACACACTCACTGACTGAAAGCCCTCCCACACACTCACTGACTGAAAGCACTCCCACACACTCACTGACTGAACACACTCCCACACACTCACTGACTGAAAGCACTCCCACACACTCACTGACTGAAAGCACTCCCACACACTCACTGACTGAAAGCACTCCCACACACACTCACCGACTGAAAGCACTCCAACACACACTCACTGACTGAAAGCACTCCAGCACATTCACCGACTGAAAGCACTCCCACACACACTCACTGACTGAAAGCACTCCCACACACTCACTGACTGAAAGCACTCCCACACACACTCACTGACTGAAAGCACTCCCACACACACTCACTGACTGAAAGCACTCCCACACACACTCACTGACTGAAAGCACTCCCGCACATTCACCGACTGAAAGCACTCCCACACACTCACTGACTGAAAGCACTCCCGCACACTCACTGACGGAAAGCACTCACACACACTCACCGACTGAAAGCAGTCCCACACACTCACTGACTGAAAGCACTCCCACACACTCACTGACTGAAAGCACTCCCACACACTCACTGACTGAAAGCACTCCCACACACTCACTGACTGAAAGCACTCCCACACACACTCACCGACTGAAAGCACTCTCAGACACACTCACCGACTGAAAGCACTCCAGCACATTCACCGACTGAAAGCACTCCCACACACTCACTGACTGAAAGCACTCCCACACACACTCACTGACTGAAAGCACTCCCACACACACTCACTGACTGAAAGCACTCCCGCACATTCACCGACTGAAAGCACTCCCACACACTCACTGACTGAAAGCACTCCCGCACACTCACTGACGGAAAGCACTCACACACACTCACCGACTGAAAGCAGTCCCACACACTCACTGACTGAAAGCACTCCCACACACTCACTGACTGAAAGCACTCCCACACACACTCACTGATTGAAAGCACTCCCACACACTCACTGACTGAAAGTACTCCCACACACACTCACCGACTGAAAGCAATCCCACACACTCACCGACTGAAAGCACTCCCACACACTCACTGACTGAAAGCACTCCCACACACTCACCGACTGAAAGCACTCCCACACACTCACCGACTGAAAGCACTCCCACACACACTCACTGACTGAAAGCACTCCCACACACACTCACTGACTGAAAGCACTCCCGCACATTCACCGACTGAAAGCACTCCCGCACACTCACTGACGGAAAGCACTCACACACACTCACCGACTGAAAGCAGTCCCACACACTCACTGACTGAAAGCACTCCCACACACTCACTGACTGAAAGCACTCCCACACACTCACTGACTGAAAGCACTCCCACACACACTCACTGACTGAAAGCACTCCCACACACTCACTGACTGAAAGTACTCCCACACACACTCACCGACTGAAAGCACTCCCACACACTCACTGACTGAAAGCAGTCCCACACACTCATCGACTGAAAGCACTCCTGCACACTCACTGACGGAAAGCACTCACACACACACTCACCGACTGAAAGCAGTCCCGCACACTCACCGACTGAAAGCACTCCCACACACTCACCGACTGAAAGCACTCCCGCACCCTCACCGACTGAAAGCACTCCAACACACAATCACCGACTGAAAGCACTCCCACACACTCACCAACTGAAAGCACTCCCACACACTCACCGACTGAAAGCACTCCCACACACTCACCAACTGATAGCACTCCCACACACTCACTGACTGAAAGCACTCCCACACACACTCACCGACTGAAAGCACCCCAACACACACTCACCGACGGAACACACTCCCGCACACTCACTGACTGAAAGCACTTCCAAACACACTCACCGACTGAAAGCACACCCGCACACTCACTGACTGAAAGCACTCCCACACACTCACCGACTGAAAGCACTCCCACACACTCACCGACTGAAAGCACTCCCACACACTCACTGACTGAAAGCACTCCCACACACACTCACTGACTGAAAGCACTCCCACACACTCACCAACTGAAAGCACTCCTGCACGCTCACTGACTGAAAGCACTCACTGACTGAAAGCACTTCCACACACACTCACCGACTGAAAGCACTCCCACACACTCACTGACTGAAAGCACTCCTGCACTCTCACTGACTAAAAGCACTCCCACACACTCACTGACTGAAAATACTCCCGCACACTCACTGACTGAAAGCACTCCCACACACACTCACTGACTGAAAGCCCTCCCACACATACTCACCGAAGGAAAGCACTCCCGCACACTCACTGACTGAAAGCACTCACACACACTCACTGACTGAAAGCACTCCCACACACTCACTGACTGAAAGCACTCCCACACACTCACTGACTGAAAGCACTCCCACACACTCACTGACTGAAAGCACTCCCACACACACTCACCGACTGAAAGCACTCCCACACACTCACTGACTGAAAGCACTCCCACACACACTCACCGACTGAAAGCACTCTCACACACACTCACCGACTGAAAGCACTCCCACACACTCACTGACTGAAAGCACTCCCACACACGCTCACCGACTGAAAGTACTCCCGCACACTCACTGACTGAAAGCACTCCCACACACTCACTGACTGAAAGCACTCCCACACACTCACCAACTGGAAGCATTCCAGCACACTCACTGACTGAAAGCACTCCCACACACTCACTGACTGAAAGCACTCCTGCACTCTCACTGACTGAAAGCACTCCCACACACTCACTGACTGAAAGCACTCCCACACACACTCACCGACAGAAAGCACTCCCACACACACTCACCGACTGAAAGCACTCCCACACACTCACTGACCGAAAGCACTCCCACACACACTCACCGACTGAAAGCACTCCCACACACTCACCGACTGAAAACAATCCCACGCACATTCACCGACTGAAAGCATTCCCACACACTCACCAACTGAAAGCACTCCCGCACCCTCACCGACTGAAAGCACTCCAAAACACAGTCACCGACTGAAAGCACTCCCACACACTCACTGACTGAAAGCACTCCCGCACACTCACTGACTGAAAGCACTCACAAACACACTCACTGACTGAAAGCACTCCCACACACTCACTGACTGAAAGCACTCCCACACACTCACTGACTGAAAGCACTCCCACACACTCACTGACTGAAAGCACTCCCACACACTCACTGACTGAAAGCACTCCCACACACTCACTGACTGAAAGCACTCCCACACACACTCACCGACTGAAAGCAGTCTCACACACACTCACCGACTGAAAGCACTCCCACACACTCACTGACTGAAAGCACTCCCACACACTCACTGACCGAAAGCACTCCCACACACACTCACCGACTGAAAGCACTCCCACACACTCACCGACTGAAAACAATCCCACGCACATTCACCGACTGAAAGCATTCCCACACACTCACCAACTGAAAGCACTCCCGCACCCTCACCGACTGAAAGCACTCCAAAACACAGTCACCGACTGAAAGCACTCCCACACACTCACCGACTGAAAGCACTCCCGCACACTCACTGACTGAAAGCACTCACACACACACTCACTGACTGAAAGCACTCCCACACACTCACTGACTGAAAGCACTCCCACACACTCACTGACTGAAAGCACTCCCACACACTCACTGACTGAAAGCACTCCCACACACTCACTGACTGAAAGCACTCCCACACACACTCACCGACTGAAAGCACTCTCACACACACTCACCGACTGAAAGCACTCTCACACACACTCACCGACTGAAAGCACTCCAGCACATTCACCGACTGAAAGCACTCCCACACACTCACTGACTGAAAGCACTCCCACACACACTCACTGACTGAAAGCACTCCCACACACACTCACTGACTGAAAGCACTCGCACACACACTCACTGACTGAAAGCACACCCGCACATTCACCGACTGAAAGCACTCCCACACACTCACTGACTGAAAGCACTCCCGCACACTCACTGACGGAAAGCACTCACACACACTCACCGACTGAAAGCAGTCCTGCACACTCACCGACTGAAAGCACTCCCACACACTCACTGACTGAAAGCACTCCCACACACTCACTGACTGAAAGTACTCCCACACACACTCACCGACTGAAAGCAATCCCACACACTCACCGACTGAAAGCAGTCACACACACTCATCGACTGAAAGCACTCCTGCACACTCACTGACGGAAAGCACTCACACACACACTCACCGACTGAAAGCAGTCCCGCACACTCACCGACTGAAAGCACTCCCACACACTCACCGACTGAAAGCACTCCCACACACTCACTGACTGAAAGCACTCCCACACACTCACTGACTGAAAGTACTCCCACACACACTCACCGACTGAAAGCACTCCCACACACTCACCGACTGAAAGCAGTCCCACACACTCATCGACTGAAAGCACTCCTGCACACTCACTGACTGAAAGCACTCCCACACACTCACTGACTGAAAGCACTCCGACACACACTCACCGACTGAAAGCAGTCCCGCACACTCACCGACTGAAAGCACTCCCGCACATTCACAGACTGAAAGCACTCCCACACACACTCACCAACTGAAAGCACTCCCACACACTCACTGACCGAAAGCACTCCCACACACTCACTGACTGAAAGCACTCCCGCACACTCACTGACTGAAAGCATTCACACACACACTCACCGACTGAAAGCAGTCCCGCACACTCACCGACTGAAAGCACTCCCACACACTCACCGACTGAAAGCACTCCCACACACTCACCGACTGAAAGCACTCCCACACACTCACTGACTGAAAGCACTCCCACACACACTCACCGACTGAAAGCACTCCCACACACTCACCGACTGAAAGCACTCCCACAAACACTCACCGATGGAACACACTCCCACACACTCACTGACTGAAAGCACTCCCACACACACTCACCGACGGAACACACTCCCACACACTCACCGACTAAAAGCATTCCCACACACACTCACCGACTGAAAGCACTCCCGCACACTCACCGACTGAAAGCACTCCCACACACACTCACTGACTGAAAGCGTTCCCACACACAGTCACCGACTGAAAGCATTCCCACACACACTCACCGACTGAAAGCACTCCCACACACTCACTGACTGAAAGCACTCCCACACACTCACTGACTGAAAGCACTCCCACACACTCACTGACTGAAAGCACTCCCACACACTCACTGACTGAAAGCACTCCCACACACTCACTGACCGAAAGCACTCCCACACACACTCACCGACTGAAAGCACTCCCACACACTCACCGACTGAAAACAATCCCACGCACATTCACCGACTGAAAGCATTCCCACACACTCACCAACTGAAAGCACTCCCGCACCCTCACCGACTGAAAGCACTCCAACACACAATCACCGACTGAAAGCACTCCCACACACTCACCAACTGAAAGCACTCCCACACACTCACCGACTGAAAGCACTCCCACACACTCACTGACTGAAAGCACTCCCACACACACTCACCGACTGAAAGCACCCAACACACACTCACCGACTGAAAGCACCCAACACACACTCACCGACGGAACACACTCCCACACACTCACCAACTGGAAGCATTCCCGCACACTCACTGACTGAAAGCACTTCCAAACACACTCACCGACTGAAAGCACACCCGCACACTCACTGACTGAAAGCACTCCCACACACTCACCAACTGAAAGCACTCCCACACACTCACTGACTGAAAGCACTCCCACACACTCACCAACTGAAAGCACTCCTGCACGCTCACTGACTGAAAGCACTCACTGACTGAAAGCACTTCCACACACACTCACCGACTGATAGCACTCCCACACACTCACCGACTGAAAGCACTCCCACACACTCACTGACTGAAAGCACTCCTGCACTCTCACTGACTGAAAGCACTCCCACACACACTCACTGACTGAAAGCCCTCCCACACATACTCACCGAAGGAAAGCACTCCCGCACACTCACTGACTGAAAGCACTCACACACACACTCACTGACTGAAAGCACTCCCACACACACTCACCGACTGAAAGCACTCCCACACACTCACTGACTGAAAGCACTCCCACACACTCACTGACTGAAAGCACTCCCACACACTCACTGACTGAAAGCACTCCCACACACTCACTGACTGAAAGCACTCCCACACACTCACTGACTGAAAGCACTCCCACACACACTCACCGACTGAAAGCACTCCCACACACTCACTGACTGAAAGCACTACCACACACACTCACCGACTGAAAGCACTCTCACACACACTCACCGACTGAAAGCACTCCCACCCACTCACTGACTGAAAGCACTCCCACACACGCTCACCGACTGAAAGTACTCCCGCACACTCACTGACTGAAAGCACTCCCTCACACTCACCGACTGAAAGCACTCCCACACACTCACTGACTGAAAGCATTCCCGCACACTCACTGACTGAAAGCACTTCCACACACACTCACCGACTGAAAGCACTCCCACACACTCACCGACTGAAAGCACTCCCACACACTCACTGACTGAAAGCACTCCCACACACACTCACTGACTGAAAGCACTCCTGCACTCTCACTGACTGAAAGCACTCCCACACACTCACTGACTGAAAGCACTCCCACACACACTCACCGACTGAAAGCACTCCCGCACATTCACCGACTGAAAGCACTCCCGCACATTCACCGACTGAAAGCACTCCCACACACACTCACCGACTGAAAGCACTCCCACACACTCACTGACCGAAAGCACTCCCACACACACTCACCGACTGAAAGCACTCCCACACACTCACTGACTGAAAGCACTCCCACACACTCAGTGACTGAAAGTACTCCCACACACACTCACCGACTGAAAGCACTCCCACACACTCACCGACTGAAAGCAGTCCCACACACTCATCGACTGAAAGCACTCCTGCACACTCACTGACTGAAAGCACTCCCACACACTCACTGACTGAAAGCACTCCGACACACACTCACCGACTGAAAGCAGTCCCGCACACTCACCGACTGAAAGCACTCCCACCCACTCACTGACTGAAAGCACTCCCACACACGCTCACCGACTGAAAGTACTCCCGCACACTCACTGACTGAAAGCACTCCCTCACACTCACCGACTGAAAGCACTCCCACACACTCACTGACTGAAAGCATTCCCGCACACTCACTGACTGAAAGCACTTCCACACACACTCACCGACTGAAAGCACTCCCACACACTCACCGACTGAAAGCACTCCCACACACTCACTGACTGAAAGCACTCCCACACACTCACTGACTGAAAGCACTCCCACACACACTCACCAACTGAAAGCACTCCCACACACACTCACCAACTGAAAGCACTCCCACACACTCACTGACCGAAAGCACTCCCACACACTCACTGACTGAAAGCACTCCCGCACACTCACTGACTGAAAGCATTCACACACACACTCACCGACTGAAAGCAGTCCCGCACACTCACCGACTGAAAGCACTCCCACACACTCACCGACTGAAAGCACTCCCACACACTCACCGACTGAAAGCACTCCCACACACTCACTGACTGAAAGCACTCCCACACACACTCACCGACTGAAAGCACTCCCACACACTCACCGACTGAAAGCACTCCCACAAACACTCACCGACGGAACACACTCCCACACACTCACTGACTGAAAGCACTCCCACACACACTCACCGACGGAACACACTCCCACACACTCACCGACTAAAAGCATTCCCACACACACTCACCGACTGAAAGCACTCCCGCACACTCACCGACTGAAAGCACTCCCACACACACTCACTGACTGAAAGCGTTCCCACACACAGTCACCGACTGAAAGCATTCCCACACACAGTCACCGACTGAAAGCACTCCTGCACGCTCACTGACTGAAAGCCCTCCCACACATACTAACCGAATGAAAGCACTCCCGCACACTCACTGACTGAAAGCACACACACACACACTCACTGACTGAAAGCACTCCCACACACTCACTGACTGAAAGCACTCCCACACACTCACTGACTGAAAGCACTCCCACACACTCACTGACTGAAAGCACTCCCACACACTCACTGACTGAAAGCACTCCCACACACTCACTGACTGAAAGCACTCCCACACACACTCACTGACTGAAAGCACTCCCACACACTCACTGACTGAAAGCACTCCCACACACTCACTGACTGAAAGCACTCCCACACACTCACTGACCGAAAGCACTCCCACACACACTCACCGACCGAAAGCACTCCCACACACTCACCGACTGAAAACAATCCCACGCACATTCACCGACTGAAAGCATTCCCACAAACACTCACCGACTGAAAGCACTCCAACACACAATCACCGACTGAAAGCACTCCCACACACTCACCAACTGAAAGCACTCCCACACACTCACCGACTGAAAGCACTCCCACACACTCACCGACTGAAAGCACTCCCACACACTCACCAACTGAAAGCACTCCCACACACTCACTGACTGAAAGCACTCCCACACACACTCACCGACTGAAAGCACTCCAACACACACTCACCGACGGAACACACTCCCACACACTCACCAACTGGAAGCATTCCCGCACACTCACTGACTGAAAGCACTTCCAAACACACTCACCGACTGAAAGCACACCCGCACACTCACTGACTGAAAGCACTCCCACACACTCACCAACTGAAAGCACTCCCACACACTCACTGACTGAAAGCACTCCCACACACTCACCAACTGAAAGCACTCCTGCACGCTCACTGACTGAAAGCACTCACTGACTGAAAGCACTTCCACACACACTCACTGACTGAAAGCACTCCTGCACTCTCACTGACTGAAAGCACTCCCACACACACTCACTGACTGAAAGCACTCCCACACACACTCACTGACTGAAAGCACTCCCGCACACTCACTGACTGAAAGCACTCCCACACACTCACTGACTGAAAGCACTCCCACACACACTCAAAGACTGAAAGCACTCCCGCACACTCACCGACTGAAAGCACTCCCACACACTCACTGACTGAAAGCACACCCACACACTCACTGACTGAAAGGCCTCCCACACACTCACTGACTGAAAGCACTCCCACACACTCACTGACTGAACACACTCCCACACACTCACTGACTGAAAGCACTCCCACACACTCACTGACTGAAAGCACTCCCACACACTCACTGACTGAAAGCACTCCCACACACACTCACCGACTGAAAGCACTCCAACACACACTCACTGACTGAAAGCACTCCAGCACATTCACCGACTGAAAGCACTCCCACACACACTCACTGACTGAAAGCACTCCCACACACTCACTGACTGAAAGCACTCCCACACACACTCACTGACTGAAAGCACTCCCACACACACTCACTGACTGAAAGCACTCCCACACACACTCACTGACTGAAAGCACTCCCGCACATTCACCGACTGAAAGCACTCCCACACACTCACTGACTGAAAGCACTCCCGCACACTCACTGACGGAAAGCACTCACACACACTCACCGACTGAAAGCAGTCCCACACACTCACTGACTGAAAGCACTCCCACACACTCACTGACTGAAAGCACTCCCACACACTCACTGACTGAAAGCACTCCCACACACTCACTGACTGAAAGCACTCCCACACACACTCACCGACTGAAAGCACTCTCAGACACACTCACCGACTGAAAGCACTCCAGCACATTCACCGACTGAAAGCACTCCCACACACTCACTGACTGAAAGCACTCCCACACACACTCACTGACTGAAAGCACTCCCACACACACTCACTGACTGAAAGCACTCCCGCACATTCACCGACTGAAAGCACTCCCACACACTCACTGACTGAAAGCACTCCCGCACACTCACTGACGGAAAGCACTCACACACACTCACCGACTGAAAGCAGTCCCACACACTCACTGACTGAAAGCACTCCCACACACTCACTGACTGAAAGCACTCCCACACACACTCACTGATTGAAAGCACTCCCACACACTCACTGACTGAAAGTACTCCCACACACACTCACCGACTGAAAGCAATCCCACACACTCACCGACTGAAAGCACTCCCACACACTCACTGACTGAAAGCACTCCCACACACTCACCGACTGAAAGCACTCCCACACACTCACCGACTGAAAGCACTCCCACACACACTCACTGACTGAAAGCACTCCCACACACACTCACTGACTGAAAGCACTCCCGCACATTCACCGACTGAAAGCACTCCCGCACACTCACTGACGGAAAGCACTCACACACACTCACCGACTGAAAGCAGTCCCACACACTCACTGACTGAAAGCACTCCCACACACTCACTGACTGAAAGCACTCCCACACACTCACTGACTGAAAGCACTCCCACACACACTCACTGACTGAAAGCACTCCCACACACTCACTGACTGAAAGTACTCCCACACACACTCACCGACTGAAAGCACTCCCACACACTCACTGACTGAAAGCAGTCCCACACACTCATCGACTGAAAGCACTCCTGCACACTCACTGACGGAAAGCACTCACACACACACTCACCGACTGAAAGCAGTCCCGCACACTCACCGACTGAAAGCACTCCCGCACCCTCACCGACTGAAAGCACTCCAACACACAATCACCGACTGAAAGCACTCCCACACACTCACCAACTGAAAGCACTCCCACACACTCACCGACTGAAAGCACTCCCACACACTCACCAACTGATAGCACTCCCACACACTCACTGACTGAAAGCACTCCCACACACTCACCGACTGAAAGCACTCCCACACACTCACCAACTGATAGCACTCCCACACACTCACTGACTGAAAGCACTCCCACACACTCACCGACTGAAAGCACTCCCACACACTCACTGACTGAAAGCACTCCCACACACTCACTGACTGAAAGCACTCCCACACACTCACTGACTGAAAGCACTCCCACACACACTCACCGACTGAAAGCACTCTCACACACACTCACCGACTGAAAGCACTCCCACACACTCACTGACTGAAAGCACTCCCACACACTCACTGACCGAAAGCACTCCCACACACACTCACCGACTGAAAGCACTCCCACACACTCACCGACTGAAAACAATCCCACGCACATTCACCGACTGAAAGCATTCCCACACACTCACCAACTGAAAGCACTCCCGCACCCTCACCGACTGAAAGCACTCCAAAACACAGTCACCGACTGAAAGCACTCCCACACACTCACCGACTGAAAGCACTCCCGCACACTCACTGACTGAAAGCACTCACACACACACTCACTGACTGAAAGCACTCCCACACACTCACTGACTGAAAGCACTCCCACACACTCACTGACTGAAAGCACTCCCACACACTCACTGACTGAAAGCACTCCCACACACTCACTGACTGAAAGCACTCCCACACACTCACTGACTGAAAGCACTCCCACACACACTCACCGACTGAAAGCACTCTCACACACACTCACCGACTGAAAGCACTCTCACACACACTCACCGACTGAAAGCACTCCAGCACATTCACCGACTGAAAGCACTCCCACACACTCACTGACTGAAAGCACTCCCACACACACTCACTGACTGAAAGCACTCCCACACACACTCACTGACTGAAAGCACTCGCACACACACTCACTGACTGAAAGCACACCCGCACATTCACCGACTGAAAGCACTCCCACACACTCACTGACTGAAAGCACACCCGCACACTCACTGACGGAAAGCACTCACACACACTCACCGACTGAAAGCAGTCCTGCACACTCACCGACTGAAAGCACTCCCACACACTCACTGACTGAAAGCACTCCCACACACTCACTGACTGAAAGCAGTCCCACACACTCATCGACTGAAAGCACTCCTGCACACTCACTGACGGAAAGCACTCACACACACACTCACCGACTGAAAGCAGTCCCGCACACTCACCGACTGAAAGCACTCCCGCACCCTCACCGACTGAAAGCAGTCCAACACACAATCACCGACTGAAAGCACTCCCACACACTCACCGACTGAAAGCACTCCCACACACTCACCAACTGATAGCACTCCCACACACTCACTGACTGAAAGCACTCCCACACACACTCACCGACTGAAAGCACCCCAACACACACTCACCGACGGAACACACTCCCGCACACTCACTGACTGAAAGCACTTCCAAACACACTCACCGACTGAAAGCACACCCGCACACTCACTGACTGAAAGCACTCCCACACACTCACCGACTGAAAGCACTCCCACACACTCACCGACTGAAAGCACTCCCACACACTCACTGACTGAAAGCACTCCCACACACACTCAATGACTGAAAGCACTCCCACACACTCACCAACTGAAAGCACTCCTGCACGCTCACTGACTGAAAGCACTCACTGACTGAAAGCACTTCCACACACACTCACCGACTGAAAGCACTCCCACACACTCACTGACTGAAAGCACTCCTGCACTCTCACTGACTAAAAGCACTCCCACACACTCACTGACTGAAAATACTCCCGCACACTCACTGACTGAAAGCACTCCCACACACACTCACTGACTGAAAGCCCTCCCACACATACTCACCGAAGGAAAGCACTCCCGCACACTCACTGACTGAAAGCACTCACACACACTCACTGACTGAAAGCACTCCCACACACTCACTGACTGAAAGCACTCCCACACACTCACTGACTGAAAGCACTCCCACACACTCACTGACTGAAAGCACTCCCACACACACTCACCGACTGAAAGCACTCCCACACACTCACTGACTGAAAGCACTCCCACACACACTCACCGACTGAAAGCACTCTCACACACACTCACCGACTGAAAGCACTCCCACACACTCACTGACTGAAAGCACTCCCACACACGCTCACCGACTGAAAGTACTCCCGCACACTCACTGACTGAAAGCACTCCCACACACTCACTGACTGAAAGCACTCCCACACACTCACCAACTGGAAGCATTCCAGCACACTCACTGACTGAAAGCACTCCCACACACACTCACCGACAGAAAGCACTCCCACACACACTCACCGACTGAAAGCACTCCCACACACTCACTGACCGAAAGCACTCCCACACACACTCACCGACTGAAAGCACTCCCACACACTCACCGACTGAAAACAATCCCACGCACATTCACCGACTGAAAGCATTCCCACACACTCACCAACTGAAAGCACTCCCGCACCCTCACCGACTGAAAGCACTCCAAAACACAGTCACCGACTGAAAGCACTCCCACACACTCACTGACTGAAAGCACTCCCGCACACTCACTGACTGAAAGCACTCACACACACACTCACTGACTGAAAGCACTCCCACACACTCACTGACTGAAAGCACTCCCACACACTCACTGACTGAAAGCACTCCCACACACTCACTGACTGAAAGCACTCCCACACACTCACTGACTGAAAGCACTCCCACACACTCACTGACTGAAAGCACTCCCACACACACTCACCGACTGAAAGCACTCTCACACACACTCACCGACTGAAAGCACTCCCACACACTCACTGACTGAAAGCACTCCCACACACTCACTGACCGAAAGCACTCCCACACACACTCACCGACTGAAAGCACTCCCACACACTCACCGACTGAAAACAATCCCACGCACATTCACCGACTGAAAGCATTCCCACACACTCACCAACTGAAAGCACTCCCGCACCCTCACCGACTGAAAGCACTCCAAAACACAGTCACCGACTGAAAGCACTCCCACACACTCACCGACTGAAAGCACTCCCGCACACTCACTGACTGAAAGCACTCACACACACACTCACTGACTGAAAGCACTCCCACACACTCACTGACTGAAAGCACTCCCACACACTCACTGACTGAAAGCACTCCCACACACTCACTGACTGAAAGCACTCCCACACACTCACTGACTGAAAGCACTCCCACACACTCACTGACTGAAAGCACTCCCACACACACTCACCGACTGAAAGCACTCTCACACACACTCACCGACTGAAAGCACTCTCACACACACTCACCGACTGAAAGCACTCCAGCACATTCACCGACTGAAAGCACTCCCACACACTCACTGACTGAAAGCACTCCCACACACACTCACTGACTGAAAGCACTCCCACACACACTCACTGACTGAAAGCACTCGCACACACACTCACTGACTGAAAGCACACCCGCACATTCACCGACTGAAAGCACTCCCACACACTCACTGACTGAAAGCACTCCCGCACACTGACTGACGGAAAGCACTCACACACACTCACCGACTGAAAGCAGTCCTGCACACTCACCGACTGAAAGCACTCCCACACACTCACTGACTGAAAGCACTCCCACACACTCACTGACTGAAAGTACTCCCACACACACTCACCGACTGAAAGCAATCCCACACACTCACCGACTGAAAGCAGTCACACACACTCATCGACTGAAAGCACTCCTGCACACTCACTGACTGAAAGCACTCCCACACACTCACTGACTGAAAGCACTCCGACACACACTCACCGACTGAAAGCAGTCCCGCACACTCACCGACTGAAAGCACTCCCGCACATTCACAGACTGAAAGCACTCCCACACACACTCACCAACTGAAAGCACTCCCACACACTCACTGACCGAAAGCACTCCCACACACTCACTGACTGAAAGCACTCCCGCACACTCACTGACTGAAAGCATTCACACACACACTCACCGACTGAAAGCAGTCCCGCACACTCACCGACTGAAAGCACTCCCACACACTCACCGACTGAAAGCACTCCCACACACTCACCGACTGAAAGCACTCCCACACACTCACTGACTGAAAGCACTCCCACACACACTCACCGACTGAAAGCACTCCCACACACTCACCGACTGAAAGCACTCCCACAAACACTCACCGATGGAACACACTCCCACACACTCACTGACTGAAAGCACTCCCACACACACTCACCGACGGAACACACTCCCACACACTCACCGACTAAAAGCATTCCCACACACACTCACCGACTGAAAGCACTCCCGCACACTCACCGACTGAAAGCACTCCCACACACACTCACTGACTGAAAGCGTTCCCACACACAGTCACCGACTGAAAGCATTCCCACACACACTCACCGACTGAAAGCACTCCCACACACTCACTGACTGAAAGCACTCCCACACACTCACTGACTGAAAGCACTCCCACACACTCACTGACTGAAAGCACTCCCACACACTCACTGACTGAAAGCACTCCCACACACTCACTGACCGAAAGCACTCCCACACACTCACTGACCGAAAGCACTCCCACACACACTCACCGACTGAAAGCACTCCCACACACTCACCGACTGAAAACAATCCCACGCACATTCACCGACTGAAAGCATTCCCACACACTCACCAACTGAAAGCACTCCCGCACCCTCACCGACTGAAAGCACTCCAACACACACTCACTGACTGAAAGCACTCCCACACACTCACCGACTGAAAGCACTCCCACACACTCACTGACTGAAAGCACTCCCACACACTCACTGACTGAAAGCACTCCCACACACACTCACCGACTGAAAGCACCCAACACACACTCACCGACGGAACACACTCCCACACACTCACCAACTGGAAGCATTCCCGCACACTCACTGACTGAAAGCACTTCCAAACACACTCACCGACTGAAAGCACACCCGCACACTCACTGACTGAAAGCACTCCCACACACTCACCAACTGAAAGCACTCCCACACACTCACTGACTGAAAGCACTCCCACACACTCACCAACTGAAAGCACTCCTGCACGCTCACTGACTGAAAGCACTCACTGACTGAAAGCACTTCCACACACACTCACCGACTGATAGCACTCCCACACACTCACCGACTGAAAGCACTCCCACACACTCACTGACTGAAAGCACTCCTGCACTCTCACTGACTGAAAGCACTCCCACACACACTCACTGACTGAAAGCCCTCCCACACATACTCACCGAAGGAAAGCACTCCCGCACACTCACTGACTGAAAGCACTCACACACACACTCACTGACTGAAAGCACTCCCACACACACTCACCGACTGAAAGCACTCCCACACACTCACTGACTGAAAGCACTCCCACACACTCACTGACTGAAAGCACTCCCACACACTCACTGACTGAAAGCACTCCCACACACTCACTGACTGAAAGCACTCCCACACACTCACTGACTGAAAGCACTCCCACACACACTCACCGACTGAAAGCACTCCCACACACTCACTGACTGAAAGCACTACCACACACACTCACCGACTGAAAGCACTCTCACACACACTCACCGACTGAAAGCACTCCCACCCACTCACTGACTGAAAGCACTCCCACACACGCTCACCGACTGAAAGTACTCCCGCACACTCACTGACTGAAAGCACTCCCTCACACTCACCGACTGAAAGCACTCCCACACACTCACTGACTGAAAGCATTCCCGCACACTCACTGACTGAAAGCACTTCCACACACACTCACCGACTGAAAGCACTCCCACACACTCACCGACTGAAAGCACTCCCACACACTCACTGACTGAAAGCACTCCCACACACACTCACTGACTGAAAGCACTCCTGCACTCTCACTGACTGAAAGCACTCCCACACACACTCACCGACTGAAAGCACTCCCGCACATTCACCGACTGAAAGCACTCCCGCACATTCACCGACTGAAAGCACTCCCACACACACTCACCGACTGAAAGCACTCCCACACACTCACTGACCGAAAGCACTCCCACACACACTCACCGACTGAAAGCACTCCCACACACTCACCGACTGAAAACAATCCCACGCACATTCACCGACTGAAAGCATTCCCACACACTCACCAACTGAAAGCACTCCCGCACACTCACCGACTGAAAGCACTCCCACACACACTCACTGACTGAAAGCACTCCCACACACTCACTGACTGAAAGCACTCCCACACACTCACTGACTGAAAGCACTCCCACACACTCACTGACTGAAAGCACTCCCACACACTCACCGACTGAAAGCACTCCCACAAACACTCACCGACGGAACACACTCCCACACACTCACCGACTGAAAGCATTCCCACACACACTCACCGACTGAAAGCACTCCCGCACACTCACCGACTGAAAGCACTCCCACACACACTCACTGACTGAAAGCATTCCCACACACACTCACCGACTGAAAGCACTCCTGCACACTCACTGACTGAAAGCACTCCCACACACTCACTGACTGAAAGCCCTCCCACACATACTCACCGAAGGAAAGCACTCCCGCACACTCACAGACTGAAAGCACTCTCACACACACTCACTGACTGAAAGCACTCCCACACACTCACTGACTGAAAGCACTCCCACACACTCACTGACTGAAAGCACTCCCACACACTCACTGACTGAAAGCACTCCCACACACTCACTGACTGAAAGCACTCCCACACACTCACTGACTGAAAGCACTCCCACACACACTCACCGACTGAAAGCACTCCCGCACACTCACTGACTGAAAGCACTTCCACACACACTCACCGACTGAAAGCACTCCCACACACTCACCGACTGAAAGCACTCCCACACACTCACTGACTGAAAGCACTCCTGCACTCTCACTGACTGAAAGCACTCCCACACACTCACTGACTGAAAGCACTCCCACACACACTCACTGACTGAAAGCACTCCCGCACATTCACCGACTGAAAGCACTCCCGCACACTCACCGACTGAAAGCACTCTCACACACTCACCGACTGAAAGCACTCCCGCACACTCACTGACTGAAAGCACTCCCACACACTCACTGACTGAAAGCACTCCCACACACTCACTGACTGAAAGCACTCCCACACACACTCACCGACTGAAAGCACTCCCGCACACTCACTGACTGAAAGCACTTCCACACACACTCACCGACTGAAAGCACTCCCACACACTCACCGACTGAAAGCACTCCCACACACTCACCGACTGAAAGCACTCCTGCACTCTCACTGACTGAAAGCACTCCCACACACTCACTGACTGAAAGCACTCCCACACACACTCACTGACTGAAAGCACTCCCGCACATTCACCGACTGAAAGCACTCCCGCACACTCACCGACTGAAAGCACTCTCACACACTCACCGACTGAACACACTCCCACAAACACTCACTGACTGAAAGCACTCCCACACACACTCACCGACTGAAAGCACTCCCACACACTCACTGACTGAAAGCACTCCCACACACACTCACCGACTGAAAGCACTCTCACACACACTCACCGACTGAAAGCACTCCCACACACTCACTGACTGAAAGCACTCCCACACACGCTCACCGACTGAAAGTACTCCCGCACACTCACTGACTGAAAGCACTCCCACACACTCACCGACTGAAAGCACTCCCACACACTCACTGACTGAAAGCATTCCCGCACACTCACTGACTGAAAGCACTTCCACACACACTCACCGACTGAAAGCACTCCCACACACTCACCGACTGAAAGCACTCCCACACACTCACTGACTGAAAGCACTCCCACACACACTCACTGACTGAAAGCACTCCTGCACTCTCACTGACTGAAAGCACTCCCACACACTCACTGACTGAAAGCACTCCCACACACACTCACCGACTGAAAGCACTCCCGCACATTCACCGACTGAAAGCACTCCCGCACATTCACCGACTGAAGGCACTCCCACACACACTCACCGACTGAAAGCACTCCCACACACTCACTGACCGAAAGCACTCCCACACACACTCACCGACTGAAAGCTCTCCCACACACTCACCGACTGAAAACAATCCCACGCACATGCACCGACTGAAAGCATTCCCACACACTCACCAACTGAAAGCACTCCCGCACCCTCACCGACTGAAAGTACTCCAAAACACAGTCACCGACTGAAAGCACTCCCACACACTCACTGACTGAAAGCACTCTCACACACACTCACTGACTGAAAGCACTCCCGCACACTCACTGACTGAAAGCACTCCCACACACTCACCGACTGAAAGCAATCCCACACACTCACTGACTGAAAGCACTCCCACACACTCACTGACTGAAAGCACTCCCACACACTCAGCGACTGAAAGCACTCCCACACACACTCACTGACTGAAAGCACTCCCACACACTCACTGACTGAAAGCACTCCCACACACACTCACCGACGGAACACAATCCCACACACTCACTGACTGAAAGCACTCCCACACACTCACCGACTGAAAGCACTCCCACACACACTCACCGACGGAACACACTCCCACACACTCACCGACTGAAAGCACTCCCACACACACTCACCGACGGAACACACTCCCACACACTCACTGACTGAAAGCACTCCCACACACACTCACTGACTGAAAGCATTCCCACACACACTCACCGACTGAAAGCACTCCTGCACGCTCACTGACTGAAAGCACTCCCACACACACTCACTGACTGAAAGCACTCCCACACACTCACTGACTGAAAGCACTCCCACACACACTCACTGACTGAAAGCACTCCCACACACACTCACTGACTGAAAGTACTCCCACACACTCACTGACTGAAAGCCCTCCCACACATACTCACCGAAGGAAAGCACTCCCGCACACTCACTGACTGAAAGCACTCACACACACACTCACTGACTGAAAGCACTCCCACACACTCACTGACTGAAAGCACTCCCACACACTCACCGACTGAAAGCACTCCCACACACTCACTGACTGAAAGCACTCCCACACACTCACTGACTGAAAGCACTCCCACACACTCACTGACTGAATGCATTCCCGCACACTCACTGACTGAAAGCACTTCCACACACACTCACCGACTGAAAGCACTCCCACACACTCACTGACTGAAAGCACTCCCACACACTCACTGACTGAAAGCACTCCCACACACACTCACTGACTGAAAGCACTCCCACACACTCACTGACTGAACACACTCCCGCACACTCACCGACTGAAAGCACTCCCGCACATTCACCGACTGAAAGCATTCCCACACACTCACCAACTGAAAGCACTCCCGCACACTCACCGACTGAAAGCACTCCAACACACAATCACCGACTGAAAGCACTCCCACACACTCACCAACTGAAAGCACTCCCACACACTCACTGACTGAAAGCACTCCCACACACACTCACCGACTGAAAGCACTCCAACACACACTCACCGACGGAACACACTCCCACACACTCACCAACTGGAAGCATTCCCGCACACTCACTGACTGAAAGCGCTTCCAAACACGCTCACCGACTGAAAGCACACCCGCACACTCACTGACTGAAAGCACTCCCACACACACTCACCGACTGAAAGCACTCCCACACACTCACTGACTGAAAGCACTCCCACACACTCACCGACTGAAAGCACTCCCACACACTCACCGACTGAAAGCACTCACACACACACTCACCGACTGAAAGCACTCCCACACACTCACTGACTGAAAGCAGTCCCGCACACTCACCGACTGACAGCACTCCAGCACATTCACCGACTGAAAGCACTCCCACACACTCACTGACTGAAAGCACTCCCACACACACTCACTGACTGAAAGCACTCCCACACACACTCACTGACTGAAAGCACTCCCGCACATTCACCGACTGAAAGCACTCCCACACACTCACTGACTGAAAGCACTCCCACACACTCACTGACTGAAAGCACTCCCACACACTCACTGACTGAAAGCACTCCCACACACTCACTGACTGAAAGCACTCCCACACACTCACTGACTGAAAGCACTCCCACACACACTCACTGACTGAAAGCACTCCCACACACACTCACCGACTGAAAGCACTCCCGCACACTCACCGAATGAAAGCATTCCCGCACACTCACTGACTGAAAGCACTCCCACACACACTCACCGACTGAAAGCACTCCCACACACTCACCGACTGAAAGCACTCCCACAAACACTCACCGACGGAACACACTCCCACACACTCACTGACTGAAAGCACTCCCACACACACTCACCGACGGAACACACTCCCACACACTCACCGACTAAAAGCATTCCCACACACACTCACCGACTGAAAGCACTCCCGCACACTCACCGACTGAAAGCACTCCCACACACACTCACTGACTGAAAGCGTTCCCACACACACTCACCGACTGAAAGCACTCCCGCACACACTCACCGACTGAAAGCACTCCCGCACACTCACCGACTGAAAGCACTCACACACACACTCACCGACTGAAAGCACTCCCACACACTCACTGACTGAAAGCAGTCCCGCACACTCACCGACTGACAGCACTCCAGCACATTCACCGACTGAAAGCACTCCCACACACTCACTGACTGAAAGCACTCCCACACACACTCACTGACTGAAAGCACTCCCACACACACTCACTGACTGAAAGCACTCCCGCACATTCACCGACTGAAAGCACTCCCACACACTCACTGACTGAAAGCACTCCCACACACACTCACTGACTGAAAGCACTCCCACACACACTCACCGACTGAAAGCACTCCCGCACACTCACTGACTGAAAGCACTCCCACACACACTCACCGACTGAAAGCACTCCCACACACTCACCGACTGAAAGCACTCCCACAAACACTCACCGACGGAACACACTCCCACACACTCACTGACTGAAAGCACTCCCACACACACTCACCGACGGAACACACTCCCACACACTCACCGACTAAAAGCATTCCCACACACACTCACCGACTGAAAGCACTCCCACACACTCACCGACTGAAAGCACTCCAAAACACAGTCACCGACTGAAAGCACTCCCACACACTCACCAACTGAAAGCACTCCCACACACTCACTGACTGAAAGCACTCCCACACACTCACTGACTGAAAGCACTCCCACACACTCATCGACTGAAAGCACTCCCACAAACACTCACCGACGGAACACAATCCCACACACTCACTGACTGAAAGCACTCCCACACACACTCACCGACGGACCACACTCCCACACACTCACCGACTGAAAGCACACCCGCACACTCACTGACTGAAAGCACTCCCACAAACACTCACCGACTGAAAGCACTCCCACACACTCACCGACTGAAAGCACTCCCGCACACTCACTGACTGAAAGCACTCACACACACACTCACCGACTGAAAGCACTCCCACACACTCACTGACTGAAAGCACTCCCACACACACTCACCGACAGAAAGCAGTCCCGCACACTCACCGACTGAAAGCACTCCCGCACATTCACCGACTGAAAGCACTCCCACACACTCACTGACTGAAAGCACTCCCACACACTCACTGACTGAAAGCACTCCCACACACACTCACTGACTGAAAGCACTCCAACACACTCACTGACTGAAAGCACTCCCACACACACTCACCGACTGAAAGCACTCCCACACACTCACTGACCGAAAGCACTCCCACACACTCACTGACTGAAAGCACTCCCGCACACTCACCGACTGAAAGCACTCCCACACACTCACCGACTGAAAGCACTCCCACACACTCACCGACTGAAAGCACTCCCACACACTCACTGACTGAAAGCACTCCCACACACACTCACCGAATGAAAGCACTCCCACACACTCACCGACTGAAAGCACTCCCACAAACACTCACCGAAGGAACACACTCCCACACACTCACTGACTGAAAGCACTCCCACACACACTCACCGACGGAACACACTCCCACACACACTCACCGACCAAAAGCATTCCCACGCACACTCACCGACTGAAAGCACTCCCACACACACTCACTGACTGAAAGCGTTCCCACACACACTCACCGACTGAAAGCATTCCCACACACTCACCGACTGAAAGCACTCCTGCACGCTCACTGACTGAAAGCACTCCCACACACTCACTGACTGAAAGCACTCCCACACACACTGACCGAAAGCACTCCCACACACACTCACCGACTGAAAGCACTCCCGCACACTCACTGACTGAAAGCACTCCCACACACTCACTGACTGAAAGCACTCCCACACACTCACTGACTGAAAGCACTCCCACACACTCACTGACTGAAAGCACTCCCACACACTCACTGACTGAAAGCACTCCCACACACTCACTGACTGAAAGCACTCACACACACACTCACCGACTGAAAGCACTCCCACACACACTCACAGACTGGAAGCTCTCCCGCACATTCACCGACTGAAAGCACTCCCACACACACTGACTGAAAGCACTCCCACACACTCACTGACTGAAAGCACTCCCACACACACTGACCGAAAGTACTCCCACACACACTCACCGACTGAAAGCACTCCCACACACTCACCGACTGAAAGCAGTCCCACACACTCATCGACTGAAAGCACTCCTGCACACTCACCGACTGAAAGCACTCCCACACACTCACTGACTGAAAGCACTCCCACACACTCACTGACTGAAAGTACTCCCACACACACTCACCGACTGAAAGCACTCCCACACACTCACCGACTGAAAGCAGTCCCACACACTCATCGACTGAAAGCACTCCTGCACACTCACTGACTGAAAGCACTCCCACACACTCACTGACTGAAAGCACTCCGACACACACTCACCGACTGAAAGCAGTCCCGCACACTCACCGACTGAAAGCACTCCCGCACATTCACTGACTGAAAGCACTCCCACACACACTCACCAACTGAAAGCACTCCCACACACACTCACCAACTGAAAGCACTCCCACACACTCACCGACTGAAAGCACTCCCACACACTCACCGACTGAAAGCACTCCCACACACTCACTGACTGAAAGCACTCCCACACACACTCACCGACTGAAAGCACTCCCACACACTCACTGACTGAAAGCACTCCCACACACACTCACCGACTGAAAGCACTCCCACACACTCACCGACTGAAAGCACTCCCACAAACACTCACCGACGGAACACACTCCAACACACTCACTGACTGAAAGCACTCCCACACACACTCACCGACGGAACACACTCCCACACACTCACCGACTAAAAGCATTCCCACACACACTCACTGACTGAAAGCACTCCCACACACTCACCGACTAAAAGCATTCCCACACACACTCACCGACTGAAAGCACTCCCGCACACTCACCGACTGAAAGCACTCCCACACACACTCACTGACTGAAAGCGTTCCCACACACAGTCACCGACTGAAAGCATTCCCACACACACTCACCGACTGAAAGCACTCCTGCACGCTCACTGACTGAAAGCACTCCCACACACTCACTGACTGAAAGCACTCACACACACACTCACTGACTGAAAGCACACACACACACACTCACTGACTGAAAGCACACACACACACACTCACTGACTGAAAGCACTACCACACACTCACTGACTGAAAGCACTCCCACACACTCACTGACTGAAAGCACTCCCACACACTCACTGACTGAAAGCACTCCCACACAAACTCACCAACTGAAAGCACTCACACACACTCACCGACTGAAAGCACTCTCACACACACTCACCGACTGAAAGCACTCCCACACACTCACTGACTGAAAGCACTCCCACACACGCTCACCGACTGAAAGTACTCCCGCACACTCACTGACTGAAAGCACTCCCACACACTCACCAACTGAAAGCATTCCCGCACACTCACTGACTGAAAGCACTTCCACACACACTCACCGACTGAAAGCACTCCCACACACTCACCGACTGAAAGCACTCCCACACACTCACTGACTGAAAGCACTCCTGCACTCTCACTGACTGAAAGCACTCCCACACACTCACTGACTGAAAGCACTCCCACACACACTCACCGACTGAAAGCACTCCCGCACATTCACCGACTGAAAGCACTCCCACACACACTCACCGACCGAAAGCACTCCCACACACTCACTGACCGAAAGCACTCCCACACACACTCACCGACTGAAAGCACTCCCACACACTCACCGACTGAAAACAATCCCACGCACATTCACCGACTGAAAGCATTCCCACACACTCACCAACTGAAAGCACTCCCGCACCCTCACCGACTGAAAGCACTCCAAAACACAGTCACCGACTGAAAGCACTCCCACACACTCACCAACTGAAAGCACTCCCACACACTCACCGACTGAAAACACTCCCACACACTCACTGACTGAAAACCCTCCCACACATACTCACCGAATGAAAGCACTCCCGCACACTCACTGACTGAAAGCACTCACACACACACTCACCGACTGAAAGCACTCTCACACACACTCACCGACTGAAAGCACTCCAGCACATTCACCGACTGAAAGCACTCCCACACACTCACTGACTGAAAGCACTCCCACACACACTCAGTGACTGAAAGCACTCCCGCACACTCACTGACGGAAAGCACTCACACACACTCACCGACTGAAAGCAGTCCCGCACACTCACAGACTGAAAGCACTCCCACACACTCACCGACTGAAAGCACTCCCACACACTCACCGACTGAAAGCACTCCCACACACTCACCGACTGAAAGCACTCCCACACACTCACTGACTGAAAGCACTCCCACACACTCACTGACGGAAAGCACTCACACACACACTCACCGACTGAAAGCAGTCCCGCACACTCACCGACTGAAAGCACTCCCACACACTCACCGACTGAAAGCACTCCCACACACTCACTGACTGAAAGCATTCCCACACACTCACTGACTGAAAGTACTCCCACACACACTCACCGACTGAAAGCACTCCCACACACTCACCGACTGAAAGCAGTCCCACACAATCATCGACTGAAAGCACTCCTGCACACTCACTGACTGAAAGCACTCCCACACACTCACTGACTGAAAGCACTCCGACACACACTCACCGACTGAAAGCAGTCCCGCACACTCACCGACTGAAAGCACTCCCGCACATTCACTGACTGAAAGCACTCCCACACACACTCACCAACTGAAAGCACTCCCACACACACTCACCAACTGAAAGCACTCCCACACACTCACTGACCGAAAGCACTCCCACACACTCACTGACTGAAAGCACTCCCGCACACTCACTGACTGAAAGCATTCACACACACACTCACCGACTGAAAGCAGTCCCGCACACTCACCGACTGAAAGCACTCCCACACACTCACCGACTGAAAGCACTCCCACACACTCACCGACTGAAAGCACTCCCACAAACACTCACCGACGGAACACACTCCAACACACTCACTGACTGAAAGCACTCCCACACACACTCACCGACTGAAAGCACTCCCGCACATTCACCGACTGAAAGCACTCCCACACACACTCACCGACCGAAAGCACTCCCACACACTCACTGACCGAAAGCACTCCCACACACACTCACCGACTGAAAGCACTCCCACACACTCACCGACTGAAAACAATCCCACGCACATTCACCGACTGAAAGCATTCCCACACACTCACCAACTGAAAGCACTCCCGCACCCTCACCGACTGAAAGCACTCCAAAACACAGTCACCGACTGAAAGCACTCCCACACACTCACCAACTGAAAGCACTCCCACACACTCACCGACTGAAAACACTCCCACACACTCACTGACTGAAAGCCCTCCCACACATACTCACCGAATGAAAGCACTCCCGCACACTCACTGACTGAAAGCACTCACACACACACTCACCGACTGAAAGCACTCTCACACACACTCACCGACTGAAAGCACTCCAGCACATTCACCGACTGAAAGCACTCCCACACACTCACTGACTGAAAGCACTCCCACACACACTCACTGACTGAAAGCACTCCCGCACACTCACTGACGGAAAGCACTCACACACACTCACCGACTGAAAGCAGTCCCGCACACTCACAGACTGAAAGCACTCCCACACACTCACCGACTGAAAGCACTCCCACACACTCACCGACTGAAAGCACTCCCACACACTCACCGACTGAAAGCACTCCCACACACTCACTGACTGAAAGCACTCCCACACACTCACTGACGGAAAGCACTCACACACACACTCACCGACTGAAAGCAGTCCCGCACACTCACCGACTGAAAGCACTCCCACACACTCACCGACTGAAAGCACTCCCACACACTCACTGACTGAAAGCATTCCCACACACTCACTGACTGAAAGTACTCCCACACACACTCACCGACTGAAAGCACTCCCACACACTCACCGACTGAAAGCAGTCCCACACAATCATCGACTGAAAGCACTCCTGCACACTCACTGACTGAAAGCACTCCCACACACTCACTGACTGAAAGCACTCCGACACACACTCACCGACTGAAAGCAGTCCCGCACACTCACCGACTGAAAGCACTCCCGCACATTCACTGACTGAAAGCACTCCCACACACACTCACCAACTGAAAGCACTCCCACACACACTCACCAACTGAAAGCACTCCCACACACTCACTGACCGAAAGCACTCCCACACACTCACTGACTGAAAGCACTCCCGCACACTCACTGACTGAAAGCACTCCCACACACTCACTGACTGAAAGCACTCCCACACACACTCACCGACTGAAAGCACTCCCACACACTCACCGACTGAAAGCACTCCCACAAACACTCACCGATGGAACACACTCCCACACACTCACTGACTGAAAGCACTCCCGCACACTCACTGACTGAAAGCACTCACACACACACTCACTGACTGAAAGCACTCCCACACACTCACTGACTGAAAGCACTCCCACACACTCACTGACTGAAAGCACTCCCACACACTCACTGACTGAAAGCACTCCCACACACTCACTGACTGAAAGCACTCCCACACACTCACTGACTGAAAGCACTCCAGCACATTCACCGACTGAAAGCACTCCCACACACTCACTGACTGAAAGCACTCCCACACACACTCACTGACTGAAAGCACTCCCACACACACTCACTGACTGAAAGCACTCGCACACACACTCACTGACTGAAAGCACACCCGCACATTCACCGACTGAAAGCACTCCCACACACTCACTGACTGAAAGCACTCCCGCACACTGACTGACGGAAAGCACTCACACACACTCACCGACTGAAAGCAGTCCTGCACACTCACCGACTGAAAGCACTCCCACACACTCACTGACTGAAAGCACTCCCACACACTCACTGACTGAAAGTACTCCCACACACACTCACCGACTGAAAGCAATCCCACACACTCACCGACTGAAAGCAGTCACACACACTCATCGACTGAAAGCACTCCTGCACACTCACTGACGGAAAGCACTCACACACACACTCACCGACTGAAAGCAGTCCCGCACACTCACCGACTGAAAGCACTCCCACACACTCACCGACTGAAAGCACTCCCACACACTCACTGACTGAAAGCACTCCCACACACTCACTGACTGAAAGTACTCCCACACACACTCACCGACTGAAAGCACTCCCACACACTCACCGACTGAAAGCAGTCCCACACACTCATCGACTGAAAGCACTCCTGCACACTCACTGACTGAAAGCACTCCCACACACTCACTGACTGAAAGCACTCCGACACACACTCACCGACTGAAAGCAGTCCCGCACACTCACCGACTGAAAGCACTCCCGCACATTCACAGACTGAAAGCACTCCCACACACACTCACCAACTGAAAGCACTCCCACACACTCACTGACCGAAAGCACTCCCACACACTCACTGACTGAAAGCACTCCCGCACACTCACTGACTGAAAGCATTCACACACACACTCACCGACTGAAAGCAGTCCCGCACACTCACCGACTGAAAGCACTCCCACACACTCACCGACTGAAAGCACTCCCACACACTCACCGACTGAAAGCACTCCCACACACTCACTGACTGAAAGCACTCCCACACACACTCACCGACTGAAAGCACTCCCACACACTCACCGACTGAAAGCACTCCCACAAACACTCACCGATGGAACACACTCCCACACACTCACTGACTGAAAGCACTCCCACACACACTCACCGACGGAACACACTCCCACACACTCACCGACTAAAAGCATTCCCACACACACTCACCGACTGAAAGCACTCCCGCACACTCACCGACTGAAAGCACTCCCACACACACTCACTGACTGAAAGCGTTCCCACACACAGTCACCGACTGAAAGCATTCCCACACACACTCACCGACTGAAAGCACTCCCACACACTCACTGACTGAAAGCACTCCCACACACTCACTGACTGAAAGCACTCCCACACACTCACTGACTGAAAGCACTCCCACACACTCACTGACTGAAAGCACTCCCACACACTCACTGACTGAAAGCACTCCCACACACTCACTGACCGAAAGCACTCCCACACACACTCACCGACTGAAAGCACTCCCACACACTCACCGACTGAAAACAATACCACGCACATTCACCGACTGAAAGCATTCCCACACACTCACCAACTGAAAGCACTCCCGCACCCTCACCGACTGAAAGCACTCCAACACACACTCACTGACTGAAAGCACTCCCACACACTCACCGACTGAAAGCACTCCCACACACTCACTGACTGAAAGCACTCCCACACACTCACTGACTGAAAGCACTCCCACACACACTCACCGACTGAAAGCACCCAACACACACTCACCGACGGAACACACTCCCACACACTCACCAACTGGAAGCATTCCCGCACACTCACTGACTGAAAGCACTTCCAAACACACTCACCGACTGAAAGCACACCCGCACACTCACTGACTGAAAGCACTCCCACACACTCACCAACTGAAAGCACTCCCACACACTCACTGACTGAAAGCACTCCCACACACTCACCAACTGAAAGCACTCCTGCACGCTCACTGACTGAAAGCACTCACTGACTGAAAGCACTTCCACACACACTCACCGACTGATAGCACTCCCACACACTCACCGACTGAAAGCACTCCCACACACTCACTGACTGAAAGCACTCCTGCACTCTCACTGACTGAAAGCACTCCCACACACACTCACTGACTGAAAGCCCTCCCACACATACTCACCGAAGGAAAGCACTCCCGCACACTCACTGACTGAAAGCACTCACACACACACTCACTGACTGAAAGCACTCCCACACACACTCACCGACTGAAAGCACTCCCACACACTCACTGACTGAAAGCACTCCCACACACTCACTGACTGAAAGCACTCCCACACACTCACTGACTGAAAGCACTCCCACACACTCACTGACTGAAAGCACTCCCACACACTCACTGACTGAAAGCACTCCCACACACACTCACCGACTGAAAGCACTCCCACACACTCACTGACTGAAAGCACTACCACACACACTCACCGACTGAAAGCACTCTCACACACACTCACCGACTGAAAGCACTCCCACCCACTCACTGACTGAAAGCACTCCCACACACGCTCACCGACTGAAAGTACTCCCGCACACTCACTGACTGAAAGCACTCCCTCACACTCACCGACTGAAAGCACTCCCACACACTCACTGACTGAAAGCATTCCCGCACACTCACTGACTGAAAGCACTTCCACACACACTCACCGACTGAAAGCACTCCCACACACTCACCGACTGAAAGCACTCCCACACACTCACTGACTGAAAGCACTCCCACACACACTCACTGACTGAAAGCACTCCTGCACTCTCACTGACTGAAAGCACTCCCACACACACTCACCGACTGAAAGCACTCCCGCACATTCACCGACTGAAAGCACTCCCGCACATTCACCGACTGAAAGCACTCCCACACACACTCACCGACTGAAAGCACTCCCACACACTCACTGACCGAAAGCACTCCCACACACACTCACCGACTGAAAGCACTCCCACACACTCACCGACTGAAAACAATCCCACGCACATTCACCGACTGAAAGCATTCCCACACACTCACCAACTGAAAGCACTCCCGCACCCTCACCGACTGAAAGCACTCCCACACACACTCACTGACTGAAAGCACTCCCACACACTCACTGACTGAAAGCACTCCCACACACTCACTGACTGAAAGCACTCCCACACACTCACTGACTGAAAGCACTCCCACACACTCACCGACTGAAAGCACTCCCACAAACACTCACCGACGGAACACACTCCCACACACTCACCGACTGAAAGCATTCCCACACACACTCACCGACTGAAAGCACTCCCGCACACTCACCGACTGAAAGCACTCCCACACACACTCACTGACTGAAAGCATTCCCACACACACTCACCGACTGAAAGCACTCCTGCACACTCACTGACTGAAAGCACTCCCACACACTCACTGACTGAAAGCCCTCCCACACATACTCACCGAAGGAAAGCACTCCCGCACACTCACAGACTGAAAGCACTCTCACACACACTCACTGACTGAAAGCACTCCCACACACTCACTGACTGAAAGCACTCCCACACACTCACTGACTGAAAGCACTCCCACACACTCACTGACTGAAAGCACTCCCACACACTCACTGACTGAAAGCACTCCCACACACTCACTGACTGAAAGCACTCCCACACACACTCACCGACTGAAAGCACTCCCGCACACTCACTGACTGAAAGCACTTCCACACACACTCACCGACTGAAAGCACTCCCACACACTCACCGACTGAAAGCACTCCCACACACTCACTGACTGAAAGCACTCCTGCACTCTCACTGACTGAAAGCACTCCCACACACTCACTGACTGAAAGCACTCCCACACACACTCACTGACTGAAAGCACTCCCGCACATTCACCGACTGAAAGCACTCCCGCACACTCACCGACTGAAAGCACTCTCACACACTCACCGACTGAAAGCACTCCCGCACACTCACTGACTGAAAGCACTCCCACACACTCACTGACTGAAAGCACTCCCACACACTCACTGACTGAAAGCACTCCCACACACACTCACCGACTGAAAGCACTCCCGCACACTCACTGACTGAAAGCACTTCCACACACACTCACCGACTGAAAGCACTCCCACACACTCACCGACTGAAAGCACTCCCACACACTCACCGACTGAAAGCACTCCTGCACTCTCACTGACTGAAAGCACTCCCACACACTCACTGACTGAAAGCACTCCCACACACACTCACTGACTGAAAGCACTCCCGCACATTCACCGACTGAAAGCACTCCCGCACACTCACCGACTGAAAGCACTCTCACACACTCACCGACTGAACACACTCCCACAAACACTCACTGACTGAAAGCACTCCCACACACACTCACCGACTGAAAGCACTCCCACACACTCACTGACTGAAAGCACTCCCACACACACTCACCGACTGAAAGCACTCTCACACACACTCACCGACTGAAAGCACTCCCACACACTCACTGACTGAAAGCACTCCCACACACGCTCACCGACTGAAAGTACTCCCGCACACTCACTGACTGAAAGCACTCCCACACACTCACCGACTGAAAGCACTCCCACACACTCACTGACTGAAAGCATTCCCGCACACTCACTGACTGAAAGCACTTCCACACACACTCACCGACTGAAAGCACTCCCACACACTCACCGACTGAAAGCACTCCCACACACTCACTGACTGAAAGCACTCCCACACACACTCACTGACTGAAAGCACTCCTGCACTCTCACTGACTGAAAGCACTCCCACACACTCACTGACTGAAAGCACTCCCACACACACTCACCGACTGAAAGCACTCCCGCACATTCACCGACTGAAAGCACTCCCGCACATTCACCGACTGAAGGCACTCCCACACACACTCACCGACTGAAAGCACTCCCACACACTCACTGACCGAAAGCACTCCCACACACACTCACCGACTGAAAGCTCTCCCACACACTCACCGACTGAAAACAATCCCACGCACATGCACCGACTGAAAGCATTCCCACACACTCACCAACTGAAAGCACTCCCGCACCCTCACCGACTGAAAGTACTCCAAAACACAGTCACCGACTGAAAGCACTCCCACACACTCACTGACTGAAAGCACTCTCACACACACTCACTGACTGAAAGCACTCCCGCACACTCACTGACTGAAAGCACTCCCACACACTCACCGACTGAAAGCAATCCCACACACTCACTGACTGAAAGCACTCCCACACACTCACTGACTGAAAGCACTCCCACACACTCAGCGACTGAAAGCACTCCCACACACACTCACTGACTGAAAGCACTCCCACACACTCACTGACTGAAAGCACTCCCACACACACTCACCGACGGAACACAATCCCACACACTCACTGACTGAAAGCACTCCCACACACTCACCGACTGAAAGCACTCCCACACACACTCACCGACGGAACACACTCCCACACACTCACCGACTGAAAGCACTCCCACACACACTCACCGACGGAACACACTCCCACACACTCACTGACTGAAAGCACTCCCACACACACTCACTGACTGAAAGCATTCCCACACACACTCACCGACTGAAAGCACTCCTGCACGCTCACTGACTGAAAGCACTCCCACACACACTCACTGACTGAAAGCACTCCCACACACTCACTGACTGAAAGCACTCCCACACACACTCACTGACTGAAAGCACTCCCACACACACTCACTGACTGAAAGTACTCCCACACACTCACTGACTGAAAGCCCTCCCACACATACTCACCGAAGGAAAGCACTCCCGCACACTCACTGACTGAAAGCACTCACACACACACTCACTGACTGAAAGCACTCCCACACACTCACTGACTGAAAGCACTCCCACACACTCACCGACTGAAAGCACTCCCACACACTCACTGACTGAAAGCACTCCCACACACTCACTGACTGAAAGCACTCCCACACACTCACTGACTGAATGCATTCCCGCACACTCACTGACTGAAAGCACTTCCACACACACTCACCGACTGAAAGCACTCCCACACACTCACTGACTGAAAGCACTCCCACACACTCACTGACTGAAAGCACTCCCACACACACTCACTGACTGAAAGCACTCCCACACACTCACTGACTGAACACACTCCCGCACACTCACCGACTGAAAGCACTCCCGCACATTCACCGACTGAAAGCATTCCCACACACTCACCAACTGAAAGCACTCCCGCACACTCACCGACTGAAAGCACTCCAACACACAATCACCGACTGAAAGCACTCCCACACACTCACCAACTGAAAGCACTCCCACACACTCACTGACTGAAAGCACTCCCACACACACTCACCGACTGAAAGCACTCCAACACACACTCACCGACGGAACACACTCCCACACACTCACCAACTGGAAGCATTCCCGCACACTCACTGACTGAAAGCGCTTCCAAACACGCTCACCGACTGAAAGCACACCCGCACACTCACTGACTGAAAGCACTCCCACACACACTCACCGACTGAAAGCACTCCCACACACTCACTGACTGAAAGCACTCCCACACACTCACCGACTGAAAGCACTCCCACACACTCACCGACTGAAAG